>VXCM01000190.1:101673-487505 GCA_014773175.1 Lucifuga dentata
GGTGGGGGGCTGGCATTGTGTGGTGCTGCGAGCATCAAACTGACCACTGAGTGACCTGGGTGAATACCCACTGGTGGTCACATGACAAGCACCCACATGGCCAAACATGAGCGTGGGCGGGACATATGAGCGTACTGTGTATGGATGACATCCCATCTAGCCCACGGGGGCAGATGCATGTAGTGGAGACTAAACAAGAGAGGGGCTGTAATGTTAGCAAGCAGCATCTCCTTTGTTGTCATAAAGGGGGAAAGGGAGGATTTGCTCAGTGCAAAACACATGACCCCATCACCTTCATCCTCACTTTTTCCCCCCATAATGTAGCGTTGTAGCTTTTTCTCACCCTGTGGTGAACAGAGACATACACCAACATTCTTGCTTCAGCATCATTTGGAGTGCCCTAGGTAGACATCACACACAGTGAGACAGAAATAATAATGAGGCACGCTGATCCGAGCAACGAGCAAAGCTCAACTGAATCATTCTCTCATTATCTGTGGATGCTGAATCCAAAGGAAGAGGTGGAGGGGGCAGGAAGGAAAATATGGTATAGGAGGGCATGAGAGAGAAAAAGAGAAAGAGTGATAACATATAGGACACGTAGGAGAGAGCATGCGTATACACAGAAACAGACTGTACATACAACTCGAGCATAGAATAAAGGAGAAAGAGATAATGTGTTAGTATGTTGGGGAGATCCCAAGGTCAGTCATGAAAAGTTAGCATTGTTTCTGAGTAGCAGATGGCTTCATGTCTGCTTAATGGAACAGTTGGGAATAACACAATACTACCCCTACCCAGCCTCACGGTGATTCACCACGATTCTGTCACCCAACCCTCTCCGAAGGGCCAACTCATGCTGAGTCACACTTAGTTCGATAATATTGGAAACAGATGGAAGATAAAACTGCTCCAGTATCTCAGCCAATAATAAAATATATCTTTACATTAATGCACTACCATCTATTTTAGCATTTAATCTATAGGCATGGGACTAACTTGTGGTTAGCATATATGAACTTTGCTCACATAAATTTGGCATACATTTGATATTTAGATTTCAAATCAGGCCTTGACCGTTTCAAGGTAGCATCCTATGATTATTACGTAAGTATTTAAAAACTATTGAGTATTTCTGAGAATTTGCTTTAAAGTTTCCTTTGTACAAAGACGAGTAAATGCAGCAGTTGAGGCCTCATCTTTCTGGAATAAATTTGTATAGTGATTTCTTTGCTAAAATACAGTGGGAATCGTGGAATGAATAGACTAAATAATCAAACACAATTTTCACCTCATTTGTTTGATTTTTGCAAAACACATTGAAATTGAGAATGATATAATCAGAAAATTACGAATTCTACACACACAGGGACTTTCAATTAAGCATTCAATGACTACAAAATTCTGAATATCATCAGTTACACAGTTATTCTGTTTGGATATAATGCTACAAGGATGTTGCTGGTTATCACAAGAGTATGGCCTAATGGAAGTCGCATTGTTTGGCAAAATGAAACACATGTTGGAAGGAGCACTGCTGAGCCTGGCTGCTGTCTGCTGGCAAAATTGAGAAAATTTGGATGGAGAGCTAAAACAGTTGGGAAAAGAAGGCAGAGAAAAGACTCAAGACTCGGAAGATTCATTACTTTTCCACTTTGTGTATAAAGGAATGCAGTTGAAAGTGTAGATTACTTTGGAAGTTATGCTCTATATATCACACAACAACTTACAAAGTAAAAAAAAAAAAAGACATGATGGTTATTCAAGCAAGTTTTAAAGTTCAGCAATTTCCACACTATAGTGAAATGAATGGAAATGAATGTCTGCTTGAGAGTGAAAAAAACACCTATAGTATGCGTTGAAAATGTTCAATATATGCAAGAAGAATATAGCATTGCAATAAGGGTATGAAGGATTTGTTTGTGTCTTAAAGGGTTATAATGATGCTTCTTTTTTGCCTTAATTTCACACCAGAAGAACATCAGAGCAGCCCAAGTGCCCTTCTAGTTGGTCCTGCTGCTTCTGTGTTTAAACCCAAATGTGACGCTGGCATTGGGGCAACAACGAACCTTAAATCTGTGTGAGAAAAAAAAAAAAACAGCACCATTTCCATCTATTAGAAAGCGTCTGCATGGCAAAGAAATCTTGTTTGAAAGGTCCTTTAGGTCAACTCTTCTTATACAGCTTTAGCTTCACATTCAATCAGAGTATTTTTCCAATAGCAATTGAATTCTGATTGGGCACCGATCTATGAACTATTCCTACGCAGATCACTTGGCTGGCTGGCAGACATAAGCAATCAACCTACACTTTCTGCCGTGGAAACTAAATGAGTGATATAGAGCACTGCAGCTGTGAGAGGTCGTTTCATCTCGGACAGTAATGCCGAGTTGCGGGCTGAGCTCTGAAACTCAAGGGTCATCCATTAAAAGCTTCACTTGGCACAGAAAGCAGTGTAATTTTTGTACTTTTTGTTGACAGAAAAAAGGCAGTATATCAGAATATTTTCCTTTCATGCTTTGATACTGATGGTGGATTGGTTGTTAAAGAATGTATATTTAAAAATGTGACAAAATTAGCCATTGTATTTTACTTTGACTAAATGAAGCGTTAAAAGAGAATACCAGTGATTTTGCATGTTTGAGCACAATAAATACAACAAGCTATTTTTCTACATGCAGATTCCAACACAGCAGCAGAGAACAGCAAAGATGAACCCAATGTAAAATAAAAATATAATGCTGTTTCTGAGACCACTGCTACACTGAGGAAATCAATGTGGACAATTTTACAGCTCTGAGGAGGCAACAGCCCTCCCTTTATTATCATTGCTGGCTGTAGAATAAGTAATTGGGAGCAAAATGTAAATAACAGGATACTTAATATATTTTTGGTTCCAACTGCAAGCTCAAAGAGCCAGCAAATACATTATAAATGTCCTGAAACAACAACAACAACGCTTTTTGTTTTTAACGCAGGTAAATATTTCTTTTAGATTACTGCCTATTGGGGGGCGTTTTAGCAGCGCAGTCAAGCTGATGCTGCAAATTGCATGTGACAGAAGCAATTTTGGGATATTTTTCTCGCACACAAACTGCAGTGAAACTTATGAATTACATTAAGCAAGGAAATATTGAAAGTCTGATATTTCCTCTGCCAACTCAGCAGCCCTAATTGATAATACAATTTTATTTTCTTCCAGTTTCGCCTCTTTGCTTGATGAGGGAAAAGAATGCTGATTTGTTTTTTCTCCATATCTAACACAGCTGCCACGGCTAAGCAGTTGGATGATGCTGCACATTTGCACAAACAAAATAAGATTTATAGAGTGAAACCTGGCACCTACAGGTTCAAAATTATCACTGGTGAAAAAGCGAAGCAGATTGTGGGGCTACTTATAACATTTTGTGTCCTTTAAAGACACTGAAATATTGCCTGATAAAATTCAAGCAACAAAATTGAAAAAAATATTGAATACAGTACTAAAAAGCCCCCCTACCTCTCTGAGGCAACCCATGAAATTGTTGCTAACTGGAGATCCAGGTAGGTCTGCAGTGCTGGGGCTCCCACCCACATAGAAGAAATCATCGGAGCCCAGCATAGTGTAGTCTTCCTGGGTATAGCCTGTGGTGGTGAGGATCCCATCAACAGAGATTGTCACCTGTTGGGGGGCAAAACAGCCAAAGCCAAGCCATTACACTCTGGGATATGACCACATGCTGTCTATAAAACACACCTCCTTCCTTGGTCTGCATTCTAAATAACACATTTGGACTTTTCTTTATATTTCATCCTTTTCATTTTACCATTCATAGGATCATTTGGTACCTTGACGAGATTGTTTTGGATCAGACAGCGTTTTTATTTTGTTAATGGAATTTCTGTTAAAGGTTTCACAGGACAGGTAAAGAAAATATGGCACAGCATATTTTCTTTATCTTTGATGGGGTAAGAGAATGGATTCTAGGTTTGGTTCTGAAACTTCAGGTTGGGGGAGGGTTAGTACAATGTTCAAACCAAAGGACAAATTGATTGCACTTGTCTTAGGTTTCGGATTTATCTGGTAACTGCAGACACACATATACAGTACACAGGTATGACACTCACAAACACACAGACGTGCACACGCACGCCTATAATCATACACACATTCTTTTTCACTCACGTTCTCTCCTCTCTCGCATCACACGTCAACATCTACATATCCACACACATGCAAAACAAAGGGAGGCTTTTCACACTACATCAATGTGCAAACCAAGGTCATCACTGTTAGAAGGCAAATTAAACACATTTAACTGAACATGTAGGGGAGTAAGTGAATCAGTGGTGCCATACAAAGCTTGAGCAAGCCAAACAGGGTGCATAGGACATGCACAATCAAGACCAGAGCCCATATTCATATAAACAAAATCTCAGAATAGCTGCTGCTGATCTTTGATCAGCTGATCAGCTGATCTTCAGCTGATCAGCTGATCTTCAGCTCAGGTGTCACGGAACCAGACCAATAATCCTTGATCAGTGTGTTTATTCTTAGAGAGTTTATGCATATGGGCCCATGGGTAACTGTGATCAAGGTTAGCCAACACACAAATACCACTTTTACCAGCATGCTACAAAAACGCACACACACAGGGGCAGATTGAGTGATAGAATGACAGGTGGAAGGTGAGTGAATTAGTGTTAGTGGTTATTATGGGTGAGACGGTTCAGGTATATGAGTTGAGGGGGTGACAGATCAGAGGGCAATGTGGTGTGGGCATGCCATGCGCCATAGTGAGTTGGAAACAACTGTCAGAGCTCCCGCAATGAAGGTTAAGGGTTGTCATTTTTGATGTTTTCTCTGTTAGGACCCGGTGTCGAAGTTGAGATCACCAATTGTGGAAAGCTTCTGTCAGTTCTGGACGACAGTCCTCACAAAAAATGGGGACTTTTTTGTGACAAAAAAATAAAACAAAAAAGTAAGTTGCCCTGACAAAGGCAAAGAAGTCAAATCAGTTTTTTTCTTTACTTGTTGGAAATCTGCAGTAATGTGGAAGAAACAGAAAAAAGTAAAAGTCAAAGTGAAAAAAAATAGGATGGGGGATTGTGGGATAAAGAAGGAGGTCATTGGCAGGTCAGGGAAGAAATTGAGAAGAAGCGAAGAAAGAATTGCCTGGTAATACAAACCCATCTCCTCATTTTTTGATAAGAGTGTCTAGGATGGAACTCAAAGAGAACGAATAAAAGAAGAGAGGGGGAGGGGACACACGGCAAACCCAAAAAAAAGACAATAAGAATGATATCTACCAGACAATGTAGTTTGTTTACCATAGCGTGTCCAATGCCTGATTGCTTTCCAGAAAAAGGGGAAGAAAGGAAATCAAAATAGTGAACAAAAAAGGTTGTTAATAAGGATGGACAGAAAACAAAAAAACAAAACCAATGATGAAGAAGTAGGATGTTAGTTAGCACATTAGTTGGTTAGATATTGGTTAGTATAATAAAAAAAAAATGACTTTTCATGGATGAGTTAGTGTTGTGGTGAATAAACGCTACATGATTTGTTACAGATTCACTGATCTAATAAAGTGGAATTTTGTCATCATAGCCAAATTTTCTACATCAGAATCCTGCAAGCAGTGGTGGACAAAATACCTCAAAACCATACTTGAGTAAAACTAGAGACATCTTATTTAAAAATACGTCATTTCAAGAAAAATTCACCCATGAGAAAAAATACTTGAGTAAAAATAATTAAGTAGCCATTGTTAATTTTACATAAGTATCAAAAACATTATTTTGATAATAAATGTACTTAGTATTGAAAGTAAAAGTTAAAAAAAAAACTTAAAATTGGGAAAAAATTATTTCTGCTCACACAAATATACATAGATAAAGCTACACTTACATATAAGCTGGCTAACTACCCAAATACAATCAGCTTAGCCACTTAAGAGAAGTGTTCTCATAATAACATCAAACACACTTAGCATTATCGCTAATTACAATAAATCACATTATTAGCTTAACAGCCGATTTTTAACAACTTAAATGTGACACATATAACATATCATCTCTGGCTCATGCCAGAGATGATATGATGATGTGACGATGAAGTGACGATGGTGCAATCAATCTATTCTCTCATTAATGCAGACATTTCCTGTGGTGAAAGGAATTTATTGATCTTCCGCTTCTGTCAATACATGCTACCTTATGCAGCTAACGTAGGCAAATAGCATAGCCAGTGATAAGTTAGCATACACTTAAGCGAGCTTACTGTTTCTGGATGCGAGAAAAGAAATTGTATTGAAAACAGTAACTGAGTAAAAGTACATGTTTTATTTAGAAAGGTAGAAAGTAAAAAGTTTTAGAAAATATAAATATTTAAGTACTTTAACAAAGAATTTCTATTTTGTTGCTTTACACCACTGCCTGCAAGACACCCTTTAAAGGACCATACCATCCATGTTTGCATGTTTGACCCTAATATACTCAATTTTTATACACGTAAGGTTACTAACAACCATTTCCCAAAAGTTAAACACCATATTTCAGCTTTCAGGGTTATTTTGCAAAATCTCTTAATCTTTCAAAATCAAATATTCAAGCAATACACCCACCTTAATAATTGATGTTTCGTCTGCTAATAGTTATGCCAAATTATGAAGTCACTGTCGTTAAAATTTTTCAGTAAACGCAGGTCTTCTTTTGGGACTATATTCCCCGCTGGAGACATACATTCCCTCCACGCCTTTTATTGTGCCTAAACACTAAAATTACGAAACTTTGAAAAAAAACCTGAATATACGTTTTGTTCATGATGATGGATTACCTATCCCAAGAACGTTTCAAGTATCAACAAGTTGATTTTAATAGCGTACCAGAATGAACTGAAACCAATGGCCGTCTGGAAGATAGGAGCAAGTTTTTAACTCACCGTTTTGGGAAATGATTGTCAGTAACGTTACGTGTATGAAAACTAAATATATTAGGCTCAAACATGCAAAATGAGTGGTATGATCCTGTTGATCCTATGATACTGTTATAGTAGCTTAGTTGGGGGTAAATCCTAACAAAACTTGTAGTGTTTTTTCACCTTCAGTCTAACAAAGTGTGCCTTTCAAAGAGGAAAGGAAATGACAGTGAAAGAAGCAGAACAGTAGAAAGAAAGAAAGAAAGAAAGAAAGAAAGAAAGAAAGAAAGAAAGAAAGAAAGCAGACAAGCAGCCNAGAAAGAAAGAAAGAAAGAAAGAAAGAAAGAAAGAAAGAAAGAAAGAAAGAAAGCAGACAAGCAGCCCTTGCTTAACTTAGCTTCTAACCTGCTACACTGTATCTTGGTAGGATTTTAAGCTCCAGCTATTGCTTTGCTAACCTGTAGGGAGTATCAAGAAATACAGTAGGCACTTACTTGTCAGCTTCTCTGAGAGCAACATTAAATGCTGCCTCACCTCGCGGACACACTAAACGTTGACTAAGACAATGAAGTGTAAGGAGACTGTTCTATATAACTCCACATGTTGCAACTATCGCTAATATCACTGGGTCTCAATATTTCTGTTTGTCTCTGGCCCCTGTGGGGAACACGTCCCAGACAATAGGGTCTCATAGTTCCTCCTTATAGCAATACAGGCTAGTCCTTATGCTAAGCTAAGAAAATGGCAAACAATAACAGACATATTCTTATTTTAAAAAATGCACATCTTATATGTCAGTTTATCCCTATATTTCAAACGCACTGAGAAATGCTGTGATCGTCTGTGCTATAAATACAGACGGACAGCTCAAAGCCAAACACGCTCTACCTGGCTGTGAAGTGAAATTCTATATTCTAAACAAGCATGAAAGAGTTTCGGAAGGCAAGGAGGTAGCGACAGCATCTGACAGAAATGTCAGCTTAGAGGACTGTAAAGCAAAGTGCAATTATCAGATAACTTTAATCTGAGGAAACAAGGAACTCGAGTTTATTATACTGATTAAAAAAGCAGAGAAAACCTGATACCGAAGCTATCAGTCACATTTTGAAGAACTGCTTCGCCCTACATGTATTCTACTCATTTTCATAGCAGAACAAAAAAGAAAAATGAAGTGATATTAAAAATGATTAAATGTAATTATAAAAATAACCCAAAATTCATGACATCTTTGTAAAAATGTATCTGAACTGTGGCAAATGGAATGACAACCAATCAGAACAAGGTGACATTCTTAATGCCAGCTCTCTCAAAGCTCTTGGAAGCAGCTAATCTATAGCAAAATCCACCTGTCTCCAAAATCCGTCCATCACTGTTACCCCCGATTACCTGTCTCAGGTTGCGTGTCACTTTGATGTCGTGCCAGGCGTTGTCATTGAATTTTCCATTGACTGGCTCCACGATGGCCTCGAAGGCCCCAGAACCCAGATTAATGACGAGGGACACAGCTCCATCCTTTAGTGCCAGGTTGACATAATCTGCAGACTTCCCCGTGTGGAGGAGAAGGCCATTGCGTTGCCAGGTCTTGAAGGAGAGCGTGATCTCGTCGCTGCTGCTCTGGATGGGGTTCTGAGACAGGTCATAACAGAAGTATTCCGAGCCACGGAAGGTGGCCATGTTCTCCTCCCTTGCTGAAATGACAAGAGAGAGAAACCAAAATATTTAATGTGTGATACAGCGTGTCGTGTCAGGAATCGGGTTAAGTCACAAGGTGATATATTCAGCACATAAATTAATAAATGAAGTATGCTAAAATACAGTATATCTAGTACACTCCATCGCTTTTATTATAAAATGTTGGAAACATTCTTAGCTTCCACTTTGGTTCCATGGAGTATCACAAATAAACAGAACTAGTCGCTTCCCATGAGAAACTGCCATGAATACAGAGAAGGTTATATCGAGTCATGCACGCATACACACACACACACACAGCACCGCTCACCATAATTACAGCTATGATAATCCCATCATTCACCCCTGATCATAAAATCCAACCTGTATGACCATGGGCTTAGGTTTCACAGGCTTCTAGACAGGCAGGCTACTTATGATGGAACACTATTCCCCGCTAATGGTGTGCATAAATCAAACGTACCCTGATTTTATAGTTTTATATCACTCTGCTGCTGCAAACTGACTTCCTGGGCCCATTTTTTAGATCGACACAGAGAGTAAGGTGAGACAGCACAAGACAGAAAATGAGGGGGCACAAGGATGGATGCAAAGCAACAGAGTGAGAGAGCAAAAATAAAATTGCTGGAGTGAGGGAAACAGAAGACCAGGAGTGGATGAGAGGAATTATGTTTCCCTGTGATCTGTGATGAAGTCATTGACATGTTTCCTGCTGCCTCTTAAACATAGACCAACACTCAGGCCAGCTTGGGTCCGACAGACTCACTTTCAATTATTTAGAATGTGTAAAGCTGGAAACAGCGGCAGCAAGGAAAAACACAGAACATTCATGTGCCTACAATAATTTTCACTGTAATGTTTCATTTCCTCTCATTTTCTTTTGTGTATTCACAGAGAAGTCATAAATGCCACTAGTGAAAAGAAAAAAACCCATGACAGAAGGCAGGGGAGAGAGATGAGAGAGAGAGAGAGAGAGAGAGAGAGAGAGAGAGTGCAATGGCTACAGGCTGTAAAGCTTCAGTTTGTTGGCTTGGCTCAGGCTATATGTAAACATGGGGTAGCGGTATTGCGGAGCTGGCAGAAAGATGGAAAAAGAGAAAAATGAGAATGAGAAAATAAGAAAGAAACAAAAACAGAGCAGAGTGAGGCTGTGGGATGATGGGCTGCTGATTCCGGTCAGGGAGAAATTCTCCCCTTGGCATCAAAGTGATGTCACTACACAACACGGAGACAAGAGGAAATAGTGTAGGAAACAGCAAAGGCCATCTGAAAACCCTCGACCAAGTGCCAGGGGAATAAATAGAAAGCCGCTATTCCTGTTGGAGAAGAAGAATGTGCAATCCAGAAGCAGCAAGATATACATGTAAAAATCTAGAAACCTTGACAAGAAAATGCACTGACAGCCACTGTGGGAGAAGACTGTATATTGTACTGTACATCCACTTAATACTGTTCTTGTGAATATTGAAGAAAGACAGAAAAATGGCAAGTTAGTCCCATCAATCTGACTGACAATGTCATTGTTTATAAATCACAAGAAGAAACACTTTTTCAGATGATTAATAAATTATTGATTCATGTTCCCACAGTGGTGGCATTGCCAAGTCATTGATGTCTACATTGATGTCCTACAAATATGTCCGTAGCTCTTTTTTGGCTTGATTGTACGTCTCGGCTGTTGCAGCTGGGGAGAACAGAGCCTAAACCTTCAGGGGTCCCAAAGCCAGAGGGACTGCTCCTTTCATGTCTTGCCTGGGTCCTCCCTCTGTTTGCCCAATGGGACATAATAGGGACTATGTCTGTCTGATTTTGGGCCGTTCCATTAATTCCATTCTCCACATTTAACGACGCAAGTAACATCTTAACTTTAAATCTTCGGAACTCTAAAAATGAAAGAAGTACCCCCTAAGTTGTCCTTGTAGGTGTGCAAGCTACTCATCCTTCAGATGCACACCAGACACCTGATCCTGTCTGCTCTCACCTGACCCAAGGTAGAAAGGTTATTGTCATGGCAACACCCTTCATCTCTCCAACATACTCTAATTAGGTTGTCTATCTGATCGCTACTCAAATTTCAGGACAGGCTAACAGTGATCTAAGGGATTTCTGCTTGCATTATTACTTAAGTTGCAGGTACCAAATTTAGCCATCAGTGGTTGTTTGCATTCAGCGGCTGTAGTAAATACTGTATGTGGCATTAGAATAACAGTACAGTAGCTTAGCTAGCACTTTAATAGATTTTCTTGTCAGTAGTATAGATTATAGTGTCTTACTGTCTTTGCACAGAATCACTGTAAATGCATGAGTGTATCAGTGTAACGAAAGGCCATTTTGTTACTAGACATTAAATTTAGTTGACCTTTCATTGAACAGTGACTTGTAAATTGCAAGCATTAATAGCAAAATACCCATCTTCTCCTTTCCGGCAGATTAGTAGTGTTTTTATTATATATTATGTCTTGTAATTTGTCATATATCATATCTTGTAAAACGTTTACCAGTTCTGTGGCATGTGTGGCTCCCTATTTGTACATTAAGTATAATGATGTAATTACAAAGTTGCAAAGATGCTATAAAGACTATCAATGTACCATTGTTGCCATGAATAATAGAGAGAGCAAACTGATATAACGTAATATGCACCTCAGCAATATTAAACCCGCTGTAAGTGTATATGGATCCATAAAACCAGGGGAAATGTATTGCCTGTTGAGACATGTTCTGCACAGATCTGTGGCTTTCACATCGATCATACAGCCGGGTCATTTTCCCTTATTTTTGCCATAGTCATCAATATTCCATTTGTGTGCTGCCTGGCCTGTACACAGGGGGCTGGGGTTCGATTTCAAAATCCACTGGAAGCAATTAGCTCCTTCATTACCATCTCCCATTCGCTTCCCCTCGCATAACCATACACACACCTGCCTGTTCTCCAGCCTAACCCCAAAGGCCTTTGAGCAACGAGCGCCATCACCTCGCCAATCTACTGTCCATAACCCTCAACCTCTTTAAGCTCAGCAAAGTCAACTATCAGTATGAGAGGAAAAATCAGCGCTCAATACATAAAGGAAAATCCGATGAATATAATGACAGGATTAAAGAAAGACCACATTATGATTATTGTGTAAAAAAGACTGCCTTTAGCTTGAAAAAAAAAAAACTATAAGCAATACATCTCACATTATAGCGGATAGATGGACAACTGGCACTCGAGCTAGTCCCACGGAGTTTATTCTCTGGTGGACTCATACTGACATCCACTACATCAAATCCATGTCCACACTGCGTTTTCCAATAAACAAGCATGGAGTTCCCGACTTTAGAAAGCTAAATTCTATTTTTTTTTAGCTGCTTTTAGCTTTAAGTGCCATCCTGAAGAAGTCACTGAAGGTTGTGATCCCATCTCAGACTGAAAAATCCACACTTTTTCTCCCTTTCCCTCTTACTATGAGATAATTTCTCGAATGTAGTCACACACAAGCAATGCTATTTCCCAGCAAAAGGCTAAAGTTAACAGCCATGCAGCATCAAGCTTGGTGGTGGGCCATCACATGTCAAATAAATTTAGAGCATCATGGCTGCTGTCTCCCTTCCCTCCCTTCAAACGGTTGCAGCACTGTCAGACAGGCTTATGTTGGCAGGAGATTTGGCAGGGCGAAATATCTATCATGGAAATATGTTAACAGACTGTTAATGAAATAACTGGCCAATCACGACCAACGTGCCAAAGTACTGATGCTATCTGTGGAGACATGGTGCGTGCAATGATTCCTAGCCAAGTCAGAAGCTCCAAACAAGCTGACCCTTGTCACCCTGACACTTATTTCCCCCTCTCCTTCCTGCTAAGATTGTGAAGCCACGGCGAACAACCTGTCTGAGATTCCCTTTGATGTCTGCACAAAGGCCGAGAGAGGAAAGTGACAAAATAAAAAGACAGAAAGAGAGAGATAAACATAAAAAGAAGTGGCACAAAGGTAGCCAAGAAGTCAAGAATAAAATATAGTATCAGAGAGAGAGAAAGAGAGAGGAATGGACCGAGGAAAAAGCAGAGAGCTTGGGAGACACAGAGAAAGATAGTGTAGCAGAGGGAGAGAGAGAGAGAGAGAGAGAGAGAGAGAGAGAGAGAGGCACTTCCAATGGCCCTCTAGAGAAACAAAGTGACAGTCTGTGTTAAGACTAACACTGAGGAGCGGTCCCCATGGTTTGTGATTGCAGCATTGATAAACCTTATTACTGCACCAGATAACCCCCCCCATTCTCCTCTACCTCCCTTCAGCACACACAATAACACTCCACTCAAAGCTCATCCAACACTAAACACCCCACTGAATCATTTCTTTTTTTTTTAAAAAATCTATGAATTATGATTGCAAAAGAACCACTGCTTAAAATATATTCGATGCAATGATTGTTCAGATTCCAATTTAGTGTAATTTATACAAAGCGCACAAATAAACTAAATCTGGTTGAAGTTCTGAGGCAGTAGAAATTGCTACAGGGGAAACTGAGGTGGGATTAGAAGAATGCAGCATCTTGGAAACAACGCAGGATGACTCATTATGGCAAAAAGGCTAAAACATGCCAGATGCCTGTCGCTCCTCTCTCCATTTACACAATACCACGATTATCCTAGAACAGGGGTAGGCAACCTGCGGCTCCAGAGCCGCATGCGGCTCTTTTGCCCATCTCCTGTGGCTCCATGTGGCTTTGACAAAAAATTATACAGAAATGAATTATATGGAAATGAACAATGGTTATTTTTTTAAGAGTTTAATTTTAATTTATCATTGTTGTAAGTAATCGATAGCTAGAGAAACTCAGGACGAGCCATTTATGTATACATCCATGCTAGCCACTGCTATTGAGGTTTGGCAAAATTAAAAGGAAAAGGCACCGGGTGGTAGACGTAGGCTATGATGCATATTTTAGTTGATGAAATATTAAAACATTTATTTTAATTCTAGAAGATCTGTAGTTCTATAATTTCATGAATTCAACAAAACATGGTATTATTATGAAAATGCAAATTTAAAGTACCAAATAATCATAGTCATGTGATAAAACATTTTAATGAATACTCATTTACACCTGTGAGTAATCCTGATAGGCTAATTTAGACTTAATAAGCTGTGTTACCTTCATTATAAAGCTCAAATATGTTTTGCGGCTCCAGACAACTTTTTTTTTTTTTTTTTNAAAAATGGCCCTTTTGATAGTAAAGGTTGCCCACCCCTGTCCTAGAAAAAAAAAATCATAATAATAATTATTGATCTGACAATGAGTTTTGATTTGGGCCTGAGTTCATTCTTCTGACTGGTTGATGGTGAACATGATGGTACTTATAAGAGAGCAAGGCTATATCTATTTTATCCTTGTTTTGACCTTATTTGCTTCCTTGAGAAAACAATATGAAAATAGTTTTAACATGTAAAAGTTTCCTAATTTATCTGTGTAACGCCAACATGGCTTTGATATCCTTTCTTGCTAGTAAGTGTGAGATGCTAGTTACTGTCACCTTGGGTGTGTTTGTCAGCATTTGTGCGTGTCAAAGAGACTGGTTATTGGCTGGTGATGTTGAAACCTCCATGGAGTGAGTGATGAGCCTTGGAGTGACAGCGGGGGGGGGATGGTCTGAATGGATGGAAGTAGNGTGGGGGGATGAGCATGAGTTTCCGAAGGAGAGTGGGAGAGTGAGACATGGTGATTGCATTCTTTTTACTAACACAACTAAGAGCAGAGGTGATGTCTGCTGTGGTTAAAAATGGAGAGGAGAGGGAGGGGTTGAAGAAGACCTGGTGATCATACCTGGTGATCAATCTAATCCAGACCGCGAGGCTATTTAAAAAAAAATATGTATAATCTATATAATTCCGAACGGCCTGATCCACTTTATGTTAGTGTGACAAAAGTGTGACAACGTAGTCACACCAGATTTTATTTAGTCATTTTTACAGCACATCTCTTTCTTCCTGTCTATTTTAGACACACACACACACACACACACACATACACATGCTGTAATTGGTTAGGCAGGATATCTATTTAAAGGACCATACTGGTGGTTTTTGCATGTTGGAGCCCAATAAGTACTGCCTGCATACACATTACGTTACTGCCAACCATTTTCCAAAACATAAAACCACATTTAATTATTTTGTCAAATCCCTTAATCTTTTGAAATCAAGTGTTTAGGTGATACACCACCTTAAAGGATCATACCACCCATTTTGCATGTTTGAGCCTAATATAGTCAATTTTTATACACATAAAGTGACTGACAATCATTTCCCAAAGCATACTACTGGAACGGTGAATTAAAAATGTTTTTCCTACCTTCCAGACTGCCACTGGTTTCAGTTCATTCTGGTACGCTATTAAAATCAACTTGTTGATACTTGAAACATTCTTGGGATAGGTAATCCATCATCATGAACAACATGTGTATTCAGGTTTTTTTTTCGAAGTTATGTCATTTTATCGTTTAAGCGCAATAAAAAGCGTGGAGTGAATGTATGTCTCCACCCGGGAATATAGTCCCAAAAGAAGACCTGCGTTNAAAAAGCGTGGAGTGAATGTATGTCTCCACCCGGGAATATAGTCCCAAAAGAAGACCTGCGTTTATCGAAAAAATTAAATGATCGTGACTTCATAAGGCTGAGTAACTATTTGGTTTTGAAAGATTAATTGATTTAGCAAAATATCAGGAAAGTTGAAATACGGGTTTATCCTAAATATCTTCTTAATCCTAAACTATCTTAAATATGCAAAATGGATGGTATAGTCCTTTAAAACTCAATGTTTCACCACTAACAGTTACACACACTTGCAGAAGGCACGGTTGTTTTAATTTCTCAATAAAGGCAATCTTTTCTCCAGGGACAATATTCCCTGGTGGAATTTTATTCCATTTTATTCCATGTAGCTCTGTGTTGAAATTAAATTAATACAAGTGGTATGTGATTTGCTTTGATAGATTTCTTATCTCAACCATTTTTCAAGTCTCTACAAGTTGATTTTTATGGCATACTAGAATTAACGGAAACCAATGGCTGTCTGAATTTCCTCGCTATACCAGTAGTATATTTTGAAAAATGGCTGCCCGTAACACAACATGTATGCATTACTGGCAGCATACATGTTGGGTTGTATTTATTGAGCTCAAACATGTAAAAATCACTGTTTGTTCCTTTAAGGTTCAAGGCTCACCTAAGCTACACAGAAAATGCGAACGAGGAAAAATGTGGCCTGCTGATGATGATGTAAGGGATGAGAGAACAAACACTGAGCAGGGAGAAGTGAAAAGTAAAATCATAAGGTAATAATCACACGCACACACCTCACAAAAAGCAGATGTTGAACCGAATGTGACCAACAAGCAGAAAAACAGAGTCTGCACACTATTATCACCACAAATCACAAGTGACGTTTCCAACACGTTGCTCATTAATCATCTGCTGTTCTCCACATGTTACTTTGAGGTGAATTTGCAGCATTGGAGCTTTCAATGCAGAGACGCTTGATGATTTATTTATTTATTGTAGACTTGAGATCCTCTTTCTGGATCAGGGCTCAAACTGTATTTATATTTTTCTGTATTGTTACATCTTTGTAATTTGTCTGTTTTACACCTACGGTTCCATTTGGACACCTGGCTGTTGCAAAAGAGGGAATCTGTCTCTGAATTGTTTCTGCTGAGGTTTTTTTTTTTTTTTTTTTTTTCTCCTTGTGTGCTAAAGGGCTTTTTAGGGAGTTTGTCCTTGTCTTCTTGGATAGATTTTTTTTTAGGTTGCAAACTGTCAATATGTGGGTCTGTAAAGCCCTTTGAGACATTAATTAATGTAATACTGGGCTATACAAACAAACTTGACATGACTTAAATTTAATTCTACTGTGTGAAAAGTAAAGTAAAAATTTTAGCTGAAATATTTTTTGTCCAAATATAATTCACTGTTCAACATTTTTCAGTTTTTATATTACTAACATGATTGTTTTTGTTGTATGTTAATCTCCTTGCCTATTGCATCATGTGATTTTTTTGCAATCATTCCCTTTTTGAAACCCAATTCTGAGGCGTTTTCCAGACTAGCCATTAACAAACCTTCAAGCTAACCTCGGATCTCCGTACTGAAAATAATGGAAAAATAAAATTCTTCTGCTTAGTTCAATCACTCAGTTTAGGCCCAGTAAAAATCTTACAGCATTTAGAAATCTTGGCATCGTGAGGTCGATGGTTAAGTAAAATGAATACTGAAAAACTAGTTTTACAGCTGTTTATGGGAAGGCAAGACAAAGGGCCATCATCCATCAAAATGTAGGAAACAGCTGTCCAAGGCAAGTCCATGTGGAAACGTATAATCGCAGCAACAGCATTTTAAAGAAGAACAATGCTCATTTTATGGAAATTATATCCTGATTGATGACATAAAGGTTCACGTTGTTGTTTGGTGTTTTTAGTTTCAGCTTAGAGTGTTTATGCTGTCAAATATTGAAGGAGCTGCCACACACTGCAGCACACGGCATTTATAAATTCTTCAACGGTTTCCCTTTTAAGGCTGTAACTGCGGATTACAATATTATGGAGTCATCCGCACTCTGTATTATTTGTGGCAACAATCAAACAATCTTTCAGTGTGTCTCCTGAATGCAGACCGTTGCATCACACGTACATCAGCCATCCGGAACCAAAATTAGAAGTGACGGAAGCGAGCGTCGTATTGGTTTCGTATTCTCCCTCTTTCTGCAGAGCTGGATCGCGATAGACTTGCATCACTCTGCATCTGTATGGGTTTGTGAGGTATTAGTTTTCATCTCTCTCTGCTTGGTATATTACATGGTTTAGCATGAAAAGTGGAATTTTGTTTTTTGAACCAAACCATTTAATCAACTTAAGCTATAATTGGATGACCTTCATAATTTACTGCACTGAATATATAGCAACTTGTAAATGTTGTGCGTCCAAATGTGCAGCCTTCTATACACGTGTGCATTTTTTGAGTTACCGTTTGTATTTGTGCTCCCTGGTGCAGGGTTGTGGGCAGGCGGGGCTATCCCTGTATCCCTGGAGCCTGTCAATCATCCAGAGCGGCGTCGCCTTATTGGCTATTATCTCTGCTGTCAGAAAAGCGGCCATGCCTCCACCTCACCACATCAGTCTCTGTCAGTTCCCATGCTGCCTACAGACACAGCCATGCTACGCAGCCCTGCTACTGTTATCATTACTTTAAGTGACATATGCTGTTTCAGGACAAAACCCCATTCACAACGTCAGCTCTTAGCTAATTAAAAATACAATAATTTGATAAATGAGAGGACCGTTCACATGTTCCTTAATGGAGTCACTTAACAAAGGATATTAGTAGTTGTTTATAAGCTGGGTCTCATTTTATTTTTTAGTTTATTTTTTACCCTGACATATGTGTTAAATATTTCATCTCCTGCAACGCTAACTCTGCATAATAATCTAATTAACACATGTCCTGCAAGCAAACTAACAGTCACACAACTATCTTTAAATCTGCAAGTGAACAATTAGTACTAATTTTCAGCAGTCAGCAGTGTTCACACTTATTCACTTTGCTGCCTGACAGTCTTCAGCCATATTTCATAGAGAATAATGAATTTAAAGGTATTTTCGCTTCTTAGCCGCATTACTATATGCACTATTTGACATAAAAATCCAAATTCACTGGGTTTTGGTGGGTTCCCTGTATGTTTATTGCTTGTCCTGATACATTTTCTACATTTCTAATGCCATGTGGGATATATGAGAGCCCACATCAAATTTACACCTATTTTATTGGTACTTTTATTACCACTGTGAGAATGCCGTGAATGGTTTATAGGCTGTTTGTTCTTAGAGAACATCTGATACTGACAGCAGCACAGTCGATTTTAAATTCTACATTCTAAAACAAATTTTATAAAGGTAAAATAATCTATAGTATGTAATCAGTGTGTATATCATCATTATATATTTTTGAGGTTCATGCTGGGTGAGAGAAAAGAGATACCCAACTCTCATCACAAATTTCCTGTTACAAATTTCCTCCTCTCCACAAGAGAAGGGAGACACACTCACACCCACATTTCAGAAATCATAAATATCTGCTGTAGCTACAGTATTTCTTCAAGGCTTTGCTCACATGAGTTGGGTTGAAGTGATTACTGCTATTACTGTCTCAACACATCACATTAAAATTAAGTTTGTGATTGTAAAAGTGTAATAAAACTAGTCATTTGTTGGTGGTGGTGGTGGTGTGGGGGGGTGTTTTTAATTCCTATAATTCACATATTTAATTCAAATAGATAAGATAATTCACTTTCTGTACAGTGATCTCAATTCCAAGCCGGAATGACAAACGAATTGGGGGTGCAACNTCACTTTCTGTACAGTGATCTCAATTCCAAGCCGGAATGACAAACGAATTGGGGGTGCAACAAAGTCCCTGTCCTGCACTTGAAACAGATTAGCACACATTCCGACTCTGAGCTGAGGCCATCTAATATTTATTACCTCTATAACTTACTCTCCTGTGTGCTGCCTGAACATTTAGCTGCATGCAGGGCAGTGAGGGGTTAAAAGGGGAACAGCACCGCCATAAAAGTGACAATGAAATAAACATGAGTCGCCTATGAAAGCCAATATACCCCTGTGGTGGGGGTGCAGGGTGCCAAAGGCAGTTAATGACAAGCACACCCCTTCGGCTNTACCCCTGTGGTGGGGGTGCAGGGTGCCAAAGGCAGTTAATGACAAGCACACCCCTTCGGCTTGAACTATGACCTCGCCTCAGCTGCAGATCACATCAGATGCTGCTTTAAATTTAGGCGAACGGTAATTCGGCTCCATCGTTGTCTACTTACAAACTGAAGTCCTGAAATGAATGATGTAATTTTCTAAAATTATGTAGCTTTTTTTTTAGGATTTCTTGGATTGCAAAACAGATGTGGCAATAAAGCTGTAGATGAGGGAAAATACTGACAACTGATCTTAGCTAAATAAAATCACAGCGTTGTAGCTTTAAATCCAGCTCGAACCAGTTGTAGCCTATAGCAAAAACAATGTGATTCTCATTCTGTGCGTGAGTGTGTGTGTGTTTCTCTGTGTGTGGGCATTAGTACAATGTCCTGGTTTAAGAGATAAGGGGAATGATGGATTATTCTCACCTTTCTCTAACTTTCTCCTGTTAACCTTTAACTGAGGGGTTGATTGCAAAGTTTGTACATTCAAAGAAACCACGTATGATGCTCGCAAAGTTATTTCAACAGTATATGGCAGCTCATTACAAAGACACACAAAAGGGATACACACAGAGACAAAAAGCCACACTAAGCACCAATCACACAAGTCACAAACATGCAACAAATACACACATGAATGCACATATACAAACAGGAACTGGAAACAGGAACACTGATGCTGAAGGCGTAGCCACAGATTTCCCAAATGCATTTTTCCTTTTTCAATAAAAATCCTGTTCTCTCCTCTTTTTCCATATACATTCCTGCAAATGTGTGTCTGCTCTTCCCAGGTTTGGCTTCCTTGAACTGAGCTTAGCACCCTCAGCGTTCCACACGCTGAACACAGCTTTCTAAAATTAGCAGAGAAGATTCACAGCGCCTCCAGACTGAAATCTCTGCATTCTCCTAGAATCTTCTGGACCGTCATGCCTCCCTCACTCATGAGCAGCATTTGATCTGTGCATGTGCGTGTGTGTTTCTATGCACGAGCTTAACATACTGAGTCATAATGTGCAGGCCAGCATACGCAACAATGTGCGCACATTCTAAATAAGTGTATATGCGACACTATGCCAGCTGCTTCATAATTCCAGTTTGGGTGCAATCAAATCAACTGATCTTAACACGGTGAGATAACACGGAATTATTCCGTCATTGAGCAAAGTGGTATTTTCTATTTGTAGAATAAGCTCCGTCCTCAGTTATGCTAATCTGATGTTGTTTGTGAATGAATGTGCAAAGGCCTTTCCACACACACATACATACACAAACACACAAAAGGCAGGTCGACGGTCCGCTGAACATGGCGGCCACCTCTCCAGGAAGAGGTTGTGGGTTCAAGCTCTGACACAGCAAGAATCCCCCTGGTAATGATGTCCTTCAGCAAGATACTTAATCTCCATTAGCACAAGGGTGCTGTTTCCTGACTTCTGACCTCGCTAAATGAACACAAACATCCCAGAGTGATCAATAATTTATTTTTTTTTTAGAAGATAAATGCTTGTACACATTATTTTAGTGTGAGGTAAACACATACACGGTTGCATGCAGTGATGCACTGTACATACCTAAACTTGCCAACAATGTCTGTACATTGATATGAAATCACACACACGCAATTCACACACAAATGCTGTCAGCCTGCTGTCTGGCTGGAAAGTCAATATCATTATCCCCTCTCCATCTCAGCGACGGTTATTAGTCAAGAGAACCAAACGGCTCTCTTCAATGACACTCTGGAGATGAAGGGATAAATCACCACGCTGAAAGGATGTGTGTATGTGTGTGTGAACGAGTGAATAGGAGAGACAGAGAGAGAGAGAGAGAGACACACAGAGAGAGACAGAGAGAGAGAGAGAGAGAGAGAGAATGAGAATAAGAATCACAAAGAGGCAGGAAGGAAAGGAGACAGCTCAGTCAGGGTGGTATGATTTTTTTCTGAATAAAGTACAGATGACGTGAAGGCAAAGCCTTTCTGAACACAAGGCTGTTGATGTTCATCTTCACAAACCAGCCTCTGAGTGCTGTCCCTTTGAGTCTCTACCCCCCCCAACTAATACCANCTTCACAAACCAGCCTCTGAGTGCTGTCCCTTTGAGTCTCTACCCCCCCCAACTAATACCACACATTCTTTCACACTTGCTCCCCATCTTTCTCTTTTGCTTTATCAAACAGAAAAGGTGCTTTGGTAACCTAAAAGCATTCCCTTTGTCTCTTTCTGCCTCCACCACCAACTTGCCTCTCCATTTTTGCTCTCTCTCTCTCTGCTCTCTTCCTCCCTCTCTCTCTCTCTCTCTCTCTCTCCCTCCCTCCCTCTCTCCCTCTCACGGGAACCTTCAAAACACAAGGAGAGAGGAACAAACGCCAGGAGGCTTGCTGCTATTTGAATAACTCTGACGTGAAAACCTCATGGACTTATGTGCCCTGTTTTTGTTGTGCAAAGGACATTACATCTGAATGTGTGAGCTGGCTCCAGGATTTGAATTCTGCGAGTGTTTTACCAAGTGATTTTCTTGACTTGTCTGTCCGAATACGTCCACAAATTACTCTGCAAATCTTCTTAAAGGACCATATTGGTGGTTTTGCATATTTAAGCCCAATAAATACTACCTGCATATTACCATAATGTATTACCGTATATACTCAAGTATAAGCCGAGTTTTTATTACTAAATTTCACAAAGCAAATTGGGGGGTCGGCTTATAGGCGAGAAATTCAAATTTGATCCCAGAGAATGAAATTTCCAGGAGTGGAAATACTACCCATTACTGCTACCCATGGAAAAAGTTTAAATCACACCTTAGAATGAGATATTTCCTGATAAAACATCTTATCCAGCACATTTTGCACAGCCACTAAGCACTCTTGTGATTGGTCAGTTATGGTAATCAGCTGCTGAAATAAATATCATGTTTACCAGTACTGGTACGTGGATTATTTTCAGAAAATCACAGGAATACTATGACAATACCTGGAAAAGCATTTTATTTGCTAAACAAATAAATTGAGGGAACAATATCGTGTTTCTTTAAAAATCTAAATTTGTAGGTCAAAACTGGGGGGTTGGCTTATACTTGAGTATATGCGGTACGTTACTACCAACCCTTTTTCAAAACAGAAAACTATATTTTAGTTTTTGTGTTATTTTGTCAAAGAAGAAAATTTTTTTAAAATGTGCTGCTTCTGTTATGTTTTAGAAAATAGGTGTCAGTAATGTAACATGTACACATGTTGTATTTATTGGGGTCAAACATGCAAATGGTCCTTTAATAGTCCTTTAATAGTCCTGGGCCACAGAAGGAGTATTTGAATGACACCCCAAATATTTCCAAGGGGAAGTTCCCCAGTTCTGCATCCAGGTGTCTTTGCTTGATTTATCGGAAGAAAGGAAGAAAACAGATCTGTGAGATGAAAAAGTAGACTCATGCAACAATGTGTGTATGTGCGTGTGTGTGTGAGTGTGTAAATGCCAGTTTCTCTGGGACAGCTGGCTGCATGGTACGCTGGTCAGCTCCACCCTGCAGGCAACACTCCAAATGTCTATTTTCAGAGTCTGCGTGAGTGTGTGTGTGCATGTGTGTGTTTGACCAGTAGAGATGGTGACTGGTGTAGCTGTTGCGATCCACCAGAGGCTGCTCCAGATGGACGCGGGGCTGAAGCCCAGGTGGACTGAGCGCAAGGGTGCATGCATGCATGTCTGCGTGGAGATGGGCTGCAGAAGATGTGCAACCAAGAATGATGACTGAGGAAGGACAAGCAAAGACGTCTTCTTCTTCTTTTACCCAAAGATCAGTAGTTATAAGGGCTATGTTAAATTATATTTTACCTCTCTGCAACACGACGACCTCTGCTGCACTTTTCCTGTCTACTTACCATATATACTCGACTATAAGCCGATCTCAAGTATAAGCCGACCCCTGATTTTGACCTGCAAATTTAGATTTTTAAAGAAACCCGCATATAAGCCGACCTCCTGATGTTGTTCCATCAATTTATTTGTTTAGCAAATTATCTGTTTTTCTGGGTATTGTCATAGTATTCCTCTGATTTTCTGAAAATAATCCATATATTGGTAAACATGATATTTATTTGAGCAGCAGCTGATTACCGTAAATCACAGATCACGGCTTACTGGCTGCTGCAAAATGTGCTGGATAAGATGTTTAGTCAGGAAATACATCATTCTAAGGTATGATTTAAACTAGTTTCCATGGGTAGTGGTAATGGGTATTTCCATCCCTGAAAATTTCCTTCTCTGGGATCTGATTTGAATTACTTGTGTATAAGCTGACCCCCCCGATTTGCGGCTTATACTCAAGTATANGGGATCTGATTTGAATTACTTGTGTATAAGCTGACCCCCCCGATTTGCGGCTTATACTCGAGTATATACAGTACCTGAATTTTAATTGGCTGGCGTGCAACAAAGGGCATGTTTTTGGGAGTGCTGCCTAAATAATAGACGCACTTCCATCGTTCCATTATTTGAATTAGGGGATAACAATAGAGATGATGATGATGATGATGAAGATGATGTTTATTTTAGTGTCACTGGGGAATTATGCAATGGAGTCAGTGAAGGGGAGATTATTTACACCGAGGCAGAAGAGGAAAGCAAAAAACAATGAGGAAGAAAGAGACAAAACAGTAATGCACTGCTGGGGGCTGCTACAGCATCACAGCGAGCTCATGAAATCACCATTAAAGAGAAACAGGGCTTAGTGACGTGTGTTTATTCCGCATTTGTGTACACTCGTGTTCTTTTCTATTTAGTCACTTTGTTCAGTGTGCTACGTAGTGAAACATTAATGAGCAGTGTTGAGATGAGAAGAGGGAAATTTGCTGAATTGCCACAATGAACGCAGCTGATGTGTAATTATTCATGGTGACACTTTTAATCTGATGTGGTTGAGGAATCGGGAAATCATGGCTCCATAATGGAAGCTAATGTTACCCAAGCTGGTTACATACTATCTCTACTTGTATGCCTTAATTTTCCTGAACTCCGGTCAGATAAATGATCGGCAGATTCACAGGGTTGAAAATTGCTAGATTAAAAATTTTGTTTCCCTTTGAAGAACCCAACAAATCCAAGATCCCACATGGGGAGATGAGAAAGACAGGAAGTTCAGTAAAACACTTGCAACAGTCTCGAGAGTGTGGTTACTGAACGGCATAACACAACACACACACATACACACAAACTCACTCATATTAACCACAGACACACTTATGCAAACCACACAAAGCATGACTTCATCAGCACAGAGAGTAACTGGTAACTGGTAGATACCAACAGTCCATTAAGTAAAACTCCAGAGGTTGACTCCTATTTCTGTACTCCACAGTGGAGGACATGCAGGGCAGAACACCATAAACCTTAAAAACTTATTAGACCATAAATTTAGACCAGGAATTCATAAAATATGACCTCAAACCAGGCGCAGTCTGGGCATAACAAATGAGGAGGTTTGGAGAATACTCGTGCGTGTGTTTGTGCATATGAATGGAGGCCTTTTATAAAACTTTCAGATTCAATTTACGACCCATTACCTTGTAATAAGTGCCATACGTTCCCTTTTGCCCTGAGAATCAACTTTGAGGGGAGAGAGAAGGGGAAGGGCGTTAAAATGTCGGCAACACAGCTACACAATGAAGCGATTAGCGGAGTTCCAGTCTATGAAGTGGGGTTGAATTAAATACCCAGAAAAGTCTGGCGCTAAGAAGGTTCATCCAGCAGTCACATCATGTTGAATTCATGGTAAACTCTTCCCTCTGGATTTGGGTAGCTATGATGTTCCGATGGAATACAGACCAATGGTTTACCCCTCTTGTGTCCACGGTCATCTTTTTCATTCAGAAATTACAGTACAAACAGTTTTCATAGTGAATCTAGCTCCATGATCACAGGCAGAGCCCTCTATATTGGCTCTATTTTAACCACTTATCTCAGGATGGCAAAATTTGTATGTGCTCCATCCTTGGTGTTTTTGATGCTTTATTGGATTTTAGTGCATCAAACATTGCTGCTTTTCTGTTTTCATATTTCTCCCTCTTTCATTTGCTGTTTTCTGCTGGTTTAATGATCACCACTAATGATCCGACTGTTTTGAATGAGAAGTCAAAGGTTAATCCAAAGCGGCTTCTCCAAAGTCACCACGTAGGCAACGCCAGTTTCTGGGGAGAATACACACCTTGAATGATAGAAAGAACACATCTTGTCGAGTGAAAATCCAGTCTTTTCATCCTGCCAAAGGACCATTCAAAAGAATTTGACCAATCACAACTCATCACTATTACACTTCATTTCCATCAGTAATGAGCAGCAGGTTGGATTATTTTCAACAAGATGCTTCATTTTGTTTTTCTGAAAATGTTTGGTTTATATTTCTAATCTATATCGCACAGATGCGATCATAGTAGATTTGTGGTTCAGTCGAGCCCTTTTTTTAAACTTTAAATTAAGCTAAGTTAAGGCTTTTTAAACTTGTTGAGCTAAATGAATGTTTGACTGCCATCAAGCACTGGTTAGCTTCTTATTTTCAGTAGTTAAATGTAGATAAATCAGACTGATCGTTGCTCCTGACAGCTCAATCCCGAAGATTAAAGACTCTATCGGATCCTTAGGCTCCTCTGTTAAGTCTAGCTTGCATAACCTTGGTGTCATGCTGAACAAATCTGTGTCCTTAGATTGTCCTGTTAGGCAGCTGACCTGCTCTTCTTTCTTTCACCTGAGGAACATCGTCAAATTAAGATCAGTCGTGTCTCAGGCTGAAATGGAAATGATTATTCATGCTTTTTTCATCTCGTTTACATTATTGTAATTCTCCTTTTACCTTTTTTGTCTTAATAAAACATCTTTACATTGTCTTCAAACTGTACAAAATGCCGCTGCAAGGCTTTTAACTAAATCTACTAGGAGATCTCATATTACTCCTATTTTCACTTCACTGCCTTCCAGTTAATTTTAGAGTTCATTTTAAGATTCTTATTTTAACCTTCAGAGCCGAGCGTAGTCAGGCACCCCAGTACGTCTCAGACCTCTTACAGTCCTGTACCTCCAGGAGGTCCTTCAGGTCAGAGGTTACTGGAGGTGCCTCGGACCTGTTTAAGGACTCGATCATGCTTTTCAGGTTGTTGCTCCAAAACTGTGGAATGAGCTCCCATTCTCCCTCCGCTCCACTGATTCTGAGGTCACTTTTAAAAGGCAGCTACAGGCTTTCTTGTTTTGGATACTATTTTTAAATCTGTGATATTTATGTTCTGTGTTCCTTGAATTTTCACTTGTTTTGTTTGTTTTATGTTACTCATATTTTATCTGTGAAGCACTTTGTCTATGAGGTGCTATATAAATAAATTTTACTTACCGTATATACGCAACTATAAGCCGATCTCAACTATAAGCTGACCCCCGATTTTGACCTGCAAATTTAGATTTTTAAAGAAACCTGCATATAAGCCAACCCCCTGATGTTGTTCCATCAATTTATTTGTTTAGCAAATTACTTGTTTTTTTCTGAGAATTGTCATAGTATTCCTGTGATTTTCTGAAAATAATCCACTACCAGTACCGGTAAAGAGCTGATTACCGTAAGTGACATTAGCTAACATTAAGTTTTCCGGAGTCCTTTTCCTTGTCTGAATCACATTGATGAAGGTAAAGAAAGTTTTACAAATGAGCTGTAATTACCACGGCGCTCATTTAAGTTATTTAGCTGTATAATTATGGTGATTTTTTTTTTTTTTTTTTTTNTTTTTTTTTTTTTTTTTTTATTTTATTTTTGTTAAGAATCTCACCCATTACGTGTTTTCAGTAATTATCCTGTACCTGGGTTGATGCGGGCCTGTCTATGTGCTGGACATTCCTCGATACAGAGTTTTGGAATTCCCTCAGGTGACCTCCTGTTGTTACTCCATCAATTTATTTGTTTAGCAAATTACCATTTTTCTGGGTATTGTCATAGCATTCCTCTGATTTTCTGAAAATAATCCACGTACCAGTAAACATGATATTTATTTCAGCAGCTGATTACCGTAACTGACAGATCACGGCTTACTGGCTGCCGCAGAATGTGCTGAATAAGATGTTAATCAGGAAATACATCATTCTAAGGTATGATTTTAAACTATTTTCCATGGGTAGTATTTCTGCCCCTGGAAATTTCGTTCTCTGGGATCTGATTTGAATTACTTGTGTATAAGCCAAACCCTATTGTGAAATTTGGTTAAAAAAAAAAAAAAAAAAAAAAAAAAAAACTTGGCTTATTCTCAAGTATATATGGTACCTTTTTCTTGTGGTGACACCAGTTAGATCAGTGAAAGCAGCAAGAGTGGTGCCAGTTGTTTCACCCTCACAAAAACCCACCTGTCCTCAGCAATTTAGCCTTGCTAAAGAGCTGACATCAACCCTGAGGACATGGGCCCAAAAGACAACAAGGCTGGTGTTTTCCCATTGTGCTGTTTGACCTTAATAGCAGCAAGAATGCATGCACTTCAAAAGCTTGCTGCACTTGAGCTTCGCTCAGTAGAAATGAAGGTTTTGAAGACAGCTAACCAGGCACTTATGTTCGTTCTTTGGAAAACAAAGTGAGGTGGCAATTCTGCTATTTGTTTCTGCTAATATCACACAGTCACACGTGTTTTGTTGCTGCGGCTGTGCAACTTGGAACACAGCAGTTGATTTACACCGTGAAGCTGTGCAGCTGCCGAACCGCCAAAACAATACCAGCGCTAATCAACACCAAAGGGTTGGACACAGATAAACAGAGCAGGAAGAGCAGGCTTGGAGGTGCCACTGCCATATATTTACCTCTGTCACTTTATTCCACAGCCCTTTCTGTGAAAGCTGTAACCTCACAGATTTATTGACAGAAAAAAGTTGCACCCTACCCACTAGGTGTGATTTCACTGCAGCTGACTAATGGCGCGGTTGGAAGAAAACGCCTTACTAGCTACACTAAACTGTGTTCAAGGAACTCAGACTTTTCTCACATCAGTAAGAGCACAAAAGCAGCCAGCTGTTATGCCTGCACACAAACTAAACAGCCATCCTAAATGATGCCTTAGGGGAGATTTGAGACCCTTTACAGATGAGGGGGCCTGTACATCATCATTCATGTATCAGTGGTAATCAATGTGCTGGGATACCAGACTGGGAAGAAATTTTAGTCACATTCTCCAGGCTGAAAACAGTGCTGCTGGGCTGTAATGGGTATCTGAGAGAGAGCAAGAGAGAGAGAGAGAGAGAGAGAGAGTCTTTTCAGAGGCACTCACAGTGGCTCTGTTCAGATGAAGCTGCAGAGATCAATAATGATGACCAGACTAGAGCACTCCAAGCAGCATTACCAGCAATTGGCCATGTTTATGTTGTCGTTGCTGGTGTTGAAATGGAAGAGTTGAAGTTTAGTGCTGCTCCTGCATTTTTATAGATGGCGGTGCGATAATGTTGAATAACTTCATCCTAATTGGCGTAGAAAGTGCTTGCAAAAATTAGTGTCTTAGAATGATAAAATCTGAATCCCAGAGGAGAGAAATTCACAAAAAATAATGTTTTTCCCCACGTTTCTACAATCTGGATTAGAAGAGCTGCAAGCCCATATCAAGCATGGACTTGTCATATAACTGATGTAGATCAACCCGAAATCCTTGAGCACATAACATCTACAGTACATCAGAATCTTTTGTTCTTCTCAGGCATAAAAATACAGTATATTGTGAGAAATGTATTACTGATCATATGCATTCATATAGAGTATAGGCAGGCAATTTGTGCAAAATATATATATACTGTATGTAAGCATGTGTTCCTGTATTTGTACATATATGACTGTGTGCAGCTCTGAACACTTCTCTATGTGGAGTGTGTGTAGTTAGGGCAGTGTGAATGTTCCTCTGCCACTTCTTGTCATCACTGTGTGCGGTGCAGACACATATTTGGCAAGAAATGTTACAAATTTAACAATGGTGACCTTTCTTGCACATCTAGAAATGCCAACTAAAAATTCATTCACAGACATGCTTAACATCTGCTCCCATAGGATAATAACCTGCCAACGGCAAGGAGGAGAAATAAAATGGCGGCTGCTAAAAACACCAGTTCAAACCTGTGACTGTTGTACAGCATGGCAGCAACGATAAGGGTCTTATTTGGGCTAAAGAACTAATATCGTTGCATTTTCTTGAGCAAACACAAGCAGTGCAAAACACTGCCAAGGAAAGAAAAGCAAAGAGGAAAAAATCAAATAGTGGCTAAATCAACAAACTTGAAACAAGTGGTGCCATGAATATTCCCATTAGCCCCCGAGGGCAATGCTACATTCTGCATACAGCATACTGTTCTTTTCCTCTCTCTTCTCTCTGTCTTCTCTACAGCTTGACTTCAAAGGCCAATTCTGTTGCTGAATCCAAGTCAGGTGGGGGGGACAGAAGCACTGAAGCACCCAATATGCCAAGTGCATGCCATATCACACATCTCACACCCTTTTATGTGTTAATCACATCAATGCGGTGGCGTGTGGACAGCAAATGGGGAAAAAAGTGAGGATTTAGGTTGTGGGAAGTGACTGGCACAGCTTCTCCTCCCACAAACCCCGCCAAGACTCTTTGACATCTGCATGCTCCGTAATTAGCATGCACTTCTATTACCATCGCTGAGTGCCACATCAAAGAAAACAGTCTGATCTTTCAAGCTCGATCATCAAATGTGACAATGACGCTGAACTGGGGGCCGCTTTGAAAAACTCAACGGGCAATTCTTTTGAAAGTCTGAGAAAAAAAAAGCTGAAAGAGACAAATGAGCTGATAAATTTTTAGCGTTCTTACGATTGTGAAACTATTCCTGAGATGACGCGACTGTCGGAATCGCACAAGTGTCACCAATGAAGAGTCATCTGGGTGGGAAGCAGGGGCAGAGGAGGAAGATGGAGGAAGAGAGAAAGATCCTCTCAGAGAGAACTCAGGCTTTGATATACTATAGCAGAAGGGCCTCTCTTTTTTTAAAAAAAAAATTAAAATAAGAAAGGCAAGCCTCAGTCTGGTGGGGAAAGAGCTCTATCACGGCCAAGCCACACATATATCAGGGAAACGCACTAAGGCTGTTGGGGATAAGGCATGGAGGCATGAAGAGAGGCTATTTCCATGGGGAGTCCTTGGAGAGACCAGACCCAACTTGCTAGTGAAGCCCAGCATTGAGAGGTCTCTCTGGGGGACTGCAGAGGATAAGAGGGCCCAGCAGAAGAACTCTCACGTCAGCACTTCAATCACGCCTAATCCCTGCTTAGTACACCCACTGCTATGGCAGAGAGAGAGAGAGAGAGAGAGAGAGAGAGAGAGAGAGAGAGAGAGAAAGAGGGGAGAGGGGAGTGAAAATGGTGAGAAGAGAGCAAGAGAAAGAAACATGAAGAGAAAGAGAGGGAAGCTAAACGCTATGAGGGAAAAGAGAAAAAAACAAAGGCTTAAAGAAGAAGGGAAAGATGAGAGACAAAGGAAGAAATAATAGGCAAAACGATAAATAGAGCTTGATTAAAAAAAAAAGAGTGAGAAAGTGAGAAATTATAAATGTAAAATCCAGAGTGGTGAAGCAAGCATTTTAACATCAGAGCAGCCTCTGCCAAAAACATATATATTTTTGTAATTTGAATATTTTGCAGAGCGATCAGCAGTGATGCATGAAATATTCATTATCATAAATGCACATGTCTAAGCAATAAGAGAAGCACTCTCTTGACAGAAAAGTTTAAATTAAAATGGAAAACTTCAAATGCAATTAGACCTTTAAATTTACTTTTCGGTACTAAAGGAGTGCCATCATGGCTTTTTTAGAGACGCGGCCCACACTTTACACTCACTCTAGCATAATATGTCAAATTAAAACAAGGAACTGTGGGCTCAATTTAAGCAGAGTGAAAGAAAGATTGTCTGACTGTCTTTCAGAAAGAAAGAGTCCCATCTCACCAGAGAAATATAACAAGAAAACTACAATGAGCCACCGATCAGACAAATGATATGTTCAAGCATTACTGGTCTCCGTACATCAAGCTTTGACTGCTTACATTATTCAAAGGACAGCATTAGCCCAAAAAAGCCAAAATGACAAAGCCTTAATGCAAAATATAAAAAAGATGCACAACAATAAAGGCACAGAAACTCAATTTACTAATGTAAGCTCCCTTTTTCGATTAGCAAATCCTGCTACAGCTGTGAACAGGTTGAGTGGGATAAATGAGAAAATATGGGAGCATAGATGGAGGGAAAGAGCGATGTGAGTTAAAGAAAAACCGTGCACTGTTGACCTGCGATTACTTAGCAGCAAAGATGCAAACCCGATCTGATGAATGTTGTGCTTATGTACAGTACATGTGTCTGTGAGTGCATAAACATTTGTGTGTGCGTCTGTGTGCTTTTGTGTGCAATTTGTGTTTGGATGGAGAGATTGAGTGATGAGAGTAGAGAGGAAAGAGGGATAGAGCAGATGGACGAGGGGAGATCAGTAAAAGCGGATTACGCCACGTCAAACCATCATCGCTCTCATAAAATCAGCCCACCCACACGGCCTCAGAGGCTTCGGGGCAAATGTAGAGCAGGGATAATTTAAGGCCCGCAGTCTATCAGCCTCTCTTACTCCAGATAGTAAACTACGGCTGGTAGGAATGGACAGAAAAGACTTTAAATTAAGCATGGGGGATTCTACAAGAAAGGACGATTGAGAGTGCGTCAAGATAAATTGCAAAGAGTGATTGTGTCTGAAATCTACAAGGGAGCTTTGCAGAGTGACAGCTGTGTTTGTATTAGGATTTGGACTGGAGACAGACATAAATGTGCTGTCCTTTCACATTTGTGATTGGGAAAGGGAAGGGATACATGTGCTGGAAATGTTGCATTAAATTTACAACTGCAGTTGTTGAAACTAAGAAGTGCTTTAGGCGTTTGTCTGACATGTGGGACAGGTTAGCAAATTATTTCAATCAGTCACTTATTGGAAATTAAGTTTCACTCTAGTCTCTGGCAGTTTGAAAAGGAGTGGTGTAGACACAAAAGCCTAGTCCCTGCAAAGATTTCTGTTCAAATAATTATTTGGATTAGGTTGAAACCTGCCAAGGACAACTGGTTTCCCAATAAGCAGCTTTTTTCAAAATTATGGGCTAAAAAAAATAGAATCAAGATCAAAGCTACTTTAAGAAATTGTGAAACAGATATGAAAATGTCATTTTACATTTTTGTACCTCTGAACTTGCTTCTTGTGACATCAGTTGTGACAAAATCCAATCTGACATCCTTTTTAACGTTTTTTTGCCCACGAGCAAAATTGCATGGCTAGCTTTCCTGCAGCATAAACATAAACTAACATTCAACCCTCAGCAGTAAGAGGAAAAAAACAGAAATTATAAAATTATATAGGCTACAAACACCCTTTTACCCAATATTTCAGCGCTGTGGACTGTGCTTTAAATGCCAACATCAATGTCTAGAAGTATTCCATAAGGAATGTGGACAAATCAAAATGTTTCCAGCACAAGATTGCTGACAAATCATTTCTGCTGACAGCTAAAAGAGAAATATAATCACCTCATTTTGCTTTGTGGGAAGTTAACTTAAAAACTTAGAACTTTATTGTTTTATCCCTGAGAAAACTTTGTTTAACGTATTTGGTCAAGTAAATATAATAAAACCAAACATAATGGCCTCGGTGAAACAACTGGAAACTGGCTGTGGATTTGAATCTGTCATGGGTGACTGGTTCAGCACCACGGTCAGCGACACAGGCGTGTGGCAGGAAAAAAGCTTTTTCACCATGAGGATGACTGAGCATTTCAGTATTTCAGTTCCATGGACAAGGGCTATTACCAGCCTGTCTCACTCTTACCATACAGGACTGGTTTTAAAGGACCTTACCAGTGATTCTGAATGCTTCAGCCCAATAAATACTACCTGCATAGAAGTTACGTTACTGACAACCATTTTCCAAAACATAAAATATTTTAGTTTTCCTGTTGTTTTGTCAAATCCCCTAATCTTTTACAATCAAATATTCAGGTGATGCAGATGCATCCACCTTAAAATTCTATATTTGCCTGATAATATGTACATCCAAATGTAAACGGTGCAGTCATTTTTAATTTCTCGGTAAAAGCCGTTTTCTCCTGAGATTATATTCCCTGGTGGAGACTTACATTTTCTTCCATGCAAGTCCACATTAGATCAGTTAAATTAAGTATATTCGAAAAAAATAAGAACAACATTCCATTTGCTGTAATGGGCTACTTATTTCAAGCATGTTTGAAGTCTCTAAAAGTTGATTTTAATAGTGAACTGGAAAGAACTGAAACCAACGGCAGGCTTGGAAGGTAGACGAAACAAATCTAAAATGTTCCGGCTCCAGTATGTTTTGGAAAATGGTTGGCAGTAATGTAACGTGTGTGCAGGATGTATTTATTTGGCTCAAACATGCAAAATCACCAGTATGCTCCTTTAACAACCTTGACTCAAAGTCACAGTGTAATGGAAAATTGTTTTACCTTCTCTTTTTGTTCATACCATGATGTACATGGATTTCCTCTGTTTTACACCAACTTAGTTCCAGAAAAAGAACCACAAAGTCCTTTTTTTTAATTTGATGTGTCTTGGCAGCCTGCCAACACTTGTCCCTATGCAACTTTTTTTCATCCTTTTGTGTATTGGTGCATATATACTCTGTCATATGCATGTAAAGCTTTTTTCCGGCAGCGTGTTAGTTTGAAGAGGTGACGTCTGGCAGACTAAATGCCCTCAGAGAGCAGGTCTCATCTTTTCTTTGAAGGCCTGCCAACAAGGAAGCATTCCTGGCTCAATGGTCAATTATGTAAACGCTCTCATCCCACCCCGCTGCACAACCTACTGGCTGCCCTTGTAAAGAAAAAAAAAAATAGTGAATGGAATGTCCAGAGGGGAGTGGAAAAGTAGGAGGAATCTTTTCCATTTCTGTGATATTACATCATGCTATTGCAGCCGTGCGCTTCCTCACATTGGCGCTTTCACTCAATCATTGTTTGCCCTCGTACCGGGACCACAAATACTACGTCACACTCACAATGGCTGATGATTAACAACATCTGTGGTGGGCAGGCACTGTTCTAACACCCTGGAACAGGATGGATGGTGCATTCCAGATCCATCTGTGTCTGCACATACAGATATGTACACAGGGGTGATGCATGGACCTGCGGTGCGCTCACTAGATGCATGCACATAAGCACAAAGTCACAAGCAAACCATATGTATACGTGCACAGACAGACTCACATACAACTGGAATACAAATAGAACATGATGGGGGGGGGNGATAAGAGCAGCAAAACGAGCTGCTTCAACGCTGATTGATAGCAGAGGCTTGGTCTCTCTTTTCAATAAACAAACACTTCATGTGTCCCTGGCACTCTTTTCCCTCTTTACGCCACATCCAGAACAATTAGAGAGCAAGAGGAAATTAATTATCTCAGTGAAAGATTGGTCATGGATTTTCCTGGTGTTTTTTCATTATCAGGTCATTAAAAATAGACATTAAGTAGTCTCGATAACCCTTCACCAAGGTAAAATATTTATCTTATTTCAAATTGCATGATATAAAACAAACCAGAAAAACAACAAGAAGCGCTTCTGTATATTTCAATACATCATGACATATTTGAAGATGGCATTATGTAATTTGTAACTACAACTCACTCAATATTAAGATTTTGCCTCTAAAGATGCAGTTTGCTTCTCTCAAGTCAGTTAGTGAGTTGATTATCATGTATATCAGGATAATAAAGTTACATTCTCTCTTATACTATCCCACTACTTTTGTCGTTGCTTCATTATCTCTGCAATTGTAAGCACTATGAGTCTATTATGAACAAGAGTCGAGGTGCGGGAAGATATTTCATTTGAGTGACATAATAGCTCCAACACTTCCAGGCAAAGAGGGAAACTTATAGAGCTTTCAGAAGAGCCATTTGTCATCATCCTTTTTGCTTTTTGGTTGGCCGTTGGGTTTGTTTGTTTTTGCTCCCTGCACTACAGAGAGATGAATTCATTTTGCGCTTTAGTATATGGGAAAAATTCCAACTACATTCCAACTAAATTCCAACTAAATTCCAACTAATTCCAACTAAAATTCCAAATAGCTCAGCTATTTTTGCTGCGAGGGAGAAGAGCTGAGGCGAGGCAAGTGCAAATGCAGCTCACTTGGCGTTTGGCTGGTGGTGGAGATGGGGAAGATGTGAAAGATAAATTGCATTGTTCTACAGGCTTGCAGCAGTACAAAGCCCATTTAATATTTTCTGTACCTTTTTTCCACCCAAAATACAAACATGGAAGAAATCCATTTTCATTACAGCATGTATTCTATGATGTGCTCAGTGTACATACAGATACACAGTGAATGATTTGATTGTTGCTTCACCTCCCCAACCTCTACTCCAGACGAGAGGGAAAAGGGGGACTGTGCAAAAAGGGGAAGGGGAATGGGTAATGGAATTCATTTATAATCAAAATGACAAGCAGCCATGAGGGCAAAACAGACAGAGTCGCTGAGAGACAGCTAGGAAGAGGGACTCAGAGGTGAGGGTGAGATTGGAAAGGGACTGTGGGCTACTGGGAGGTTGTGGCTCCCCTTAGCATCTGGACGAAGTTCATTAAGCAGCGGGTCAATTGTGGAGGGACTTCGTTATGAAGACCCAAACCCAGACCCAAGAAACGACTGAGGCTGGTGCTCCAAGGTCACAGCTAATCCCCCGGGTCAGCGTCTTCAAAAGCGGAACAGGGGATGATAATGGTCATGATCGTAATCATGACAACAATGATAAATGGCCTTGTGCACATGCACGTGCACATACATCTGCTATATTCAGGTTTATATATTTCCCAGTGTAACACTGCAGAACGCAGGCGTGACCCCATCGAATCAATGGCCAGTAACAAAAATGGAACTCAAGTATTCAGTGCTACAGCGCTTACATATAGAAAGATGTTTCATATCTCATTACCCACACTGTTATCTAGCACAACACCCAAGTGTACCATTAAATCTCGCAGTATATGTCTCATATAGTGTGTAAATGACAGCCGAGGAGAAAGGGAAAGCTCCTGTTCCTTTGCGATGGGCCACAGCAATAAAAAGATACAAACACAGAACCTCCTTCTGCCCTCTTCCAGTTATTAGGATGTAACTGTTGTCCTTCACACTTTATCACCAGCCTCCATGTACAATAATTCATGAATGTTTGGCTACACTTTTTATAAGCCATGCTGGATAAGCCACAGCATCATCTTGAAATGCAAATGTAAATATGCAGAATAGTACTTCCAACAGCAAGACCGGCATAATGACTGTTATGATTTTACTCCGTTATACATTACAGCTTATTGTTCAAAGTAAAATATGCCATCAACCTTTCCAAGGTCCTATTTTGATCTCTGTGTCCTACTTGCTCCCGATCAGTCGTATCGTCGCCTCCTGCTTGATCACACCACATGATCTACATGTGTCAAAGTTGATTCATCCAATATCAGAGAGAAATTATGTTCCTTCAAATCATTCATTTGAGGGTGCAGAGTCTATGAAAGAGTTAGGGAATATCATTCAATGCAGTCTTACATGAATGAGAGTATCCATGAAGGCCTGTCAGATTAGGTGTGCCAATTCCTCCGTCTGGATTTATTATCATTATGGGCTGTGGAATGCTGGTGAATACCGCCTGCATGCAAATGAGGAGCCCAATGAGGAGACGTCAGAACAGATCACACTCCATTAGGTTTTATCCAGGGTGTGTGCGTGCGTGTGTGTTTAACTGCAAATGTGGAGCGTGGATGTGAGGAAGGTAGATGAGATGTGATGTGTTGATAGGTTGAAAGGTACGCTTGCAAGATTGTGGGGTGTAAAGACGTTTCTGATCTATAATTTCTAGCACACAATGCCCTTTTTATGAGTGTATATGATTTTCTTGTTAGGTACCCATAGAGGGAACATAGCTCTTTCTCAGCCTCTACCTACAAAGGCGATGGAATATCTGGACACTTTGGACAACCAAGAGAACAGGAATTTTATATCTGCAGAAGACAGCAGGAATGATTTGCATTCATATATCCAATTCCCAGACTGTTACCAGATGTTGGAGGATGATCTAAAGCTGTATTTGCTCTCCCTCACTTTCATCCTTGCATACACTCCACCTATTAGCGTGACTTTGAGCACACCTTCAGCATGTACACAGCAAACAAAACACTTTAGCTCCTAAAAAGCAACAGAGAGCTCTCTAGCTCCCTTTCTTTTCTCTTGATCTTTCCCCTCTGTTTGCTTCCACCCTCCCCCCCTCCTCTTCCGCATCCCAGCTTATTTTTTCCCTCTATTTGTTTCTCTCTCTCCTTTTTTTTTTTTTTTTTTNTTTTTTTTTTTTTTTTGCTCTTCCTGCCTCTTTCTTTCTTTCTGTCTCTGTTTACAGGAAGTGCTTGCACTGGTTCAAGAAACACCTGCGGTGATTGCGTGCAAAACCACACTCTTATACAGCAGGAAGTGTATTAAAACGCGAAGCCAAAGAAAAACTGCTGGTTTTTTGAGTAACTAAAAAGAAAGAGGCACTAGAAGACAGACAGAGAAGGGGAGGAGAAGAGGGAGTCTGAAGGTGAGAAAAAAACTATTGACTTTTACTGTTCAATGCTGAGTCAATGTTTGAAGTTTGAAGTAGGCTAAGTTTTAACTGGAAGCTTAGATCTTCAGGGTTATTGACTGCAGAGAATATAGGCTGAGGAGACTACAAATGAGGGGTGAGAATGCAATGCAAACTTCTGCTTCAGCGGCTGAATATGTAATATTTCAGATGATCACACAAAATGTAAAATGTAAATGGTTTTCCAGTGGTTGAAAGTAATGTTTGTGTTTTGCTATTTATTGCCGTTTAATGAGCTGGAAACACGTACTGGGTTTCCTTGGACACAAAATGCTGGAGGGTTCAGAATGTTACAGTATGTAAAACATCCGAAGACTCTGAAATAAGTAAAGGATCTTAGAGAAAAAACAATTTCTCTTATGCTGGTAAAAAATAAAATAAAAAATCTATACAGTCCAAAACAGTGAGCAAACAGCATAGGAGTTCGATCGCCTCAGTTGAAGATCTTGCAGTTTTCTGTGTTATGAACTTGGTTTTCGCTTGAGCTAAAACTACTTCCAAAAGCACGTATTTCACCATAAAGAGTGTATCAGTAGCTGTACAGACTGTTAGTATTCCCACAGCTTAACTCTGACGCACAGACAGGAAGTGAAGATATCCTGAAAATTTAACACAAATCCAAATCAGAGCAGCTTTTAAGACAAGTTGACAATCTTCATGATCAACTTTAGCTTCCACTTTAAACATTTTCTCACAGCTGTTGCATGTTTGAGCCCAGTGCCAAGCATTTTCCAAAACAAAAAAAAAACAAAAAAACAAAAAAAACAACTGTATTTTACTTTTTGTGTTATTTTGCCAGATCCCCTAATCTTTATAAGTCAGATGTTCAGGTGATACACCCACCTTAAAAACACTTATACGTGATTGTAGAAGGCATGGTCGCTTTAATTTCTCAGTAAAAGGGATTTTTCTGTGGGACTATATTCCCTGGCAGAGACATATATTTTCCTTGTAGCTCTGTCTTGAATGTGTTGAAATGCTAAAATCGACCAAAAATGTCAAATATAGTGGGATCCAAAAGTCTGAAACCGCTGTGAAAATGCTTCTGTTTTGCATTCTTTTTGAATTTAATACAAGAATTTTCATTACAAATGATAATATCATCTTAACAATTAGAGTGAAAAGTTGAATCTTTGAAAAATGTGCATAACTATCAGAATCTCTTAGTATTTGGTATGCCCCCCTGTTATATGCTGTTATATGACGCTGTTATATGTATTCTGTTACCCAAACCTGGCTGTGATGGATTGCGTATCTAAAGCATGTTTCAAGTCTTTACAATTTGATTTTTTAGCTTCTAGGAATGAACTGAAAGAAACCAATGGTTATCTGAAAAGTAAGAAAAACAAAACATGTATGCAGCTTGCATTTATTGGCCTCAAACACGCAAAATCACCGGTGTGGTCCTTTAAAAAACAAGGAAATTACTAATTCATCCATGTCTGGCTCAGGGGGAACAGCGATAACACTTAATGTCACACACTGTTTCAAACACTCCAAAATCATTGGTGTTTAACCGTCAACAGTTGGTCTGAAGCACAAACATTAAACGATATTTGTCACCTGCTTCATAAGGCATTCAACTTCAGCATTCAACAGAAGTGTGTGACAAGCTAGTAAAAATAACTCCTTCTGAGGTGCACTGCCTGTGGCATATCAAGTCACATATTTGCACCCAGAGCATTTATTGTCAGACTCTGGGATCAGGTACCTCACATCCAAAACCTGAAGCATTGTTTATTAGACCTCGATAGAACAGCGAGAGACAGAGACAGGACAAAAAGAGATAGACAAACAAAGATAAAGAAAAGCGACAGAGTGACAGCAACAAAGGAAAAAAGATGGTGACAGCAGAATAAAAAAAAAAAAAAAAANAAAAAAAAAAAAAAAACAGGCGGGAGAGATGTCAGCAACACAAGAGTCCCTGTCCCATCTGGAAAAGGAAAGATGAATGACGGAAGCTAAATGAAATGCCACTCTGGGTAATGGGAAAGAGTCGGCATCAGGAAAGCAGGTCACTTGAATTGCGGGGGATGTTCTTGAGTGGCTTTGCCCTCAGGCCTTACGCATTCAAGCTTTCTCCTCAAGAGTCGATAATATTAGCTCTAACAAACACACACATACGTACGCGTGCACACACACACACAAACACACTGCGGGCTGCTTGTGTAAAGATCAGCACGTGACAGCAGACGACAATATTCATATCCAGCCGTTTGTTGGTGCTTCTGTCTTATTTCATGACATATTTTAACATTTGAGGATATAAAAGCTATAGAGAGCAAAGCAGAGACTGCAGGTGTGGTGAAGTTAATTATTTCAAAGGGGATATTATTGTCTTCCCCCCTGCATTCTTCACTTTCACCTCTTCCCTCCTATACTCTGCCCTCATCTCTTTCTCTCCTGCTCACCCCATCCCTCTGACCTGGATTATTCCTTTTTTTCCTGCTCCCTGAGCTGAACAATACACTCCAGCATATTAGCATGCAGCCCAGCCAAAACACAGAAATCCTGTTCAAGCCCCCTCTCTCTCTCTCTCTCTCTCTGGCCCTCATACTCTGTTCCCCCCTGTGGCCTCAGCCCTCCATCTTACACTCTGTGACTCTCACATCTCCATTTTCTATTACTTTCTCTTTAACCAGAAGGCCTACGTGTCCCTCCATCTCTCCCTTCCCCTCCTCCTGCCTTCCTCTCTTTGACCCTCCTTCTCCTCCTTTATTCTCACCATCTCTTTCTCCAGCCACCATTTCTCCCTCCCCCCTTCCTCATTCCCTCACTGTCATCCTCGCTTTACCGCCCTGCCACTGGAGTGCCTAAGAGCGGCGAGTNCATTCCCTCACTGTCATCCTCGCTTTACCGCCCTGCCACTGGAGTGCCTAAGAGCGGCGAGTAGCATGCTTCATTTAATGACAATAATTAATTCTCCTTCTCCTGATCTTAATGAGGCAAATCAGTCACCGGTCTGGAAAAAGAGAGAGGAGAAAAATGAGGGATGAAGTAGGAGAACGAGTGAAGGAATGAGACAAGTGCCTCTCATCTTAATGCTCAGACAACCAGCTTCAGCTTCAACTCAGCTTCATTTCTCTCTCTCTCAACCGTTAACTTACTCGAACTCACCTTGTGATCACTTACCTGTCAGTCTTTGAAACTACAGATCTGAGTGCTCAATGCCACAAAACAGTTCTAATTTGCAGCCTCTCTCTCTCTCTCTCTCTCTCTCTGTCTGTTACGAGTTTAAAACTTAAATGTCAGTGACTTGTAAGCTTTACAACTGTATTTCTTTGCATATAACCCATTCCTCATTTATGCGTTTTTTCTTTTTTTTTTAAAGAATGAAGAATTTTCTAGAAAAATATTTGAGACTTCAGAGGGTTAACCCTTAAATGCATAGGATGGGTCACACCTCTAATTCTTTTGTTTGTTTTTTTTTAATTAAGCTCTCAACCCCCTGGTATTCCTCACACTCTTTGTTTTCCAGTTTTATGGTTTCAAGTTGTCAAAATTGATGAAAAAAATTGGTTTTCTAATGTTTTTTACTAAAAGGTGTATAGGGTTGCTGGGGACCCGAGGTATGTAAGAGTGTCACTTTTTTTTTTTCTGGTATACAGACAGCAGGTAATAGTTGTGTTTTCAACTTTGGTCCTTAGGTGGCGCTGTAGTATGACTGATATGATGAACAAGTGCTGAAACTAGGAGGAAGAAAGCTGTTAATGCTGTAAATTATGCTGCTAGTTTACTGCTACACAAAGACGCTGCAGAGCCGTGTCAGAGCTTCATGCAGAGCAGCATCGCTGTGATGCACCAGCTTTGATGATGGGATCTATGAGTCATTGTAAAAATATAATATGGCAAACAATGTTGTTGTTGTTGTTTTTTTTTGTGGGTTTGTTATCGTTCATAAAATGTTCTGAAAAGTTTACAAACAAAAATATTTCACTTTGTAGCTCAACTGGTGTTGTGTAAGTTATGGGTCTCTAACGACCTGAGGTATGTACGAATGGATGGAAAACGACTCATGCATTTAAGGGTGATGCACTGTCTCTGTAATGTTATGACTGTCAGAGGCCAATCAGCACGCATACACACTACAATAAAAACTACGGTAGCTATTTGATGCCACATCTTTTTCGTCCACTGCGTCTTGCATTAACTTTACCACCAGCGGGTCCATTATTACAAGCTCATGTTGTGCAGACTTTTTTCAAACCTACTGAACTTTATTTTAAATTCTAGTAGAGATTCTAAAGTTTCAATGGAGAATTGGGGAAGTATGTATAAAATTGTCTACAAGACTTTAAAAACCTAATTTGTTAATTATTTTTGATTGAATTGCGAATATTATGTTTGAGGCACCATTTTTTTAGGAAGCTAGTGATAAAGAGTAAAGTTCTCTCAATGTGAACATCATCATCAGCAAAGTGCCAGTGTAGTAAAATATTATGTGTTATTGTCATGCAGTGTGGAAACATATTTTCTTTTTCTACATTTAAAAAGGGGAAATATGGGGAGAAATAGAGTTTAAGAGGTCAAATCGTCATTTCTCTACTGTGTTAACGTAAAGAAATTCCACTTCCTGTCTGACACCACAGGTCCTTTGATGAATCCTTATCATCCAGTTACATGTGTTTGGCTAATAGTGAGTGGCTTACAGGCAGAAAATATGACTGACAGTGGAGACTTTCACTCCTGTTTCCTTGAAATTCTACTGCCATTTGTACAATTCCTACTTTTCAAAGCCAAAACCTCTGACTGACTTTTTAGGTCAAAAACCAAGGTTACACGGCCGAGGGCTAAGAGGTCTCCCCGTGGTCCGAACCAAATTGTTTATCTAAAACTAACTGCATGTGGCTGACAGCTTAGAGTCTGTAAAAAGGAGAATTTTTGCTTCTGATCAGAGAATAACCGTTGCAGAGAGCAAATTCAGGTCACGTCTGTTGAGACTGTGCATCTGATGTGCAGCCTCAACACAAATAGCCATTTTGTGCTTACAAATTATCTACCATCCAATTAATTGCGAAGGTCAAACTTTGAACATGATACAGTTGCATCAGTATAATCCAGCTATTTAGCAGAGCTGGGGAGATTTGAATCTGAATTTAAAAGTTAAATTCAAAGTAGAAACGTAAAGTGGTTACTGATAGAGCCTTTTTTGACTCCTTTAGCGTGGCGTTTTTATTTGAGTAACACAAGGTGGACCCAAGGTACCAAGCTGATGTATGACTTCTGCTTTGTGTGTTGGCATTGAATTGACATGTCCGTTGTTTTACTGGCTTGATTTCCAAGCTTCTAAAGATCAGAGCGATTGATTCTCTAGCTAGTGGATTTCAGCAGATCGAAGTGTAAAGATCTGCCCTTCTCACAAGCTTTACTAATCTGCCTGTATACAGCGGCCCATAGATTCATCTTTAGTCTTTAGATTCAATTTAGACACTGCTGTTTTGTGAGATACCTGGCTCTGAAAGAAAGAAAGAAAGAAAGAAAGAAAGAAAGAAAGAAAGAAAGAAAGAAAGAAAGAAAGAAAGAGAAAATGTTAGGCTATAATAAATACTTTTTGCTTGTGTATTCAAGGATATCTACAATCAACTGTTATTATACCATTTGAGACCAATGAAACAGTATTTGCTAAAAGCACTTCCTACTTGTTTCTAGAAAGTTCTTGGTTCTAGAAAACAAGAAAAAAAAATGAGGGAGGAAATGCTAAAGATAAATCTCTGTAAAAGAAATAGTACAAAAAAATCTTAAATATTTATTCTACATAGTTTTGATTTTCTACTTGATTTTGGAAAATTCAGGGAAACAAAACATATGTTTTAAATGGGAAAGATATATATTTTTTTAATTCTACAAAAATTATTGAAAAATATGACAATTACTATGAAATTTGGGGAACAAATTTCAAATTATTGAAAAAAATTATTCTAAAATTACTATGACATTTGGCGAGCAAGATTGTCAACGATTTTAGAAAGTGCTTCCATACTTGAGGGTGTAATTTGATCCATTTTTGAAACAGGCATGTAAGAAATATCGACTTCCACAAACAAGAAGTTGTTGTCCTCTTTCGTAAAGACTTTTTTTTTTTTTTTTTTTTNTTTTTTTTTTTTTTTTTTTTACAGTGTAGCTTTATAGTTGGCAAATGAAATACAGTTTTTCCTGACTTTTCCTGTTGCTTCAGTCTGGCTTAAGAATTGAACTGAATTCATGAGACTTTTGCAATTCACACCTGAGGAAGGAAGAAAGAAAGAAAGAAAGAAAGAAAGAAAGAAAGAAAGAAAGAAAGAAAGGTATCAGTGGACATCANAAGAAAGAAAGAAAGAAAGAAAGAAAGAAAGAAAGAAAGAAAGAAAGAAAGGTATCAGTGGACATCAAGGAGACAATGTCCCAGCCCATTTTAACTTTCACTGTGGCGAAATAATAAATAAATAGCAGTAAACTGTTAAATTGTCATGTCCGTCCTGCCTGACACTAATGCTCCAATTAAGAAGCCAGGATTGACAGATGGATTAGTGCTTTCAAAAGAGTGCAAGATCACTCCTCTGAGCAGAGAGGAGAGGAGAGGAGAGGAGAGGAGAGGAGAGGAGAGGAGCTCCAACAGTCTCTGGTTTTCCTTTTAACCATTTTAAGAGAGAGCTGCTGAGTAAAAATGTCCCAAAATCAGAGAGAGCGAGCCGCACAGAGGGAGAGCGACGCGAGTAAAAGAAGGCTCGACTGCAGTATCACNCAGAGAGAGCGAGCCGCACAGAGGGAGAGCGACGCGAGTAAAAGAAGGCTCGACTGCAGTATCACATCACTGCATTCACTGCCATCCCTCCTTCCCTCGTTCCAACTGTGAAGCAAGGTATCCAGAGTCAGAAATGATGTCTCACTCCTGCAGCTGACCCTTACATCGCTTGAAAGGGAGTGATTATGTTGGCGAACTAGCGAGACAAAAACACAGAGGACCAAACAATAGCGGGAGGTCACCTTGCTACAGCTGCCTGCTGGAGACAGAGCTCAAATGAGGAGAAAATGACTCAATTACAACCAGGAGCACAGAGCAGAACTGGAAAAGGGGGCATGGATGGAGTGTGTGTGTGTNGAGAGGGAGAAGAAAAATACAGATGTAGCTTTTGTAAAACTACCATAGTTCTATGTTTTATATTCAAAATTCAGGTGTGAATTGCAAAAGCATCATGAATTCAATTCAATTCTTAAGCCAGACAAGCAACAGTCAGGAAAAACTGGATTTCATTTGTCAGCTAAAAAAACTAAGCTAAGCTGTTTAAAAAAAAAAAAAAAAAAAAAAAAAAAAACCCTTTACGAAAGAGGACAACAACTTCTTGTTTGTGGAATTCTTGACATTTTTTACATGCCTGTTTCAAAAATAGATCAAATTACTATCAAGTATGGAAATGATGGAAGCATTTTCTAAAATTGTTCCCAATCTTGTTTGCCAAATTTCATAGTAATTTTGTAATAAATTTTTTTCAATAATTTGAAATTTGCTCCCCAAATTTTATAAATACTTAAGATTTTTTTGTAATATTTCATCTTTTTCTTTTATCTTTAGCTTTTCCTCCATCATTTTTTTCTTTTTTCTTTTTTTTTTTGGTAGAACAAAGAACTTTCTATACACAAGTAGAAAGTGCTTTTAGCAAATACTGTTTCATTGGTCTCAAATGTGTAACAGCAGTTGATAGTAGATATCCTTGAATATACAAGCAAAAACTATTTATCATAGTCTAACATTTTCTGTTTTAAATAAATGTAAAGCTATGAGGTACTCAACACTTCATTTTAATGCATTTATACATTTTTGAGGCCAAGTAACTCAGTTAACCAGCCTGCTGTAAAAGAAGCTCCATCTCCTCAAGCAAACTGTAAATGGACAACATCTGACAGGCGTCAAATTGACGACAGCATGACAGCATCACCACATACACTGCCATGGCCTCCTTCCTCCTCCACTGTGGCAAAACAAGAATTTTACTTATACTTTCAGCTTGGCAGAATCTCGCTTTAATTTTCCACCTAAAGAAGCCCTAAGCCATGAGCTGATCCCTCCGCAAACTGTAAAGTGTAAAGAATGAAAGTGCCCGTGATGTTTGTCATGTTTGACTGCTGATTTATGCTGACGTGACATCAGTGTTGTGTTACCGGGCAGATTTAAGTTAAAGTGTGTCCAGTTGGCCTGTTGGCCTTTAAAGGAAAGCTTACAGCTGAGGACATAAAGCTTACAAGAAAATACTTTTACAACACTGGTAAGAGTCATTTTTGCATTACTTAGAATGTTTTGAATGTGACGAAGACACGCACTTCTGTCAGCATAATAGATGTCATTTATAGTGAGGATCATGAAGAGGAAGAGGAGGAGGAGTCAGATGTAAATTGACTTGACTCCTGAAAGAAGCTTATGCTACATGCAACTTGTGACTCTATGGATCAAACTCGTAATGCACACGTGTGGGAGGATTTTGTACTAAGAGAACCCTTCAAACGGGCGATGTAAGTGGATGGAGCTGTTCACTGCTGAGGGTGAAGATGTTGAGTTAAGTTTTAAAAGAGACAGAGGACATCTTGGCAGATCTCAGCTCCCATCAGCTCACAGCTCATGACCTAAAAGTCACGAGGGAACTTTTAGAGGAGCTTAATGCTTGGCTGATAAGTACAGTAGTCATATCTGGCCTTGTCAGTGTGTCTGAGGTCGTCGCCATGCTGTCAAAGATTTGAAGGTAACTTGGACTAACAAGCTGACTTCCACCCTGCAGAATTCTACTGAGAAATATCTCGCTGCGTTTGACCACACTGAATTCACTGCAACATTCTGCAGAACACATTTAAATAAACAGCGTTCCAAACTGTTCTTGTGTTTAAATAATAAATGCAATGTAATCCCTAACGTCAAAGATATCAAATGTATTATTATTTATGATCACATACACAGATTGAATTGCAGGAGTTTCTCTGTTGTACATGAGTTGCGGCGCTGCTCCACACTGGGGGAAAGTGCTCGGGAACAAAACGTCTGATTTTCTTATCTTTACTGAAGCAGCAGAGGGTACAAAAGGATAAAAGAGTAAGTTCCAGTAGGATTAGAGATTACAGATTTATGTCATAACTTTGCAACTTTATGTTAATGCTCAATCTACAACTTTTGAGAAAAAATACAAGGTTGGACTGGTTGTAGCGCACGTAAAAGACTGATACAGAGTAAGACTTAATAATATCAGTATCAACAAAAGAGATGTATTCAATCAAAGCAGGAACACTCAGTTCTGGAGGAATGGCGACATAGGAAAAGAAGTGGAAAAAGTCATATGTGTATCCCCAATTCAACATCTCTCTCTCTCTCTCTCTCTCTCTCTCTCTCTCTCTCTCTCTTTTTAAACACAACCACCAACTCTGTCAGCCCTAAAATCATCTCCTGACAGTCTCCCTTGAGTCCATGGCATGGAGGCCAATTTATATATATATAAAGATTTTCCTGTGCCTGGGGCCAGCTAAGCCCCACCAGCAACCAGCCATTTCTACTGTGGCTGCACACAAGCTCGCAAACACACAGATACACACATGCATGAATACACACTAATATGGGTTTATCTATAAGCGAAGAGGCCAGGTTGTGAGTGTACACGTAAAAGTCAATGAAGAAAGTGAGAGAATGACTCACTGTTTGCAAGAGAAACTATAAGTGATTTGAAGACTGACAATACAGTATGTGTGTGTGCATAAGTGTGTGTATGTAACCTTGTGCATTTGCATCTGTGTTGTGGCTGATTTGTGAAAGTGTGAAGGACATCCTTGACGCTCATTCTTGCTAATAACACACACGTAAAAGTGACGCCCACAACACACAGGACACCGGACACAGCGTCACAGTAACATTAGCATTAGAACGTTAAATTCAATGACAATTTTCAGATATTATCACGTTGATTATGGGTTTTGTTTTGCTTTTTCCATCTGGCTCGTCTCAATGAGTGTAAATTCTATTGGAAGGGAAAATAAAAACTGAAAGGCAGATTGCAGATTTCCAATATTAATTATAACTCACACAGACATTCTGCCAAAACCTTGGCAAATATTTGCATATCTACCATGACACATTTCCTCTAAACATTCTATCTTCAATATCATCTCCGGAGATTCAGAGGAATCCTATGTGTGCTGGGCACTTCTTTATTTCCTGTTTCTGGTCTGATGAGCCTCTACCATTAGCAGGCCAGCGTCCCTGACAAGACCTGAGCTGCAGTGCAGCTCACACTGCCCCCAAGCTAAAGCCATGGCCCCATTCTGCCAGGAAAACCAATTACTTGGTGTTCCTGAGCCCTCTGAGTGCCCGAAAGCGGCCCATCATTTAACCATGAGACAATCCAACTTCACTCGCTGTCAGCCTTTCAGCAGACGGTCACACCAACATGCAAGTTTTTATGTGCACTTAAAAAATATGACCATCAACCATGAACGCACACAGGAGGTGCAGTGTTCTCATAAAGGATCATACCAGTGATTCTGCATGTTTGAATCTAATATATACAACCTGCATACACCTTATGTTGCTGATAATCATTTCCCAAAACCTACTACTGGAAAAGTAAATATTTGAAATATTTTTCCTACCTTCCAGACTGCCATTAGTTTTAGTTCATTTCAGCACCAAAAATTAACTTGTAGAGACATGAAACATGTTTGAGATACGTAATCATCAAAGCAAACATGGCATTTATTACATTTTTTTGACAAAGTAACTTTATTTGACCAGTCCAACATGAACTGAGCTGACCTGAAGAAATGTTTCCACAGGGAATATAGTCCCATGAGGCTATATTCCCTGTGGAAACATGCATTGTAATCCCAGATGTTGTTTTAACTCAAAGAAATTAGTTAATTGTACCCAACATGACCTAATAACTTTGAGTTTTTTTATTCAGTTAGAGTTTTTTAATTGAATCAACTTAAGTGAGTTTACTTTTGCCCATTGCTGTTAACAAAGCACAAACTTAAAACAGAATCTTGATGAAGGCTCAGTGGTTAACTCTGGTACCTCAGAGCAAAAAAGTCCCGGGTTCGAGGCCGACCGCGTCCTTTCTGTGTGGAGTTTGCATGTTCTCCTCTGCACTGTAACCCCAGATGTCGTTTTAAATCAAAGAAATTAGTTCATTGTACCTAAACATTTGAGGCTTTTCTATTGAGAATCCTAGGTTCATTGAACATATACNAATTTATCAGGGCTTACGGTGCAGGAGAAGACGGCTTTTACCAAGAAATTTAAAAAAAAAAACTTCCTTCTGGATCACCTAAACATTTGATTTTGCAAGATTAGGGGATTTGGCAAACTAACACAAAAACTAAAATACAGTTTTATGTTTTGGAAAACAGTTACCAGTAACGGAACATCTCTGCAGGTCATATTTTTTTGGGTGGGCTTAAACATGCAAAATCACCAACATGGTCCTTTAACTGTATTTTCTGATTAATGTTTAACCAGTGTCAGACAGTGAGTCAGTGACCTTTCAGTAGTTCTAATAGGGTAAGCTTTCTACTGCTCAGTGTCTTCTTACAGCCATCACACACACTCATACACACACACATACAAATACGCCAACAGGTGTGCACATAAAGACAGGTGCACTTGAGCTCTTATGCACTCACACATGCCGACAAACGTCAAGTCTGTTGCACCACACATGATGTCACTCATGACTCTTTTTGGAAGACCTCAGTTGGCTCAAAAAGGCTATTCATTTTTTAACTCAATGCCACTGGAATTTACGAGAGCATTTTTAATACACTTAATCTACTTGTTTTTTCTATCTGCGGCTCATTTTGCGAGTTAAAAAGTAATGTAAACCTCATTGAGACTGCTCAGTTTGCCTCCAGTATACTCAATATGCTTTGTCTCGCTCTATCTGTCTCTGCAGGATAAGTTAATGAGTCTAATGAGAATAAGAGAGGATGAAATGGGGAGAGGAAAAGACAGGAAGAGAAGGGGGGGGGGCGGCAATCAGATGTGACTCTGCCCAGCCTTTGGCAATGACAAAGTGGAGCAATTATGCATGAAGGCTGTGACATTGAATGTGGCATCACCTCTTCTGCTGATCTGTTAAAAAGCAAACATACTTTATAATTTAAAAAGGCGCGCGCGCGCACACACACACAAACACACAAGCATTCCCTTGCCAAACATCAATTCTCACAGCAATGCTGAAGGACGCAGAAGTTCGTACTGTGACAAGTTAACACATGTGCCTACAACCGTGTTGGTGCCTCGACCGGTATGAGTGTTTCACCTCACAGGTCAACAGGGGGTCAAAGTTGTTCTCCAAATCTGTCAGCCAATGGTTGTTTTAGACATTTGTCTAGGCCATCACCTACATTTTGCCTTTCATTTCTCCCTGAACACAACAAACACAGCGTACCTCTCAATAAAGCACACCCTGCGGTCCCCATCACCCTTTGCACTGCCCCACTTGATGCTTGGTTGCATAGTAATGGCATCATGCTTGGAAGAGATATCAATTGCTCACATGAATGAGCTTTCAGTTGCTCTGGCTTATGCGCTCACTCATAAAGGAACATTCCTACACAGGCGCGGTCACATGAGTATACAGCTATCCAAGAGTGGAAAGGTGAACAGCTAAATGATCAGTGTACTGTAACATTTCTGGCTGCATATTTATTAAAATACTTCTTCTTAAAGGTCACTGATTTGCTGCTAGTCAGCTAAAACAAAAAAAATCTGAGGGGAATGTAAATGGCAGATGCTGTGCAGCCACAGTGAAAATGCCCTTGAGCAGGGCATTTAACCTCATGAGTGGCATGAACAAGGACATTTAATGGGTAAAAATACACACTGGATACACATACATCCAATACACGAATCAAGAGTTTCAACTGTGCTTTTTTTTAATCTAATAATGTAGATATAATGAATCACAATGTATTGTCTTTCACATTAAAGGACCATACTGACAATTTTGCATGTTTAAGCCCAACGCATGTTACCATGCATACACTTTATGTTGCTGACAATTTCCAAAATATCAAATTGTATTTTAATTTTGCTGTTATTTTCCCATATCCCCTAAACTTTCAAAATCAAATGTTCAGGTGATACTCCCACCTTAAAATTCAATGTTTTTCCTGCTAACCATTTTGCGTGGCTGTAGAAGGCATGATCATTTTAGTTCCTCAGTAAAAGCTAAGAAATGGGACTATATTCTCTGGTGGAGGTATACATAGTCTTTTCATACAGCTTTGTGTTGGACCAGTTAAAGTTATTTCAATAAAAAAAAAACTTAAGTGATTGATTATTAACTCAAGCGCATTTCACGTCTCTGCAAGTTGATTTTTATAGCGTAGTGGAAAGAAATGAAACCAAAGGCAGTCTGGAAGGTAGGAAAAATAATACTAATATTTATTACTCCAGTAGTATATTTTGGGAAATGGTTGCCAGTAACGTAACATGTATATATTGGGCTCAAACATGCTAAATTGCTGGTATTGTCCTTCAAAGGAGACTCAAAAGCATCTGTCACAGTCTAAGGTCAAAACACAGAATGCGTGGTTATGTCAGCATATTTTCATGTAACTGATCATCTAATTACAAGACTAATTATTGCTTCTTGCAGATCTGTCAGACTTTGCGAACGTGGGGCATTGGAGATCAATAGCATCTGTTAATCTGAGTAACACATACATGCATGCACACATGCACTCAGCGGAAAAGAAGCAAAAGATGATCAAAAGCGATCAAGTGTCTCCGAGTCTCTCAGAGGATCTCCAGTCAGGCACTGAGGTAATAGGGGTTAATGGGTGTTCTTCAGTGCTTTGAGATTGGTCTGGTATATAAGAACGTGAAAGTTTAATCTATTATCCTGCTCAGCTACTCTCAAATTAAAAAATGATGAAGAGAGAAGATGAAAGACTGAAATGACGCTTGTTTGTTGAAGGCTTCAGGGAGGGTCAGGGCTGGGACTCAAGTGGATGAGGAACAGGAAGTGCATTGGAGGAAAGGACTGAGGGAGGAAAGAAGCGTTACAAAACCGAAATGAACTTCAACTGACCTGGGCAAAATGGAATGAAGTAAAAGATCAAGAAGGGATGGAATAAAAGAGGGGGAGATGAATTATTCATGAGACAAAAGGCACGTTTGTTAAATTTTCCCAAGCAGGGAATGAAGGAAAAAGGGAGGTGTGGAAAGGGAAAATGCAAACTGACCTGATGACTGCATGATAACGAGAGAGAGAGAGAGAGAGAGAGAGAGAGAGAGAGTGAGAGAGAGAAAGAGAGAGAGGAAGAGGGGGATGCAGGAGAGGAAATATGAAGCATGGGGAGGTGGGGGTGTGACTAATGGGCAAGGTTGATGTGGAAAAGGAGCAGGAAAAAAAGGATAAGAGGCAGACAGAGAGGATATATAGGGAAAAATTAGGAAAGAGAAAGGGAAAAAAGAAGAAGGGAACAAAAGAAAGGGAGACAGTGTACAAATCACAACAGAAATAAAAAAAAGTCAGTCAATGCAATTCTGGAACATAAGAGACGAATGTAGCTGTAGCTCGACTAGAGTCTGAGCAACGAAAGCAAGAAAGAAAAAAAACATCTCACAATCAGTTTTCTTCAGAGAGCAATAAACACACAGAAAAAAACAACACCAAATTAAATAACTGCAGAGCTTAACCCTCACCCACACATGAGCACACACATGTGCTCATGTGTAGATACATGCAACACACCAGCACGCGCACACCCAATCATGCCGCAATGGGAGCTGATCAGTGCTTGATTATCTTCCCTAAGAGCAGCGCACCCTAAGCAGAACCAAACGGGATGACTTCATTAGCATATCATCTGCATAATGGTGCAGCCAGAGCAAGGGCATTTGGTTGCTGCTGGCATCTCGGGGAGGGGGGGGGGTNGGGGGGGGGGTTAAAGTAATAGCTTCTGTTCAATTTGGCTACAACTAAGCAAATGTTGGTTCTGTCGTGATGTAAATGTTGAACTGGCATGTTAATTGAGGGCGCGATGAAAAAAATATTCAACTAAAAAGCATTTCAGTGGGATTTCCTTGCTGATACATCCAATTAGAAGCCGCAAATTAAAGTAGAAACATGCAGGCGCGCTGTTTGATGCAGTGAATGTAAATCGCCTGAATGGGGAGTGTTTGGATATAAATAAATGGCTTATAAATATGTAACCTCTAAAACTAAAGTATTTGATTATGAAATTATCGACATGAAATATCAGAATGACATCAAGTCATATTATACGTGTTTAAGAAGACATCTAAAGGTTTAATCTTATTATGGAATTAAAACAAGATTTTTTTTTTTTTTTTTTTAAATGAGCACCAGGTTGGAACAAAATGTCACATTTTCCTTTCCATCAGTTATTTCCAGAAAACAACCTTCAATAACACTGAGATATAACTTGGGCTGTTAGTCTTCATTCACTTCAAATTAATTCACCGCTCATTTTATAAAACTTTGCCCTTGAAGAACATCTTTTACTCTTCATCTTTTTTTAAACACTTCTATATCACTTCCTAATCAAAGTTATTGCCAAGGTCACAAGTTCTCTTTAGAATTTCAACTTGCTTGATCTTGCTTGAAATAGGACACCATTTTTTGTGTCGCACGGATGGAATCTGCTGCTTGTGCAGACATGCTGATATGGCCTATATTTGAAAATGCAAGTGCACGCAGACACATGCAGAAATAACTTCAAAGTGAGAAGAAACTAAGCAACCCTGTCAGACAACAGCGCTGCTAAGCACAATGAAAGAGTAGGAGGTTGCTACATCGTGACGGGAAAGAAAGAAAGAAAGAAAACAGAGAGACGTGAGTAAGAAGTGTGGAAAAACAGAGAAGAGAGGAATGAAAGAGTAAATGGATGGAAAGATGGAGCGGTCTAACGGTACTTGCTGCAGTCTTACAGTTCTGCTGCCGTGTTTGTTTACTCTCTCCCTGGTGTGAACATCTCTGCATGGCTGCAGCCATCACATCTACACGTGTCACCTCTCTGCACGCGCACGCACACAACACACGCATTCCTAAGCCTATTTCTCATGCATAGATTTTCACAATGCAGCCCTTCAAGCCACATCTTAACCTAGTTCTTCCTATAATGAACAACACCCAGCATTCCTGACTTTACAGCTAAATGTGTTCACTACTACTATTCCTGTATTGTATAAGAACAATTTTCATGTCTTATGCTGATAATATTTATTTAATAATCCTTTAAGTAAGAGCATATAGTCGCTTTCAGACATGCACCCACATTCTGTTGATTGGCTGGAAATTTAACACTTTCGCCTCATTCACATGAATGAATGTAGTCAAACAAAGGTGATGATGCTCTGATGTAAGACGTTTTTGTGTGGACCAATCACACGAGACCAGGAAGCTTTGGATTCTGTGCTTAGATCAGACATCTTTTACAAACAATAAAATGGCTGGAAATTGGTCTGATGCAGAAATCAGAGCTGCTCTCCAACCGTGCCGAAGACAAGATAAGCAGACAGCTAAACGGCACCAGGAGAGATGCCATTTTAACTCTTACTTGCCGTGTTGCTGTAAACAATCTCTCCTCTCCCATATTACCCATAACTTCCTGCATTACGCAGTCTCACCTGGCAGATGACAGATATCGCACGAGAATTGCACCTTTAGTCATAAAGGTCCTGGCATGTTTGACGAGAGCCTTTATGGCACTTTGTATGACCCCTGTGAGCCATAAATACATTCAAAATGCTCCCTAAATACCAATACGATATGGTGATCAAAAACACCAGCAGATTCAAAACGGAATGTGGATGTACATGCATTTCATCCAGTAACAATCTGCCAAATTGCCTCTTGCACAATGAAGATATACTTTCATGTGGTGTGCAAACAGTTTCGGTGTTTGTCACGTGTGAACAGTGCATGTTTTTGCAGCAAAGCCGATAAAGATCGTTCAAATGTTTCATGCAAACATATTAAGCATGTTGTTTAGATATCAGCTTAACCAGCTGCAGCATTATAGTGGCGCTCAAATAAAGATGAGCATATTCTCATGCTCTCACTCTCTCTCTCTTTCTCTCTCCTCCACTCTTGTGTAACCGCTGACGCACACATGATCCGTGAAAAAGCAGGAATCAGTTTTGCTCGGGTGATCTCAGAGGTCAGCAGTGGAGAGACAGAACAGAAGGGAGGGGAGTAAATAGAGCATGTGGCCAAAAAATAAAAGAACAAAAAAACAAGAGAAGTAAAGAAAGTTATGCAATTGTCAGGTTGTTGGTGACTGAGAAAGTGACAGAAAATGCAAGATAAGAGTTGTGCACTGTAGCTGACAATGAATTCTGAACCTGCGCTCATTGTCTTGGGAGCTGGAGATGCAGGAAATGGCTTGGAGGTAGAGGACAAGAAAGCGCAGAAAATAAAGTAATTTAGGCAAATGGAAAAGGAAAAACCAAATAACAAAATGAAACTGTGTAAGTGAACAAAAGGAAAAGATACAACAAAGACCNCCCCCAAAAAAAAAGAACATAGAAACAGAGAAATAGAAAAAATATAAAGGAAAGTAGAAAAGAAAGTCAATAGATTCTCATTCAATAACAAACGTAATGAAACCAAACACAATCTGCTCCATTCCTGAACAACACGGCTCTGAACTTCAAACAGAATTACTTTTTACCTTCACATTTCAGACGCATTCTGAACAATACAGGGATTGGAAGGAAGAATGGCTGGGTAAAATTGTACTCCAGCCAATCAGCATCCTTTCAGAAACAATGGGCTGCAGGAAGAAACCGTCACACGAAGGGATGTTTTCCAAACATGAACAGCCAACCGATGCCGAAACCAATTTCGCCAATGCCTTCAAATTTAACAACTTTAACCCCTCCCACCCACCCCCAGACTATTCTAGCATATTTTCAGACTGTGTAATGAGAAAAGGCAAAGTTAAACTCAATTTCAGCGGGAGCGTCTGGCCATTAATAGCCATTTATCATCAACACCACCAACATGTGCCAAAGCCAATAAATGCCAGCTGGTGCTCTGAATCCTACGTCTGAAGCATCACAGAAAAGCCTGTTTTCATTCCCTTGGTGAGACAGCATGCTTGTAAACAAAACTAAATTTTCTGATGACAACCATTGACTGTCCATATCTCACATAGCACCACGCCTGCATGGTTTAATAGGATAAGGACGAGATGCAGAGAAGAGCAGTGCCGATGGTATTTGGAAGACCAATTTTTGTAAATGCTGCATCACAAAAATACGTTATCATGAAGCCATTATCAGGATACATCTGCTATTCTGATGTTATACTGTCTCAAGACAGGAACTCGCTGAGTTCAGTGGGTATGAATTAACTTGTGGAAGATGGAGAGAATCGCACATAAACCCAACTGATGCCTGGCAGCATCCGTGGAAAAGCAATAAGCACTAGCACTAGCAAGCATAGCTTTCGCTATCTGGAGCCTGAATGAGGTAAGAGGCTCACGGTGTCTGCAGCACTTTGAACTGGAGAAAGAGAGAAAGAGAAAAGAGCATGAGAGAGAGGCTAACCAGAATACTGAGGCAGACAGAGATAAGTAGGTGAGCGAGAGCCTGAGAGAGAAGGCGTAAAAATAAGAACAGGGGTGACAGGCAGAGATAGGTTATATGGAGAGAGGCAGAGAGAGTGAAAGAGACAGAAACAAAGAGAACGTGACAGAGAGAAAGCAAGAATCTCATCTGTATGAACTTTATGGCGGGACTTTCAGAGGCTAATTAGGGAGAGTGACTCCAGAATAAGTTTCCAGTCCTAAACCTTTATACCATGGGATTAGACTTGGGCAGAACTCGGTGTGCTTGTTCCCCTTCTCTCTCTCTCTCTCCCTGCCTCCCTCACTTCTGGCACTGTAACTGCTCTATAAAGTGGATCTGCCCCTTTGCCAAGTTCTGTCTAAACCAACTATAGCAGTACTGTTTTTATTGTCCACCCCCAGAGCCCAAACAGATCAGATCAGTACAAGAATTTCAATAAAAAACAAGACATCCCACATTTCTGTATCTTCTACAGTGGCTAAGCATAAAAATGAGCTTCCCCATATGTGCTTGTATACAGTAAAATGCTATATTTCTTTATTACAGAATTGTCATTAAGATGACTGAGCCATGAAATGGAAAAATATATATATATATACAGGGTAAATAGCAGCAATAATTCCAGCTTGTTTTCTTTAGCCATATGATAGATATGTTTGTGTTAACAGGAAATGCATTAAATAGTCATTCAGGTAACCTGAAGGTTTCCTCCTAGCCTCATCTGTGACCTTCAGCTTAAACTGTCATACCCACTGATGTGCAAGTGGCTTTCAGTGGACACCTGGAGAGTGTTCATCAGGTGAGACATGAGGGAGAAAATTGTGTTGTCACAAGTCAGTGAGCACAGTATGGAGCCAAACTTCATACTCAGTACAGTCGACTGTATCTGTACTGTATAAACTTTTCTCTAATGTATGTCAGGCTGGAGATCTGAAACTTTCGCTGTTTAAAGTAGAGGTCTTCACAGGAAATCCAACCCATGACTTGAGTCAGGTCGGGTCAGAATTAAAGGTCTTGGGTCTGTGTGTCAACATGTATTATACTTGTATGGACCCAAGGACACCCTATTAACTTTAATCAAGTGCTGCCTCAGATCCAAAGCAGGAGAAAAATTGATTTTTGAGGCAAGATTTTTAAGGAGAGCATGAACTGAAGTGTAGGAGAAACCGGAGGAGAAACTGGAGGCGTTCCTTGCTTGCCAACCTGAGGCACAAGTTGAAAGAAACTGCTTGTTAATTGGTGCTGCATCATGCTGCTGCCAGTGTCGCTGTTCTCTCTCTCTCTCTATGTGGGTCTGTTCAGATTGACCGCATTTTGGATTGGGTCTAATTAACCATGGGTCTATTCTTTGAAAATTAATTTATGCACATCGGTGTCAAGTAGGTTTTCCACAGATCTGTTTCAGATCAATTCCAAAATCTGGACCCGAGAATGGCCTCTAGTTTGTACTTTTATGTCCTGAAGATTACATTGGCTGCTTATATGCAGTACAGGTCTGCAGGTTGCTAACTGGAGCAGTGTTGCTAACTGGAGCACAGTTCCGGTCCAGTGCCATGGTTTATAAAAAGTTCCTCATATAGTCAAAGCTATGCATCAAAAAGAAAAAAAAAAATGCACCTCTCTGCCAAGAACAATTGGGGCNTCAAAGCTATGCATCAAAAAGAAAAAAAAAAATGCACCTCTCTGCCAAGAACAATTGGGGCCTTGCTGATTGCTAGAGAGTAAAACTTTCTTGATAGATAGTTCAAATGTAGCATCAGCCCCAGATCTGTGTGTAGAGCTGACAAGGTGCTTATATATTTCACTGTAGAGATACTGGTCTTACAATACTGATGCACTTCCCAGGCCCCTTCCCCCATCTCTAGTCTCTCAAGTCTATTCCCTAGTCAGTTCTCTCCAGCCTCCTTCTTAATGCGTCCACTGACCTCTGTGCCATTTGCAGTAGCAGAAACATGAATCTAATAGCACAGGAAGCTAATCTCAGTCACTTTCTCATTTTACCATCATAATCTTGTGACTATTTTTCAACAGAAAGAAAAAATGTAATGAATTTTGTAATGTCAGTACTGCCTTGATTAAGTGCTTTTGAATCTCTTCCTTTCAGATGTCCAATATCTGTTGAATCATTTTTGGATAACGGGAATTATTTAATCCTGTAAGTGATTACAGCATCAAAAATATTACAGGAAACCCTCATTCAAATATGTATCTTTTTACCTTCATCAGCAATTTTTGTTAGATGCTGTCTGATTAAGTACCCATGATTCTTTGCTTCTTCCTTTGCAGAGCCTGGAGTCCCCAGACAATTCTGGGATCAATGTAAGGTTACCACAGGTATGGAAACAATCATTCATACCCACACCTATGAGCAAGTTAGAGTCCCCAGTCTATCTGATTTGCATGTCCTTGGACATTTTGAAAAAAAAACAAAAAACTGGAACACCCAGAGGAAAACCCCATGGACGCCACAGAGAAAGAAACAAGGCCATGTATCAAACCTGGCTCCTACTCAGTGTTATGTAACAGCAGTAACAACTAAGGCCTGCTTTATACTTAATGCAGACAGGATGCGGACGTGGACACAGATGGCTCTGAAATGGACTATCAGCATGTGCTAGCATTCATGCTTCTCTCGTTTCCATGACAGCCACGCATGGCAACCACACACACACATACAACATCGGGACTTTCAGTGCTGCTGTTAGACAAAGCCTCTCTTCACCGCCCCCAAAATCAAAAACAGCAAAAATAAAAGCGATTTCCAGTTTAGTCACCCACATTAAAACACGGAGGCAGTGAAAAGAGAGTTGCTGTTGATTAATGAAGAGGAGGAATTGCTCTTACTTGCATTGGCTGCAAGACAAGAAAGTTGTTCACCATTGTTTGTTTTTCCTCTCTCTCCTTTCGTCCACACAAAGTTCCCCTTGCTCCACACCTTTTCAGTTGGCCAATTGTCAATGAAGGTGCATTTTAAAAAATCGGGTGGTGCACGACCACGCGAGTGACCATCACAAGCGGCCTCTGGGGCCAGGCCGCAATAACTCACATTTTCCACATGCCCACTGTTGCGTCCTCATCTGCATTATGAATAAGCCAGCCTTAAGCCTCTGTGGCGCTCCTCAGTAGACATCAATTGACCAATTACTGCCAAATATGAGGATATGACACTAGCAAAGTGAACACACACATCTCGCACAGCATGATGTCGCACTGGAGCCAAGTTTCAGTCAGAAGTGAAAAAAAAGTACAGAACTATCTTTTAAACTGATATCAGCTGAGACAGATGATAATAATTTATTTTCTGCCCACACCTAGCCAAACACACACACACACACACACACATACTTGAGCATGTATCACATGGCTTTGATGAATGAATAATGAGGATCTTCTCTGCATGACTGCAACACACAGAGGCCACTCCTTTGGTCTCATTCAGATGAAGCCAAATGTCAGGTCAAATTTGCCAATCCACTCTTATTCAGCATAGATAGAACTGTCATATCCAATTAAGCATGCACACAAACACTCATGCAAACGTTTGTATACATGCTCACGAATACATGTACTCTCTTACCCACTGCAACAATTATTTATAGTTTGCAAAGGCACTGAATAATCCATTTCAGAGCATACTGCCTTCATGTTTTCATTCTATATTAAACAGCAAGAAACGAGCGGAAATTACTCATACAATCTCCAGTACTGACACCATATATCCACTCAGTCACTCACTCAACACTAAATGTATTCAAGAAAGCACTGAATCACCTAATTTTCTCCATTTCTCCCTCTTTCACAACTCATATTTAAACATCCACACATATCAAAAGTGTACCCACCAGTCGCCGAAGCACAAATTCCACACACAGACACACAGATGATGTGGCACAGCGTACAGTAGGGAAGAAAAGAAGTGTTGTACCTTTGTTTCTACCTACAGTTTTCGAAGAGGAGAGGGGATCCATAGAGGGAAAAGAGGAAAGGGTGTCATCCCGGGAAGAATAGAAGAAAAAGAGCAAAAAGTGGGGATAAGCTCTTGTTAGGTTACAGTATGCTTGTATACTGCAAAGTGATACTTCCATGCCAGTGTTGACACTCATGCAAATGCTTCAGCAATGGCAAAAGCATTCCTCACGGGATGCATAATGAGCATGTCAAGAGAGCAATACATACACACAACCAAATCTTCACAAGCTCACACTATCCTCAATTTTCCCCTCTTTCCATTTATAAATCTAACTTTCTTACCTATGCCAGTTTTTTATTCCTTATTTTTCCCTTGGTTTTCCCTACCTATCCTATATCCTGGGCCTATACCATTCATTTTGGAAATTTTATCTAACATGCCACACCAAATTCACACAATTTGGGTCCAGTGATCATCATCTGCTCTGCTTCACCATTTTTCCACCACCCTTCCCCCCCACCCCACATCACCGTGGAGGTCGTGCAGGAACAGTGGAGTGTGTCGCTGCACGTTAGCTATGGAACCGAGAGTAGCACATAATTATGTAATACGCAGGAAACCTGGGTGAAATGAGGGTGAGGAGAGACGGAAGAGAGTGTAAAGTGAGATGGGAACATGCAATGCTTCCATGCTCCCCAGCACACACAAACACACACACACACCCTCCTCCTTTTGGTGCAACGACAATGGGAGCATTGCAACACACAAATGCAAACAGAAAGCATACGGCCTAATATTACACCCCAAAACCAAGTCAGGCGGAAAGTTAAAAAAAAAAAAAANTAAAAAAAAAAAAAAGGCAGAAATATACAAAGAAGAAGAGAGAAAGTACCTTGTTCTGCCTTCAGGTGTGCGAGGCCTTGAAGAGAAAAATCAGACACACAAGCACAGAGAGAGATTTAAGAATAACAGCACACCAATACTCCAAATGTATTGTCTTTATGCATGCTTTGCATGACTGCAAACCATGGCTATCACTCTAAAAGGAAAAGCTTTCCCAAGTGCATTTGGAAGCTTTCTGCTGAGAAAAGACAAGTGACTAATAAATACAGCAACACAATATGTAGATATAAAGTAGCTCTGTTTTGTTTACTCAATAAATGTTATGATACAATCGAGTTACTGATATATTTTTTATTCCTCTTAAAACTTACTGCTTTACTTTACTTTATACTTTCTATGGAATGAAGAAATGCTGTTAGACATGTCCATCTTGTATCATTCTCTGGATTTTTAGACTCACCTGGTTTTCTCTGGACTGCTGCAGAGTTTTCAGATGAAAAAGAGAGAAAGCAAAGATATGTTTGTATTAGATACACACTAAGGTTGCCTTTGCATGTGGGTCTAACATGCAAAACATAACACGCTGCTAAGCCTGTTGTCATGTAAGGAGCAAAGAGCTGCCCCTTGACATGCCTGATCAAAAGAACCATAACAATATGAACCCCTGTGGAGAGAAACACAGAAATCCTTCATCTGTCCCATCCTTTCAGGGAACCAGATTGACATTACACATCTGTCAAACAAGTCTTTCACATTTTGAATATTGCTACAGAAACATAATATTCTTTTGCATCATATCTCACAGAGTTCCTCACACACATAAGAGAGACATAAATCCATGCTCCACAGGATTTATGGTGTTGTGAGGTTTGTGGATCTTTGGATGCTTCTCAGACCCATATCTTCCCCCTCCACCTCCCTGTTTTCCATCCCCCCCCATCCATCACAGGTTTCTTCATTGCTGACCCAAATTCAGTGCCTCCCTTGGGATTTCTTGTTGGCTTAGAGGAATGCTCACTGTGGGATTCCTGGTGATCATGGTATATGGCTTGGTAAAAATAAACCACAAATTAAGTCTTATCCCTTGTAGTCTTATCCCATATCCCTCGCCAGGATCTCACCATTGGACACCACTATCTCGTTGGAATCAAACATGCCAATTTGATTCAGAAATCATCAGAAATCAGTCGAGCTGTAAAGAATTATCCGGCATCCTCACGTCTACACTTCTGTTTTAGCTTAAACCTGATGCATGTAGCCTTGAATGAATACAGAAGGATTTCTGTAATCAGAGCCCCCAGAGAGCAACGAGCACTGATGAGAGAAAATTAAACAAAACTTAATTAAGACACTGTGTTAGACATTTTAAGAGTCAAAGTAATACACAATGCCAGATATTAATCTGACTCAGTGCTGCACCTTGATCTCTGCCCAGGCTGCACAGAGGCCTGGCCTGTTTCCACTGCTGATTATAAAGGGGATTTTCCAGTTCATTTTTTTTTGCATGCATATATACGTACAGTACATGTTACATTACTGACACCCATTTTCCAAAACATAAAATTGTATTTTATTTTTGCTGCTATTTGCTAAATTCCCTAATCTTTCTAAATCAAATGTTCAGGTGATGCACCCACCTTCAAATTCAATGTTTTACCTGCTAATATTTACGTCTGAATATAGAAGGGACGGTTGATTTTGATTTTTCTGTAAAAGCAGTCTTCTCCTGGGACTATATTTCCTGGCGGAGATATACATTTTTGTCTGTGCAACTCTATATTAGACCGGTTAAATAAAGTTACTCTGATAAATAAATAAATAAATAAATAAATAAATAAATAAATATATACACACACACACACGTCATGTTTGCTGTGATGGATTTCTTATCTCACGTACGTTTCCAGTCTCTACAAGTTGATTTTTATAGTATACTGTAATGAAGTGAAAGCAATGGCAGTCTGAAAGGTAGGAAAAACAATTCTAATATTCTAATAGTATGTTTTGGGAAATGGTTGTCAGTATCGTAATGTGTATGTGGGTTGTACATTTTAGGCTCAAACATGCAAAGCTACGGTATGGTCCTTTAATTTCTCCCTGCTAAAGTGAGGTCCTTGTATTATACGTAGAGCCTCTCAAAGTGGCTCTCTGTCATTGTATCATAACCACAAAGCAGTCATGTTAAATATAACAAACCCAGCAGAGGCCAGAAATATTCTTTAAGAGGAGGAGGGTCATGAAGAGGAGGAAAGCAAATGGACGGGACTGGTGGCAACGGCAGGCTGAGATTTCTCCAGCCTCTTTTAGGGAGTCCAAAATGGCTGCTACTTCTCCTCCCATATGAGGATGACATTGGCAGAGGAAAGCGAAGGACAGAGCATGGATGTGGGGGGAAGGGAGATGGTGGCCAGCTGAGGGACATAAGCGCCACTGTAGCGCTTCACAACTGGGCGACACAGGACTCCTGCATTTGTAGCAGATCTTCTGTGTCTGCAAATGCGCCTTTATTTGCACTCGGCAAGTCCGCACGTGTGTAAAGTATAGGTCCACATTTGCACGATCATGTGTAAAATGCTCAGTGTCCCATGCAGATAAAGCTCTTTCTCTTGATAAGACAGTGTCCAGAACAAGCCAATGCGCTGTGAGGACATGTGGTCCGATCGTAATCCCTGTTCTATTTTACCAGCAGCTTCACCACTCAAATCCAAACATAATTTTCAGCTTGGGCACTAGACACAAATGCCCCTAGAATCAGGCAAGTCCCTGCACCATTTTGCCTTTTTTTCCCCCCTGACCTATTTTTTTATAGTAAGATTATTGTAACTGTCATTTTTTTTTTATGTCTGTTTATTAATCCCCAAAGCTAAGCCTGAAGGCATCATTTCAACTCTTGCTGAACAATTTGCTTGCCCTAGCCTTCAATTAATAGCCTTCCATTGAGATATTGAAAATTTTAAGCAAAAGGAGACTTAAACTGTTCATTAGAAATGCAAAATGTGGGAGTGTGACTGAGGAAATGGGCAATCATTTTGCATAATCATTGAGCCATTCAGTTTAACTGTTAATAACCTTGACCTTATCCATATCTCATTGTAACTGGAAAACCCGAAGGTATTCAAGAGACTTCATAATGTCATCCCTTTTAATTTAACTGAACAGTATGAGGAACAACATCCAGATCATTACCATAAAAGATACTGCTATTTGCTCAGCCAATAATAGGGCCAAACTGAAGTTAATATTGAAGATGACTCTGCAGAAAGATGGTTTTTAGAGTTATTAACGCCACACACAGCAGCAGCAGCAGGCTTAACTGCCACATTCAACACGTGGAATGAGCGGTGAGTGGTGTCTAATTTCAGCTCGTTGCTCTCACACACTTAGTCACACTGATACATCCTGATTCACAAGGGACGAGAGACTGAACATGTGTTTTATGGCCAACTGTTTATGGTGCAAAGCTGCTAGCCGAACTGGACGGAAGAGAGAGAGAGGCAGTTAAGGACTGTCTCATGATTGTCATTGTCCTGAAATAATGACATTTTGACAGCAGGCTAACCAAATGCTCCCATGATGTGGGCAACAATTACACCCCAAAATAGGATCTGGATGTTTCAATGAAAGTATCTCGAACAGTTTTTTTCTCCAGTTTCTGATCCCATTTCCTCATTCTCATCCCACATGTTAACATTTTTTTTCCTTCTAGGCTAGTGGGCTAACAGGCTAGCATTAGGCACACAGCTGGCAAAAAGCTTACGAGACCCAGGCCACACAGTCAGTTGACCAGCTGCCCATTTTAACGAGCAGCTCCGGGGGTCGCGTGCATGTGTGTGTGTGTGTTTGTGTGTGTGTGTTTAGATGTATGTGAATGCAACTGTATCTGAGTCGGTTATGTGAGACTTGGACCATGCAGAAGGGTAATGTAATATGCACACGTTTGTTGCTTTCATTGCTCGTTAATGTACAGTATAATCAACAGTATACACGCAAGGGCTGGTGTGCAAAGCAGTTGTGCACCTCTGTTTGCAACCAAAAAGTGGCAGTTTGATTATTTCTGCATATCCCAAAAAAACATAGTCTGTGCTGTGCTGGAATGTTGCACAGAGTAACTTTTTGGACACTTGTTGGCATAACATTAAAAATCCTGTTTGAATTATGTTTGTGCAGGCATTTTCTGGGCAAATTAGCAATCTCTGCTCTCATTATCCTCCTAATTATGGCTCCCTCAATCTGTGGCATAATCAACAATCAGCCACATCATTTAATGGGAAGGCAGAAAAGAGTAGCAGTCAGATCAGCTGTGGAGCTAATATGACTACCTTCCCTTTTATGGTATGAAAAAAACATGCAGAATATGAATTGATGTGTCCAGATGTCTGTGCATGTTTGTGCGTGTTATACTCTATGTGTGTTTGAGTGAGCAAAGGGGAGGAAGCTGACCTCCTGGGACAAAGTGGGGTACAACAAGGCGATGGTCAATTCAACCATCACTTTTGCTCTGCCCTGCAGCTGAGATATGGCCATCAATTTCACTGTCCAAGCTGCCCGGCTGAATCGCAACCGCACTCTTTAAACCTTGGTTGTTTTCACACAAGATTGTCACAGTTCCCCTGTCAGCTTCCAGGACGCTCTCAGATAAATGGTCCTCCGCCTTCTCCTCCTCCTCCTCCTCCTCCTCCTNAAAAAAAAAAAAAAAGGGGGACATGTCCAGTGCCTGTGCTTGACTGCTTTGCAACTAGCACATTGCATGCTGTCCTCAACAATGCCACAGGCGAGCACTTGGGATTTAAACTCCACACAGCATCACCTGAACAGCAAATGATGGACATGTTAAGAAAGCACATACAGCAAAACTGTGTCCTGCTGACTGCTGCACAAAAACTGTGAAAATACTCACAGTGCTGATAAAATTATACATCCTAATTCGTGTTAGACAATTTGAAATAGCTTGCAGTCAGTACTGCAGTATTCAGTGAGCATTCCCATGTTTTGTGTCAAAATGCAGGCATCATTCAGCCATGTCAGTTTGATTTACACAGGCAGGAAGTGGGTCAGCAGTGGAGGAAACTCGACATGGGCCTGTTCACACAGTTTTCCCTTACAGCCCACAGACATGAAGAAAAAGAGTTAAGTTGGTGAGATTGCAGTAAAACTATGTATTCTCTGTTGGTCTAAATATAGAAAAAGAAACATTTTAATGTGGGAGGAGCATAAAAGTACCCTAAAGAGACTACCTTAGTAAAGAAGCAAAAAGGAAAAAGATTAATTTTTTTTCTCATTCAAACATCGTGTACCTTCAGGTCTCTTCACCACCTTGCAAGAGCTGGATACATTTAACGGAGAAAAGAGAACTGAGTATTGTAATTTTAGTCATATCAGCTTATATTGTATCCACCAGTTCCTCATCAAAAGTAATAACTATGAAAGGAGAAGAAATGCTGAGCACATCACTTCAATTTAACTCCCACATTTAATATGAAGACTTTCCAAAGGAGGCTGTAAAAGCAAAAGTGCACATGGAAATGTTCTTATCTTTATTTATTTGCTTAGAAACACATATGATTGCTACCTCTAAATTACTCTGTTGTGTAAATTAGATGTAATAATCAAAACACATTATTTAGGGCATTTCAGCAATGACATCTGAGGTGGCATAGATGCTAGGAAGAGCAGGAATTTCAACACAGTTGTGTAAATTAACTTTAAATTTGAGTCATGTGATCTAGAAACATGGTGGAACTCTCGACAAACACCATGAGATTAATTTAACAATATGTATTTGGTGCAAAATATAAACACTGGGGTTAAGCTGCAGACTAACAATCTTATATGTTGCACCTTGAGGCAAACCAAAAACCTGGTTTTAGGTAAACTCCAAATTTGTAAGGCTTTTTATGCAAAGACTTTAATCAATATTCAGTGCTTGACACAGAATTCTCCGGAGCGAGCCCTCTTACCTTCAGTGCAGTATCGACCTACATATCCAGTTTTGGAGCAGTCACAGTAGGTTTCTCCATCTGCCAGAGAGCAGATCCCGCCATTCTCACAGGGGTTCTCTGTGCAGAGGCCTATCATCTCCAAACGCACTTTCTGACTATTGATGAGTGTGGGTAGTTTACTCCCATAACTAAAATCAGTGATAATTCCTTTGAATGGTGGCAGCTCACGAACAGAGGGCAAAGTGATAGCAGATGTGCGGATATCCCCTGGGAGGCCACCGAGGAAAAGGTCACTAACTATCTTCATGAACTGTCGCTGGGGTCGCACTTCTTCCACCTTGGACTGGCCGTCCAGGGTCAAGGCTGTCTGCAAATTGTCCCTGTTGATCGCGGCAAAGTGCCAGCGGCTGTCATTGACCATCTTCTCAGAAGTGACGGTGGTCTCGGCGCAGTCGATGCTGAAGCGAAGCTGCAGTTTACCTTCTGTTACCGTGAGAAGCAGAAAGTCGCAATATCCACCATCGTCGAAGTACAGCAGCAGGCCTTCAGATTGTGAAGTCTTGAACTGAAAGGTCAGGTCACTTCTGGCACTGGCATCCCAGCGCAGGTAGCGAGCCCACTGACCTTCAGAGCCAGTAAACTCCAAACCTACAGTCAGACCCAGCACGGTACTTAGCAGCAAGAAGACATGCCCAGGCAGGCTGTTGGGATTCATGGTAGAGAGATAGATTCACAGGATGCCACAGAGTATGGATAGAAGTGGGGATAAATCCTCAAAGTGGTAATAACATCAGATTATATCTGGGTTCCAAGATATATCTATCAAATGTTACATTCCATATAGATAATTCTGTAGTGAAGTGGAGATTGCAATATCCATTAATTTAGATTTAAAGTTGATAATAGACAGAATCTAGTCTTCTCAGATGAGTCTAAGCAGACATATATGGAAAAATATCCAATTTCCACACAGAGCGGACGGATAAAAGTGCTAAGATGAAGCTGAGCCTTCTTTCAATGACTAAGAGATGCAGCTGATGTCTTTTTCTTTCAGACGACTTCCTGGATTCAAACGTACAACCTCCATCATTGGTCCAGTTCCACACCCCATGATTTGCTCTCCAGGTTCTGTCACGCCTTTAATAGAACTACAAACAAAAGACATATCATGAGAATGAATCTTTGAGATTGAATTATTTTTTGTTTACATCATTTCAGTTGAATTAATTGGGAAAAAAAAAGGTGATCTGGTGCACTGGTAAGGAATATATTAATGTACTCTCTAATGCTAATGGTAATATAAATATATAATAAAAATATCTATTGCAATCCAATACATTAGCCCTCCAATAAATGCTGCCTTTGCCAAACTTACGTTATACTTTATTTACAGAGTCAGTGTTGATTCAATTCTCTGCTCTGTATTTTGTAGCGTCTTTGTACTATATTGCATTATATTGATGTTTATGTAATATTGCTATATGCTTGGAAAATGTACGCAGCATTGCCTTACACATAAACAAAATATTAACCATGACTTTAAGCTAAAAAGGCTTATAGTGGGAACCATTTAATGCAGATTTCACTCTCCATGTGGCCATTGAAGACCACTAAATAACCACTAATAACATCCATTAAAATTTTATGAGCATTTTATACTGACTTCCACTGTTTCATTTTATTTGAAGTGCAACTCAAATGATCATTTATACTTTCGCAGCCTTACTCAGAGTTAAATTCACAAATAATGGCAGAAATTTTTGCGAACAAAAGTAGATTGCTGTTTTTGACTTTGTGAAGAAGAACAATCCACTAAGGTGAGCCACAGTATGTGTTTAGCTATAAACGTTAGCCTGCTATCTCTAAGGGCCTACTGGAGTCCTGATAAATATGACAAATTATTCACCGCCACTTTCTCCTTTGCATGTATTTGGAGGATTGCAATCATAAATAACTGTTCAGAAAGATATTCATATTGCAATCCCATCACTATTAATGTTTTTTCAGAGAATACATATTCATGGACAAATTATTTCCATCAGCGAAACCCAGATGACAAATAAAGAGCTTTCCAATAGAATTACAAGTCGCTCGCTAGCCTTGTTGCTGCACCTGCACTCATTCTATTTAAAATTTCTCAATACAGCTAGAAATGATTCACATGATGAAACCTTATATGTGTGTGTACTCTTCCAGCTTTTTGCCCTTGCAATTGTTTTGGCAGAAGGCTGCCCACCAGACAAAGGCATTGTCCAATCATGACAGTAGCAGAGCACATTGCAACACAATAGGTCCTTTAACCATCTGCCCTGAATAGTTAATCTTGCTGCAGCAGGTGAGCTATTGAGTTCTAGTAACCGATACCTATGCTACTGTACTGTGTGTGCATGTGTGTTTCTCCCTGACAACGCAGAGCTGCTTGGCCAGATCATTGTGTTTGTCTTAAAAGTGACTCAGTGAGACAGCAGGGAGGTTAAAAGGTTCTGTGTGGAGAAAATAACCCTGAACACAGTCACGTCAATCCAACCTACCCACCCAGAGATGTGTTATTTGCTGCTTGTCCTTTCAATAAGCAAAGCGCTGATCTGCCCATGAAACCTGAGATCTCAGTCTCCTATGAAAATTGGCCCTAGCCTCTATTCAATTAACATGACTTATTGTGTGTATCGGCTAACTGAGGCATCAGGTGTCTCTGTAAGCCATAGAATTGATAAAGAATGCTAACAATACTAACATGAGGCTTTTCATTTAAGTAAGGCACCAATGCAGATTTTTTCCTCTCTCAATTGTCCCAAATGCCAAGTGAAATTAATATGTCTCATTAAAGGACCATACTGGTGGTTTTGCATGTTTGAGACTAATATCTACAACCTACACACATTACTGACAACCATTTCCCAAAGCATACTGCTGAAGCGGTAAATATTAGAATAGTTTTTTCTACCTTCCTGACTGCCATTGGTTTCAGTTCATTCCAGTTGCTATTAAATCTACTGGTAGAGACTTGAAACATGCTTGAGATAAGTAATTTATTACAGGTAACACCATGTCTATTACATTTTTTGGTTAAAGTAACTTTATTTAACCGGTCCAACACGGAGCTGCACAAAAGAAAATGTATGTCTCTGCCAGGGAACATAGTCTCCCAGCAAAAGACAGCTTTTACCAAGAAATTAAAAAGGACTGTCCCTTCCATGTACGAGTTAGTAATTGAATAATTTAATTTAAAGTGGTTGTATCACCTGAACTTGATTTTGAAAGATTAGGGGATTTGGCAAAAATAACAGGAAACTAAAACACAGTTTCATGTTTTGGAAAATGGTTGGTAACATAACGTGTACAGGGGTAGTATTTACTGGGCCTAAACATGCAAAATCATCAGTATGGTCCTTTAAACAGAAAACACAATATTATTTGAAGGTGGTGTAGGACTTCTATTAAAACATGACAATCTGTCAACCTGTCAGGTGTCCCTACATTACATTATCATGTCAATGTTATCTACCTGTACTAGCTCTCTAGCTAGATGTAGCATTACCTAGGCTATGCAAATGGAGGTTAATGCTAACAAATTTCACATCAAATCTTTTTTTCGCTTATGAAAGTTCTCTTTCAGCTAACCCATGCCTGATAGCATCGTGGCAGACTTAACTCTGGAGGATGAGCAAATGAGGAAGTTATTTCTGACTCCTTCAAGTTAATCTACAGATGTCAGCAATAGTGTGTTTTCTCAATTAATTACCAAACATAGGTCATTTTATTTGAAAATGGCAACATAAAGCTGCCTTGATGTCTACGACCCTCAGCAGTGGGTCTTGATTTTGATACAGGTATAATTATGCTAGAATAAGCACATATTTTCCGGGATATATACATGTTGAATTATTAAATAGTGCAGAATATGAGATGACCCACACGGGATACCGTAGACACTGACAGAGCATAAATGATTCATTGATGCATTGAGCTTCAGTGCTGCAGATTTATTGACATGTTTTGTAATATAGTCTAGTCCCCATCACGCACTGGAGACCCCTCTGTCCCCTGCTGTTCTCCCTGTCCATCACCACCTTCAGCCAGGAGCAACGATTCAATCTGGCATCAGTCACTGCAGACATGGTCTGTCTCCAGGGTCAGACCAGCTAGTCCACTGCTTACCAAAGTGGGGTCCAGAGACCACCAAGAATCCTTCACAGGGGCTTCAGGCAGTCATCAGCAAAAACTAAAACCAGCAGCCTATAAATTTCACCGGTTCCACGCGCCTGACAATGACAAAATATGTTTGGATGGGTGTATTGATCATATGTAATCCAATGCTCAATCATTTAACCACACAAATCCTCCCTGAAAAAAAATCTTATTTGTGGAGTCCTGGACACGAAAACGTTTAAGAGCTGAGGTCTTTAATGCATGAACATCATGCATCATAATGTAGGACTACCAGGCCTTTGGAATGGATGCATGTCAATGTCAATGCTTGTCACTCATTGAACATCTGCAGGCAAAAATCTTCTAAGATGCTACTCTTAAAAATAAATAGTGATAGTGAAGTAAATAGTGATAGTGAATAGTAAATAGTGATATAGGCTATGAATAGTAAAAGTAATTCAAAGATAAGCCTTAAATAGGAAACACCAGCCCATAAATACCAGTAAAATATAAAAGTCATATTATAAATAGACAATATTACAATTAGCCGAGAGACAAAATACCGCAAACCTGAAGTCGCTACAAACTCGGCAACAGCAGACTCACAAGTTCCCGCGAGAACATTAATATTTGATGTTACATTGTATGTCTGTTGAAAATCCCGGTGGATTTGTCAATCACAGAAACAAGCTTCACAAAATGGACGCAGTAACTGGGACTGTGAAGGATTACAGCTCGAGTAATTTTCAGTAAGTGAAATACTTAGAATATTTAAAATATTTCACCATGAAAAAAATCATTAAATCCGACCCGCATCCTGGACCGAATGAATAAAACAGCGGGCAACGTGCTCCAGCTTTCCCTCCGTTTCTCACACGGTGGCAGTCTGACTGTTACCCATTGGATTACAAACGCTTGTTTTAAAAATTACGAAGAGATATTTGAACATGAATCGGAGTTATTTGCACAAATTGGGGGTATATCATGAAGCTTTCTGCAGGTTCTGCTTCATTATTTTAAGCCACGAGAGCTGTCCTCCCTGAGAGACGCGATTCGGTGAGCTGAAACTTTGTCATCTGTCTTTCTCTCATTCACCTCGAATATATTTGTAACAAGTTCATCTTCGATAAATCGATCTAGTGTCTTGAATCGTGTTTTTGCCTCACATCGCCGTCCCTTTTGTGGTTAAACTGCGGGTAGGAGCTTTTAAACTCATCACCCAAAACATCCCACAGCGCTTTACATCCCCACACATCCCAAACTCACCAATTCCACATCAGAACAAAGCAAAGGCAAAGTCTTTAAAAATACAGATCAACTTAAAAAAAAAAAAAAAAAAAAAAAAAAAATCCCACAATACAAATATCTACTAAATATTACAAGTAAACAGGAGAGGATAAAAAATAAAGAATTTTAATCTGCCCATACCTTGTCTCTCAGAGAGACGATTCGGATTCCGGGGGATATAGATAAAGCAGACGAGAATAATCCCAAGCAAAATTCCATCTAGAAACCGTAGTAATGTTGTTATAGCATGGTCAGAGCGGTGAGATGCTGATGCTGGTGACAGGGAGCTTATTATAAGTGATGCGCGGTGGAGGGAAGGCAGCGGTCCTCCTTCCCCCTGCACAGTGAACGCATCATTCAGCTCGGCTCACTCAGCGCAACTGATGATGGGCCCCTGGATCTCTACAGACTGGGCGCTCTGGCCCGCCCTCTCCATGGGACGAAAGGGGGAGAAAAAAAGAGAGGGAAAAAAAAGGCATATTTTCTTTCCATTTCAACGTAACGGAAAGGTGTGAAAATATAGAAAATATCCCCTCAGGACAAATTACCATAATAATAACAACTCTTTATTTGTAGATGTTATTGTATGCTTTTTGCAGTGAAACGGTGTCTGTGTGTGTGCGTGCGTGCGTGTGTTGAATATTTAAAGCATGACTCTTTTTTTGACATTCAAAACATGTTAGAATTGAGTTGTTTTTTGTTCTTTTTTTTAATTTTAGTTTTATTTTTTCAAAAGTACTTGCAATCCAATGCAAAAATCAAGGTTGCTGTCCATGGTGCTGAATTTAATTCAATGCAACACAGAGAGCAGGGAGATCTCAAAAATACACCAAAATTTCAGAATGTCCTTGTGGCATTCCCTACAATAGGCTGTTCGATTTGTGTGTTTGTGTGTGTGTGTGTGTGTGTGTGTGTGTGTGTGTGTGTTATGCCTAACAGCAATACTGCTGCTAGTACTGATTATGTGGATGATGATGATGATAATGATTCAGTATTAAGTTATAGCATATATATAATATACATTTTGTAAGTGCTCCTTGCATGTTCTACAATACCTGGTGCTGTTTAGATATAAGGGCAGAGGGAGATTACAAGTCCCATGAGATCATGGCTCAGAGGTGTAGCCAATACAGCTAATGATCTGAGAGCCAATACGTTGTTTAGACTTTGTTGGTGTTTGTCCTTGACTTGACAATTAAAGTTCTACAATTCTAGATGTTTGACAATTTTCTTTTTTTACTCTTAGAATGTACATTAAAGACATGCATATAGTGTCATTTGATGATGGTGGTGATGATGATGATGATGATGATGATGATGATGGTGGTGGTGGTGCTTTTTGTTATGCAAAACTGATCTAAAAGTAGAGTTTGCTAAGTGCTACAGGAAGGAATAAAATTAATAACAGCCTAATGAAATAACTAATAAAAGGAAGAAGAAACAAGACAACTAATCAAAAGGATAAACAATCATAAAACATAATCAGTTAAAAAAAACAGCATTAAAACAACATAGAATTAGAAACTGACAAGTTTAAAAAAAAAAAAACTGCTGAAAGAAAAANAGCATTAAAACAACATAGAATTAGAAACTGACAAGTTTAAAAAAAAAAAAACTGCTGAAAGAAAAACTTAGTGCACTTTAAGACTGATTTTATAAGATAATACTGACAGCAGTTCTCCAGGGTTAGATATGCAGTTGAGACCTAAGACGCCTTTGGCCACACGTACAGATTAAACAAAATTGTGAAAATCTAACTGGTAACCAGTAGCAAGAGGCTAGGATCTGTGATGCATCCACTTCTAGTTCGGAATCAATTCAATTCAAGCTGATGCACGAGAAATAGCTGGAGGGCATAAGAGACTTTTGACTGAGACAAGACTAGAGGGAGATAAGAAAAAAAAAAGTATTAATCATCTTCTATTGTTCTGTGAAAGATTTATTTTTTTATTTTTTTTTTTATTTTTTTTTTTAAATGGACCNCTTCTATTGTTCTGTGAAAGATTTATTTTTTTATTTTTTTTTTTATTTTTTTTTTTAAATGGACCACCAAGATCCTTTAGAACAAAAATAAGTTTATTTTATTTTTAAGTTTTTTTGTCTCACTGAGTTATAAAATTTTCCGAGGGGGCACAACATTTATCTTCTGCAAGGCAGTTCTTGAGGGCTCATGTGTACAGGGACTTTGAGTTATTTTGGTTAACTGGAAAGGCCTCTCTTTAGGACTGTGTGGATGTGCATCTGGGACATGATTTTTGACATCTTATGTTGGGGAACCAGGGGCATAAAATGAGCTTTTTACATATAAGCCACAAGATTTTAATAGTAGGTTCACTTGATATTTGCCTCCATATACTAAAATTTCCATTCGGGAGCATACAAAGGGAAAAAGCATCGGGCCTAGAATCTGGCCATGACGGACGCCACAGGTGATGTCTGCTTCAGAAATGGGAGAAGTTGCTCATGATAACACAGCACATTTTAATTAACAGGTAGGATCTGAGCTCACACAGTGATAACAGAGATGTTAAAGCAGTGCTAAGGGGTGTGAGTAAGAACAACATGATGAACAGTGTTAAATGATGCACTGAGGTCTAATAAGAGTAAAGTGGCAAAATCTCCCATGTCTGCTGTAAAAATGAAGCCATTTGTTACTTTAAGATAGGCTGCTTCTGTTCTGTGTAAAACAATGTCCAGGCTGTTCTAGTCGTCCTGTGACCAACAAAACCCTGACCTGGATAAAATAGAAAGTAAAAAGATGGTTGGAAGGTGAATAGATTGAGGATTGGTGGACAAGTCAACATACACGTAACTGGGAGTTCTCAAAAATATGCTCTAAACATTTTGCTGATTACTACTGATAAATTCTACTAATAAATAACAGAAAAACAAATAAGAGTGATCAAAAAAAAAAATATGAGAAACACACACAAGGAATCAGTATAGACTAGTAATTTGATGACTTAATAAAAAGAATATTCATGATAATGTTGATATATCAATAAAATGAAACCCATTATTGTCCATTTGGCTGATTATGGGTATTTGAATGTGTTGATGATGACTGCCAGTGTTTGTGCAATCATACAGTACATGATCTGTGAAATCAAATTCTGATAAATACAATGTGTTCAAATCATTCCAGGATGTTGTCATTTGATTTTTTTTTCTAGAATTTTGCTTTCATGGATTAGTCTATAACTCCATTTTTCTATATGTCACATATGACAATGCTGACTTTTTAGATTGCCCATTGCCCATTACCCAACACATTGTCCACCCATGGAATTCTATATTAAAGGACCATATCATCAACTTTGCATGTTTAAGCCTAATATATTCAATTTTCAAAAACGTAAGGTTACTGACAATCATTTCCCAAAGGATACTACTGGAACTGTGAGCTAAAAAAAGGTTTTCCTTCCTTCCAGACCACCATTGGTTTCATTTTATTCTGGTACACTATTAAAATCAACTTGTTCGAAACGTTCTTGGGATAGGTAATCCATCATCGCGAACAAGATGTGTATTCAGGTTTGTTTTGTTTTTTTTCGAAGTTTCATAATTGTAGCGTTTAAGCACAATAAAAAGCATGGAGTGAATGTATGTCTCCACCAGGGAATATAGTCCCAAAAGAAANGTTTAAGCACAATAAAAAGCATGGAGTGAATGTATGTCTCCACCAGGGAATATAGTCCCAAAAGAAAGCCTGTGTTTATTGAAAAATTTAAAAGACAGTGACTTCATAAGGCTGCATAACTATTAGCAGAAGAAACATCGATTTTTAAGTGGGTGTATTGCTTGAATATTTGATTTTGAAAGATTAAGAGATTTTGCAAAATATCAGGAAAGCAGAAATACAGATTTGTCCTTTGGGAAATAATTGTCAGTAACCTTAAATGTATGAAAATTTAATATATCAGGCTCAAACATGCAAAATGGTGGTATGGTCCTTTAAAGTTCATTGACCTTAGGATATAATTAAGATGGAACTGTGATCAAAAGATCAACAGCTCTATTCAGTAAGCAACAGCAGAGAGAGAGAGAGAGAGAGAGAGAGAGAGAGAGAGAGAGAGAGAGAGAGAGAGAGAGAGAGAAGGAGTTAAAAGGAGAAAAGTAAAGTGTTGGATCCACATAAACATTCATGAGACTCTAAATGTAGTATAACTCACCTTAAGTAACCCTGACAAAATGCATTCACACACAATGACAAGTTCAAGGCTTTCTTACTCAATTAAGTCACTAAAATCAAACACAATTAGGCCTCAGTTCCTCACACAAGGTTTTCTATGCTCCTCTCCATATTAAAAGGCATAATAAATCAGTAATAGACCTTTGATAATGTCTTCAAACTGAATTCAACAAAAGCTTTGGTTCACTTTAATAACACCCCACTACTAGCTCTGTAATGATGAATTTTCAAATACCACAGCTAATGTTATTATATATATGCTATGATGTCAAAAACTCTATTAATCATAGATAAGGCATATTTCAGCTGTATGTAGAGTGGGTTTGGCCATGCTTAATCATTTTATGGAGGAATTATGCCACAGGTGATGTATATTCCAAAATCCAGCATGTGGCAGGCTCATGAAGGCCGTTTAGCAGGGTTTTCACACTCATGACTTGTGTCCCCTCACATGCTGGTTCCTTCCTCACCACCTCAACATTTACATTTTCCCCTCCATTAAACTGTTTAAACTGTCTTTCACTGTAATCTTCATATATTTCTTCTTTATCTCTATGCCGTCGCTTCTTTATTTCTGTCTCCCCATTTCACGCGGTTGGTATTTTCCATAATCTTGCATCTTTATCTCAGTGCTTTGGTCACAGGTTTCACCCTGGTTTTGTCTTATCTATGTATTTTGTAGACATTTGAAAGTATGACCAGCGTTCCTGACACATTTCCCAAAGTCAAGCATGCCCATTTAATAAAGCAGCTGACAAAAAAAAAAAAAAAANAAAAAAAAAAAAAAACATAAATAAATGTTTATTAAAGAGCCACTGCAGACACATTTTAACACGTAAAAATAGTCTGCACTTACTAATATTTTGTCACTTCCACAGAAATGTTCAACAAACTCCTGAAAAAAAAAGGTTTAAATGACCATACTGGATTTTTGGCATGTTTAAGCCCAATAAATACTATCTGTATACACCATTTTCCAAAACATAAAACCATATTTATCTATCAAGTTCTCTATGAATTAATTTTTTTTAGCGTACTGAAATGAAGTGAAACCAGTCTGGAAGATAGGAAAAACAAATCTAAAATGTAGTGCTCCAGTAGTATGTTTTGGAAAATATTTGGCAATGATGTAACTGGCATGCAGGTTGTATTTATTAGGTTCAAACCAGGCGCAGAATCACATGTATGCTTCCTTAAAACCAGGTCTGTTTTATCTCTCTTACTGAATGTTCCAGAATCTATGAAGATGCAAAATGGAACCACATATGAGCAATGCTGGCCTGAGCATTCATCATCTGCATTCTGAGCACAATGATTACCTGAATCTCATAATTACAGAGCCACGTATGTACTGTATACATGAAATATATGTGGCAGAGCTGATTCTGACTAGCTTTATGCCTAAATATAGACTGGAATTATTAGCCTGACAAAAGGGCTGTGACATGAGAGTAAATGGGTTAGTGCAGCCTTTCATCCACATCACACCTCAGAGGAGGTGTAAAGAAACTAAAGACACTTCAGTTCCAGCGCTTTTAGCGATCAGCACTCATGCAGGATCACAAAAGTGCCTCCACTGTCAGTTGTGGTAGTGGGAGGTTTGGAGTGGAGTTTGATCCTTAGCTGACTCCTCTCTGCATGACACTAACTGGGGTCCTGTACAAAGCGGTGTGTTAAGCTTCCTCCTACCACAGATACAGCAGATGAGCTATTAGCCCTCAGTTTGAACAAGGCTTATGCACTTACAACAGAGATAGATGACACTCTGCTACCATTGTCCATGCTCACTGTGTGTGCACAGCAAATGCAACGCAAATATCTATTATCTCCTCAGATTGTTCCCATTGTGTTATTGCCTATTTAATTGCTGCAGCTCTGCATTTACAAACTATCATGTTTCTCTGAGAAGTGCACGGATACAAGCATGAGTGGAACATGGATTTAATGATTTTAAACATCAGCAAGTCCCTTAAGGTTGGCAGAAGTACTCAAATCGATTACGTAAGTAAAAGCAATAACAGCAGCTACAAAGTGGAGAATACTCAATTTCAAGCAAAAGTCCTACATTTAAAGGGAAATTTAATTACCAGCTAAGTGTAAATATCAAAAGTAAAAGTACTTACAGCACTTTCCTTTCAAAAGGAAGAAATGAGACGAGAAGGAATGACAGATAAAAGTAAGGACCTGAGAAGAAAGGAAAGGAAGAAATAGAGCTCTTTCCATTTTTATCTCAGAAGATATTTTTACTACTGTAAAGGCAGTATAATATATTTCAGCAAGCCTGCTGCTAGTGGGTGCCACCTACTATGGTTTTATCCATAATCCATGAGAAGCCTAATAATGCAGTATCATGGTTTACCACCTCCATACTGAAGGTCACGTAGACAGACACACACACAACAATGCTGATTGATTCTTATAATACTTATTTTACTGAAACCCCAGCTGCCTGAATGCCGGCCGGCTGTCTGTTTGTGAGGCCAATCACCGAAGAGGCTGTTAGCAGGTCAAAGTGATTACACTATCAAGGACATCTATTAGAAACCAATTTGGCCAGGTTGGGTCCACAAACAGGTTGTGCTATCCTCCTTAATGGACATTCATTTATCTCCTGTTGTTTGAGAGCCGCGGCATGCGAGGTCTGCAGCTTTGGGTGCTAAGCAGGATGGATGTGATATTTAGATCAATAGGTCCAGCTTATGGGGAAAAATGTGAAGGGATACAGATGATAAGAGGGTGATATTTCATTGTAAATGTCAGAATAATGCAGCTATCAATGCCTAGGGTGGGGGGGATGTGTGTGTGTGCATGCATAGTATACATGGCCATATAGTGTCTTTGCAGTGACTTACAGAGCTCAGGACATGAAAGCACGTCTTCCGTCTCTCCCTTTTACACTGGTGAGAATCTATTTGAATAATGAGGGGAAGCACCTGTCAGGTTTGGTTATCTTGACATAGGGACTGTAATCCTAACACCTACATACATCTGAGAGAGAGACAGAGAGCACACTCACCCCACTGCAGGGCACCTGCATGTTTTTTTAACCGCATACCTTGGAGCTAGAATAGACAATCAACAAAGAGGTGCTGATACCATAATACTGCATCAATCACCATGAGAAACTCGCTGCTCTGACATGAGATCCATCACTCTCACCAGACCAGAGGTGAAAAATACAGCATGTGAAGAATGTCATATACATGCTAAATGGTGAATGATTTTATTCAAAAGCGCCTCAAGTTCTTTAAAAGAATTTTAGAAGTAGGCTGGTTAATTCTAGTGCAAATTCAACTCTGGATTTATTCCACATGGCCTCCTAGGTCGCTTTCTCCCTTAGTACAGGCCTTCAATCTGTTCAGACTCCCTATGAAAACCAAAATTTATCAGAAATTAGACCTACTAGACCACAATAGACCAATACATATAACTGTCACTAGTTGAAACCTGAACATTTAATTTCCATGCATGATATTTTATTTTACTGTTGAAACTGGATTCACTTCAGAATGTTCTCACCGTGTGATTTTTTTTTCTCCATAAGAGCAGAATTAATACACAAATTCAGACTTTATTTTAGTTGTCAAACTGACAGAAAACCAATGCCTTTAGAATTTGAGACTCTATTTCCACCTGTGGTCTGCTTATATTTCATTTTCTCATCATTCCCACAACAGATTTGAGCAGCAGTGATCGGATGAGAGATGGCTGAGTGTATCCTGGTGACTCAGTGGGTTCCAACATTGGCCACATGCTGAAATTAAATCGGCCTGTTTTGAATCCTTCTCCACAACACTTGTAAAATGTGTCTTATTCATCCAACCCATCTAATATAGCTTAAATACCATGAAAATGTCCAAAAAAGAAAACAGAAAAAAAAAAGGAATTTTGCAAACTTAAGTGTGTACATTTGAAAGAAAAGGCTACACCTGAACAAATTATCCATGTGTAGCTAATGGCAGAGTTTGCCTTTGTCATGTCAAGGTGAATGGAGCAGAAAAATCTTTGTATCACTGTGAGATGTTTCTCACTATGAAGTGCAGCATTTGATGCCAGCCACATCCAGACAGGCAAAGGTCATCTTGGCAAGACGCTCCTGCCACCTGGGCCCTGACACCTGGCAGAGCCAATTTTGTGATACCTAAGTGTTTCAGACTTTGGCCAGATGGTTGCGTGAAGAGAGATCACACACAGACAAACATGTGCTCACAGACACACAGTGTGGCATACAGTTGCCTCACACAAATAATTAATGTGAGCCAGATGCATTGCTCACTATCTCTCTCTATTACACACACACACACACACACACATGCTACTGAAGAGCTCATGTCCCTTACCTGTGCGTATTCATGGGAAGGTTAAAGGCTTGACATTTCATACCAGATATTATTTTGCATATTGGACCTTACATCACCTTGAAATCTTTTTTTTTCTCTACTTGAGACATTTAATGCGTTTTTTTCCATTTGGAGATCTTATATCATTCTCCAATATGTCTACCAGCATCATTGTCACCTAAAATACTATATACATAAGATAATGTCCACACTGGATAAAAGGAATATCATGTGGCACATCCAGTTCCAACTCCCCTTTCATCCATGCTTGAAGACTGACTTTGAGAAAAACAGTTGAAACTTTTTATGCGGGAAGAGATACAAAGACCAGACTCTGGATTTTGAATAAGGAGAAATACAAAAGCATAAAAGGGGAGAGAAAGACAGGCATAGAAATACAATGAAGCCCTCTGCCCCTCAAAACTACTTGAGAAGCAGAGTGGGTGAAACAAAAGGAGACACAGAGGGACAAACAACGTGCTGAAAGCCTGGAGAATTTTGAAGATGACACATTTCTTTCATTTGGAAAAAGTATGCCTGCTTATCAAAGCAGCATCCAGTATAATGCTAAAGACCATGAGTCATCTTTTTCTTTTATTCTCCCAGCACTTATACTGGAAATCATATGATGAACATAAATCATGTGGACATTTCTTTACTTCCACGACTTATGCACCATTGCCATACGCTTTCAAGAGGAAGAAATCTTGTTTTTCAAGGAGTGTTTGGAAAGAGGTTTCATGCCATCCATGAGAAAGGAAAAGAGAAAACAGGCACCTTTCGTTGAAGTTTCCCTCCTTTTGGAAAATAAAGCCAACATGCAGTATAGAAAAGTGGACATCATCTTATTTCAAAGCCCTGAAATGACTCTAATGGACTCAGCGGTAGATGGAAAACAAAAAGTTCTATTCTTTTCAATGAGAGAACGATGAAAAAATCTGTCACTGCTGGCTGTGAGAGCCACACACCGTGCACCTAGATGGAACGTGCCATGACAACTTAACATTTTCAAACTTTTTCCTTTTGTCACAGCTGTAATGACGAATTGGATGTTGATCTATTCTTGTGTCAAAGATGGATAGTGAGAGACTCATTCTTTTGATGCAGACAGTTTTGTACAAGTAGTAGCAACCCAAATGTGTCGGCGTGCCTGCCTTTGTTGTCAGTTCTTTAAACATATAAAGAGTCGTGGGTGTACCTGGTTTTATATAACATTGTGCATTGTGCAAAATGCCAAAATGCTATTGCATCCCGCCATGGCAATGTTTTCGCATTTACTGCTGCAGTTAACGGTGATTCCTCTATAAGACTGGTTGGGCTGTTTTTCTACTATCAACATGTGAATCCAGCATTAATTTGGTAAAGGGAGAAAACCCATCGGACCCAGAGTGCAACTACTAACACCACCACCACCACTACCATCCTCACCCGAATCAGTTCATTCATATTCCCTACCTTCCACCTGCAAGGTAATCACTCATGTCTTAGTTGTAATGGAAGGTATAGCAGTCACTTCGACCTAGTGCGAGGGAGCTCCTATTATTCCCTCATTGCACTGACGGATGATTCTTGGATGTGATAGCGAGAGAAGGAGGGGGGAACGGAGGGCCATAATGTAGAGAAAGAGAAGAGATAGAATATAAGGTAGAAGGGTAATGTTCAGGCTGCTAATGTTTGCTTTCAGATTTGAAAAAAAAAAAAGCTGCTGCAGGGAGACACGAGACAGATCAATCAATGCACGGAGAACATGGTTTAGCAATCCAGATCTAAACAGGTGATTTGTCTGTCGGCTGAAATGGAATTGGACATTCATATAGGCGTGGTTATGAATATGGGACCAGGCGGTGACTTTGAAAATGGAACAGTTGTGCATGAAGCACTTCAGTAAGCCACAGAGACTGCAGAGAGAGAACAAGTGATGTAGTCTGCAAGGCAGCCATTTTTCATAACCGTGTGTAAATTCCCAGACGAGGGCCTGGGTTCAGCTCCTCTGGTATTTATGTGCAGTGATCCTTCTTCCTCGAACACACACTGACTTCTTTGCATTTAAACAAAGAGGACACAAAGGATAGAAAGAGCCAGAAAAGTAGCATTTGTCTGATATCATGTGCAAAGAATACTGTATGTTCACATGTTCAGCTTTGTGTTCGCCAACTGGAATGGATTTGATGTGACATTCTAAATGCGCATTAACTTCACAACATACAAGTTATTTTCCAGTCTCCCAGCTACAGGACAACCACGTGTGAATGTGTGTGGTTGTATTTAGCGCACATGCAATCAAATCTGTGTAAGTTTTTAGCTATGAGTAAATGTCAAATGTGAAACGACTGCTCAGTTCAAAAGTGAGGTACAATTTAGCGCGGCCACTTTTTGATGAATCACGCCCATTTAGCCCTAAATCAAGCTGTGCCCTATGAATCAGCCATGCCCTTGTGATGCATAGCAGCTGATTTGGATCTGAAATGTCCTTTCCTTCCACTTACACTATCTGATTGGCTTCCTGATGTAGCTTCCTCCCATCTCCCTCCATTTGTCTAATGAAGAGACTATTGATCACTCATGCAGACAGATGGATGCACAGATGGAGAAAGAAATAATGACAAGGAGAGGAAAAACAGACATCCAAACACAGAGGCAATGCAGCTGAAGAGAAGAGCATTAATACACACCAATATGAACCAGTGTGTGTGTGATGACACCAATATGTAACAATCAAAGATGAAAACTGTTTACTTGTTTACTTGTTGTCACATCCAGTTTAATGAAAAATGGTGGTCCAATGTACTCTGTGGTTATCAGTAAATAAAATGCCTCATTTATACATGCATAATAATTATATAATTTGTCAACCATTTTTGACCTTTCATGATACTTCAATAAACAAAAAACTGAAATAATGGCCAAATTTGTAATAGAAGATGCAGCCCTTCCCCCATGTTACTGCTATACTGCACTTGAATGCAACACTTCAACACTTAAAGGATCAGTTCACCTAGTGAAATACACATTTTCTCCCTTACCTCTTGTCATTTTTTAATGTTTATGCACCATGAATATAATTCCTTTAATGTCCACTGGACTGTGGTGATGGTGGATAAGGGGGAATTTTTTATTTTTGGAGACTGGATGAACATGCCCTTTAAAAAAAAAAAAAGAAGAAAATTTTGTCTCCTTCCATCTCAGCTTTTAGTTAGAAGAAAGAAAGAAAATTCACAAAAAATTAAATATATTTTCAGTATTATGCAATTGTGAAACAATGGTGCGCAGGATAGTAATCACCCAAGGTTGAGATTTTTCTCTCTGTTGCCCTCTGAGTTACTCCTAGCAAATTAGTTACCTCCCTCTTCTCCTTATCTCTCTCACTTTCTCGCTCTCCTCTCTCTCTGTAGTCAAGCTCCTCTAAGACAGGGCTGTAAGGGAGCTGATCTCCTTTGATTCCCTCAGCCAGAGAGACAGAGGGGTAGGGGATGGAGGATCATCCTCATCCTGATGTTGGAGTGCACTTGTTTCCTTTAGAACTTCTGTATTCTTCCCAGGGCAAGAGACATGCAGCGAAGTAGGGGGAAAAAAAAGGAGGAAGGGGGAAAGAAAGGTGTGAGGAGAGACAGAAACAGGTGCTGCATACAGACACAGATTCAGTCCAGATGGAAAGAGGACTAAGAGGAGAAAAGAGAGGAAGAGAGAGGTAGAAAAGTCAGGGAATACCAAACAAAAAAAAGATTGGAAGCGCTTCTCCTGCTTTATTATCTAATAGAATTAAAGATACCTTTAGTTTTGAGTCACGCCATGTGTAAAAAATTCAATATACAGCTGCAACAATGGTCCAATCAGTAAGTTTAATTAGCATCTTTACAAGCCAATGACCACTTCTGCTGCACTTTAAGCGTGTTTTGTTTTTGGTGACAGAGGCAGAGCTGGAGAGAGCAAGGGGGAGAAAAGAGAGAGTGATAGCAGGAGACTTCTGCTTCTTAGCTGCTGCTTCTAATTGATTTGGTTGCTTAATCCCTGTTGGATTGAGTTAAGAGAGAGAGAGAGCGCCGTGTGATTGAGGCATACGAATCCCCTCAGCGAGACGCAGAGACAGCATGGAGGTCATTTAAATAGACTGTGGATCAGTTGCTGCTTCTGTTTACTCAGAGGATTTAGCTCCAACTGACAGCCAGGAATCAGTCTGTTTCGACAGATGATCAGTCCATCACCCACGTGCATGTGTGCGTGTCTATGTGTGTGTGTGCGTGTGTTTGTGACAGAATTGTGTCACTTGTCACTGTGTTGCAGATGATTGTGATTGTGCAATAGTGGGAGATGTGACCTTTTTTTTTTTTTTNCCTTTTTTTTTTTTTGCTACTCAAGGCATTTGTCGCTTAAACTGTGCATTTCACACTCGTCTTCCTCACTGCCCCAAGCTTTTGCCCTCACCCCTTCATTTTCACATGGCTGTAGATGACTGGTGCAGCTAAATTCACTGGCTGCAGAAAAGAATATCCATGCCAGAAGTTGCTGTGATGGCTCTCTTGACATTATGAGGTTAAGTACAAAAGAAACATATATTGAGGCTTAGCTCTGGACTAATATTGGAATGTGACCATGAAAGACTTTTCTAATCTGCTCAGCCAAAATCACATTAACTTTCCTAATGTATTTTCTCCTCACTAACAGAGCCGGGTAAGGGGACATCTCTAATGAGGAAAGTTTCCTCTTTACACTTGGGTTGGTCGAAATGGAAAGAGTAGGAGAAAGAGGAAGGAAAGAGAAGAAAAATGGTGCAACATAAAAGGTAAAAAAAATATATATATATATGTTTCCTCAGTAACTAATCTATTCTGATTCTACTGCACATTTTTCTATAATAAACACAGCACAGATGAGTCAGAGTCACTTTCCCCAGCATGTCAGGGCAAAGAAAAACCACCAGGCTATTCCAACATGAAACAGCTCTACAGGCAGGAATATAAGAAATGGCACCGTTCTGAAATGTGAAGCCAAGCAGGACGGCACTAGAAGACAGATGATTGGCTGTCAGGATCTCACTAAGACTCACTGATCATCACACGGAGCACGCAGACTCTCTCCCGGGTCCCCTGGGGGATTGAGAGAGCTTGTTGTGAAAAGCAAGGAAACGAGAGAGGATAGAAGAGTGAAGGAGAGGTCATTAGGGGCTCTTTTTTTTTTTTTNTTTTTTTTTTTTTATCAAGAAGAGGGTTATTACAATTAGGGCAGTGCACAAGACTAACAAACCCCTCAACAAAGCTATTCATAGCATCTATAATTACACTGCATGCACTTTCTGTCCATATGTCACATTTCCATAAATGGTGATCATTAGAAATCACAGGGGCTTTATCAGCACGTCCTTATGTGTGACTACAACATGTGTTTAGCCTGCCAGAGACACTGTGTGGTCACAAAGTAGAGAACAGCAATGAAATATTTCAAAGGATGTATAGTTAAAGTTACCGCTGAGAAAGTGAAAGTCTGCATCAGGCACAAGACACTTGATTGCCATCTCAAGCTCTACCAATCAGGTGCTTCAGCTTATAGATGTTCATATTTAGGTTTAGGCCTTTGGACGGGGTTAATACATACTATTCCTGATAAAGGAAATGGGATTTATAAATGAGGTGCACCCAAAATACAGTACAATACTTTCTTGCCATGTCAACTTACAGTTGATAGGAATTTGTCTCAGTGTGTTCATAATACATAAACAGACAATAAATAAGCATTTAACAGTCATTTATTACACATATATATCTGATAAATCTAAGTGAGTTCTGAGACTCATTAAAAATGCTATTTAGCAATAAATAAGCAATAAATCTGATTGGTCACCCCTGTAATCATGGGAAAAACTCTAGTCGCCGTTGACTGAGTGACATGATTGTCCCATTCAAAAGGTCTTGCGCATTCCGATGGTGATAAGACTTGAAATCCATTTCACAATATATTGCCATACATATATATATATATAAATATATATATCAGTAACAATATCAATGAAACATATCAATGAAACAATTTCCAGTACCATTTTTTAATAAGGCTTATCTTATTATAATTACAGTTTCTTTATCTGTCTTTCTGTGGCACAAATATCTCAAGAATCCAGCTCTGTATGAAGTTGATATTTGGTAGGTATAACGTTCAGGACCCAAGGACATGCAGTGTTGCGTGTGAAGTTGTTTGTTTGAGTAGTTCAACCAAAGTTCAACCAGTAGTTCACCACTGCCAGTAAAAGTAGTCCACATGATACTCTGAGGCAGGATACGTTCCCGGCACGGCGGAAGGATGTGCTGCGGGTGCAGCAGAGCCACAGTCTCAGCCAGACAGTTGACGTGCTGAAGTTGTTTGAGAAGTTGAAGTTGATTTGACGGCGCTGTGCAGGTAAAAAGTAGTTATGTTTCACTATGTTGGAAGCTCAACTTTATGTTGTACTAGAGCTAACGACAGCTAACAATTCTACTAGGAGATAATGCTATTATTAGCAAAACAACATAGCTAGCGTTGCTTACCTACGATATAACACTAGGTCTTCAACGTGCTTAAAATAACATTCAAACCAGTTTTACAAGCGGAGTTGAGAAGTGTAATTTTACTAGTATTATTAAATATAATTATATAAACCTATTAGAAGAGAGAGACACACCCACAAAAGGACAGACAGTTTATTTCAGACCCGGTATTTTGTTTGTTTCATGTCATGTTTTTTCTACACGTTTGTCTTCCCTCCACAGTCTGCAGAAAGAGACACAACTGGTAAGTACGTCTTCTTTGCAGCTTGGAAAAAACACTTACAGTGACTATGGGAGCTGTTGTACGCAGAGGTTGCTAATGTCAAGACATCTGAAATTCTACTGGGTAGTGGCTTTAAATTAAAAGAGCACAGGCACTGAGCCGCTCTGGAGGAATGTTTTCACAAGACATACTGATGTGGAAAATTAGGTTTGGTAAAAGATGTGTAGTGTTAGTTTCAGTAAATGTTTGGTATACTGCTCTGCCATCATGTGGATTTATCCTGTTTGCCCAAATGACATTCTGGTCTCAGGTATGTGCACTTCTCCACCCTTGAGAGGTGGCAAATTGAAATACAGACTCTCCCTAAACAACAGGGAGGAAGAGGAAGCTGGACCTGCTGTTTCACTTCCCATCCACTTTTGGTATAAAGTGATCAAAGACTGGCCAACTTTACTTTCGCAAATTTATGTGTGGTGTTTGCAGCTCACTTACATCATATTGCACGATTTCCAGGTATTGCAGCTCAAGTACTTACCTGGCCCAGCAAAGTGCAGTTTTAATGAATATGCCATTTGCTGATACCAGGCTTCCACTCTGGTGTTGAAAACTAACTTTCATACAAAGTTTTGCCACTTAGTCCAGCCATGGATTCTTTGTTCAACAGTGGTGGGACTGGTATTAGTATCAGAGATTGATACAGTATGGTACCTGTGATAAAAGCCGTTGGAGCTGAAGCAGTAGGCCTCCAGATAGCCTGTCTGTTCAACATAGAAGAAAAGCAGATAAGACTCTAATCTCAATAATGCCAGAAGTGGCTTTTCTGTCCCCATGGAAACAGATGAGGGTCGGTAAGCCATGATTGTCCTTGTGTGATTCTAACTAACAAAATGGCTGAGAGACAAAAAGAAATTTCACATTTTTTTTTTTTCCCAGCAGTGGATAAGCTTTAAAGTCACCTCACAATTTAAAGACCTGAATTATATGCTTGACAGGAGGGTTTTCCCATCTTTCCATTCTGCCAGCTAATCCATTGCTGTGGATTACACATACTCATTTTCACCGCGGGAAACAACAGCAGCTATAGCAAATGAAACTCCCTTGCACAATGGTATAAACTGTGCCAAAGATCCTGTCACATTCTTGCAAGACAGGTGTTTTCTTGATGTAAACAGAAGTGTGTTGCAGCTAATTGCAAATCAGCTTGACTGATAAATTGTTCTGCAAATGCATATCGCCAGAAAAGGTAATGAAACCATTTGGGATGCCAACAGCTGAACTGCGATTTAAATATTGTGGAAATTGGGAGGTGTGAGGATAGAAAAGTCTTCAGAGTCCTGCGGAGGTAATGTGGAAATGCAGCGAGTCAGAGGGGAATATTGTTCCTATTAAGAATTCACAGATCTAATTATGTCTTTCAGATTTGGCTACCCCTACACCTCAATCATTCAGAGAACAGAACAAGAGAAATAAGAGGGAGTTATTGGAGAGAGTGCGAAAGAGGAACAGAGAGAGAAAATGAAAGCATTTTGGTGACTGCAGAGCGTCACTTGTATTATTCTTTGACCTGACATTAACTAACAGGAGTTATCATTAATCTTGATCGACTGAAGTGTATCTCAGTTTTTTCCATTGTTAGCTCGGGCCCAGCAACACCTCAATTACTCCCTGCTTAATTCAGCACTTCCCACTTCTATCTATCATTCCTAGGCTTTATTATTCACAGGAACATTTGAATTAGCACTCCATTTAAATATAATAGGGTAAACATTGAAATTCAAAATTATAAACATGGTGCCATTGTGAATCCTGCTTTGTTAAATTTGATTTAGCTTGCAGGGGTACTTTTCATTTTGCCACTCAGTAGACGCAGTATCTCCACACTCAAATTAAGCCCCAATTCTTCTCTCTAGCAATGACCTAGATATCTTTCTGTGTGCACTAATGGATTTCCACTAATTTTACAGGCCTGAACTCTACAAGCTGTAATAAATACTGTAAAGTGGCTTCCAATACACCCACATACTGTATATTTTCATTTCACAGGCAAAAATCTAAATATAAACTTGTCCAATGACTAAGCATTTGAAGTTTCACTGGAACCATCAGAAAATCATAAGCAAGCACTGTAAAAATGTCCACAAAGTTTCGTTCTGTATCTATGTTACCTCAATACAAACTCATCACAACGCCATTTTGCATCCCCAAAGGAATGAAACCATATCTTCATGCTAGATAAAACATCTGACAGAAAAAATCTGCACGCGGATGCAACGCAGCGTCACTTGAAATCAAAGAACAGCTCAGCGACAAAGGAGACATGAGTAATCAGAGTGTCAAAATGTCCCTTTAGCTCCTGCCTCTTTCTGCATTGATTGGATGGAGACATAATTAAAAGTGACAGTTTTGAAATCAATAACAATCCCCCACCTCACCCATGGGCAAGACTGCAGACCACAACACCTTCTTAGCACCATTCTTCTCTGTCTCCTACACACAGACACCTCTTGGTGGTGGGCTGAAGAGTAGTGATTCGAAATGTAACCAAGTGTCACGTAGCAGCAGCAGATATTATGTAAGAGTCATTTTGTCTCTCTCTCTCTCTCTCTCTCTCTCTCTCTCTCTCTCTCTCTCTCATATATTGGCTCTTACCTCCAAACAGTGGGAGATGGGACTAAGCCAAAACAGCCAGAAAACACCCATGAACAGCTCGAGTTGGATCTGAAAGCCTCCCACGTCTTCTCATCTCCTCGTGCTTGCATATGTTCTCAAGGCTCATATCAACACCTAAGCTTATTGGCTGAATCACAGGGCCAAAAGGATGAGGAAGAGGAGGAGGATGCCATTTATAGTGCACAACAGTGTTGTAGTGCACAAATCACAAGGATATAAGAAGTCACAATAACCTGGTACCTTTCTTCAGATTTTGTAAAACTGGAGAGAATACATCTTATTATAATCCGTAGTTATAAGCAGTCATATTAGTGAAATTTGTGTGTGTGTGAGTGTGTGTGTGTGGAGCCTACTGTACATCTGGGGTCCCCTGGAGTAGACAGTGCCTCTCTAAGCTCCTTTAGATAGAGATAACGCTATGAGCAGATTAGTTGGAGGTTTGAGGCCAGATATACCCGCCGTCCTGTCTGCGTGGCCGCCGGTCGCTCACATTGTGGATCAAAACCACTAAATCCATACTAGATCCAGGTTGTGCTGTCAAAGACACTCAGACCCCTACCCCCACTGTTAAAACACACACACACACACGCCCTGCTTTACATATATCGAAGCTATAGAACAATTATTTTAGCACAAGCTGAGTCAACAAATACTGGAAAAAAACAATGATTCTTTCAATTGTTTTGTGGATACAACATATATGAGGCAAACTACATGTTAATTCTTCCTCTTTTCTGCCTGCGGAGGGTTATTTTAATGTCTGTGCTGCACATTTCAACAGCATCACAATTCATATTAAATAGTTAAATATAAAGTGAAAAAGAATTTGGATCACAAATACTTATTTAATGGATTTGGGCTTTAGTGTACATGTATTTTGCTTATTAACTTAAAGATCTAATCCTAGGATCAATGACAGGCTTCAGGTCATCTCATCACCTGATACATTTCCTTTGCGCCTTATTTACAAATGTGAATGGTTCGTGGTTTAGTCACAGAAACAAGTCCTGGTCAATACTGTAACCATTTCAGAAGGGTTGTCTTTTTTTTTTTCTTTTGCATCAAACATGTAAAACCACCTGTATGGTCTTGTAAGTGTTCAAACTTGTGCAAATTAATGATCGTCAGCAATACAAGGTTTTCTTATTGACTTCCAAACAAGCTTTTCTACAGCTGATATTTTTTTCTCCCTTCCAGTATGAATGTAATAAAAATAAAAATAAAAATAATTTGTTTCACATCTCTTCTGGCAGCCATTTCTTTTCATTCTTAGAGGCCATTTCATCATTCTGAGCACACTGACTAGAAGCAAAGTGCCAAGGAGCAAAGATGTCTCAAAAGAATCATAAAGATTCTATATCTGGAACAGTGAGTGAGAAGAGATCACACCAATGAGACCAATGCATTTAAGAACAATTGGATATCAGCACATTTACTTAAGTGCTTGAAGCATTACCATTAAAAGGATAATGCTACATCTAAATTTAGCTTTGCCGATGACTAGATGAGTTTGGTTTGAAGATATTTACAGCTTGTGAGACCCAGCAAAAGACTGATACAACCCAGCACTCCCCTGCAACTTGTATTAAGCGAAGTGTCCTTTCCAGTAAATTGGAGCACAGCGTGACAGGAAGGGAGAGTCGGCAGGCCAGGGCTAGTAGCTTGTCGTGATTGGGTAATGGGCCTAATGTCCCATGCAGCGCTTATCCTGCCTCCCAAATGGATGATGATGAGGCAATGGTGGGCAGGGCTGAGTAGATTCCCCTGGGGGACTGGAAAGGAAGAGATAATCTTTGTCCTGAGGTGAGGAGAGAGGGATCGAAGCAGGAAGGGAGAGAGCGGGAGACATATAGAAAAAGATGCAGAAATGGAAATCCTGTTGATAAATGTGTTCTTGTTGTGCTATAAATATCAAAACTGCAAAAGCTTAAATTAGAGGCTAATTAAAGATTGCTTTGCGTATGAGGTCAAAATTGGATTCCTGTGTTCTGGCTTTGAGGAAAAAAGTCATTCGCATGTCCAAATATTGATTCACCACAGAAATACTTAAAATGAGTACTTATCTTACTTAAATGTCCACTTAAATTAATTATTCTCTAATCAAGCCAGCCATAAATAGACTCGCTGATCCCCTTGGTGTATTTGTTGTGATTGCCTATGCATGTAGCATCAGCATTCAACAAGTACTTACTGTCAGAGAGGTGAAGTGACATCTCTGGGGGGGTGGGNGGGGGGGTCTCGAAATTTGTTCCACGGCGCTTGGTTCCATAATGAGGACCTGCTCTCTCAGGCCTGAGTGCATCTTCTGCTGTCAATTTACTCCCCCGACAAGAAGTGTGTTTTAGTACACTCACACACACATCTATGGAGAATAAAATGTGACAGGGGGAAGAAAGTGCAGGGGAGGGAAAAACAAAGATGCGCTGATGTGTTTGAGCTCCTGTTTAAATGGCTTGAAGAATCCACTCGGACTCGTGCGGCTGCGCTTGGAGAATTCACCAGACGCGAGACTGTGAGAAAGACGATGCAGGTAAAAGGAAAGATAGAGTCCGCAGAGAGTGAGAGAGAGAGACTGGGAGAAAGTGAGCGAAAGATGAAAGGAGTGTTCTTCTAGCTTTCCATCGACCCTGCGGTGGATTGATATCTGTCACCTGCTGAGATAGGTCTCCTACTCAAGGGCCTCAGTTAAAGGTATGACTACTGATGAGCCTGAGTGGGCAAATATACTGTATTTATGATCAAAAAAATTACAAGTGAACTGGTGAGACCAATATGCCTCAGACATTTTAGATCAATGTTCGAGGCATGATCAACATTTCAATCACACAGACGTATGAACATACGTGATTACGCATGAATAAGGGCCAATTACTGACATGGCAGCAAACTGCTCTACTTTACTGGAGTTGCTGGAGCTCATAATCCTAGTATCTGCTGGCTTAAAGGAACACACCAGTGATTTTGCATGTCTGAACCCAATAAATACAACCTGTTTACACATTATATTACTGCTGACCATTTTCCAAAAAATACTACTGGAATGATAAATTAAAAAAAAAAAGTCCCCCATTGGTTTTAGTTAATTCCAATACACTATAGCAACTTGTAGAGACTCAAAACAGGCTTGAGACAGGTAATCCATCACAGCAAACAAAACAAAGATCAATATTTTTTTTTTTTTTGTCAAAGCAACGTAATTTTAGCATTTCAATGTAGATTTAACATGGAGTTACACAGAAGAAAATGTATGTCTCTGCCGGGGAATATAGTCCCAGGAGAAGACTGCTTTTATCAAGAAATTAAAGAGCCATGCCTTCTACAATCATGTCTTAGCAGAAAAAACATTGAATTTTAAGGTGGGTATATCATCTGAATATTTGATTTTGAAAGATTAGGAGATTTGGGAAAATAACACAAAAACTAAAATGCTGTTTTATGCTTTGGAAAATGGTTGGCAGTAACTTACTGTGTAGGTAGAAAGTATTTATTGTGCTCAAAACATGTAAAATCACTGGTATGGTCCTTTAAATGAAGGTAGTGCACTTATATCCTACATGTATGTGCATACCTATATATGTGTACTCTATGTGTGTTTGCCTATAGTATACATGCCTGTGCATGTGTAGACACGTGCATAAGTGCAGAAAAGGCCATTAAGGCAGAGAATTAATGGCGCATCGAAGTTATGAAGTACCTGGAGGCTGTAAACTGCTGCTTTCACAGCTTTGCAGAGGACAGCAGTGTCCTTCTGTGTCTAATGGAAACAGAAAACTGCCGAGCACACAAAGCACACACGTACATGTAGTACCTCCACACCTCACACTAATCTAACCTTAGCAAGAAAAAAAGAGAAAACATCGACATGATCAACATTAATTAGGTCACTTTATTCTCTAAATTGTCTGTTTCTTTGCAGTTAATTGCTGATTTTACTAGATAGCTGTGTGTGTCTAAAGCATTTAGTGGAATATTCTCTACGAACACCATCTTTCAGTCCTCTCCTGAATTGCTGAAATGTTGGCATTTAATGTGAAACACACACAAGTGGAGAAACAGATGTTAAAATCTATTTTAGGTGGCCAAACAGCAACGGTGTGAAGCCAAGGCAGACGTTTTTACAGCCTGTTTGGTCTTTTTTGCCAATTGGAAATCTACAATAAAGCAGAACTTTCAAGAAATGCTAAACAGTTTTAAGTTATAGCTACTTGTGTGCAATGAACCAAGCTTGGTGCAGTAATGACTGACCATGGAATGGTCAGTCATTACTATATTTTCATATTTTTATATTTTCATTCGCTGTTTATGTCAGTATTACCAATACTGATAATGTATTATCATATGGTATAAACACACTGGCATCTCCAGTTACCAGTTAGCTGTATTCAGCACATAATTTAAGTATGTTTGAATATTTTTGTGCCAGTCAAACAAATGCTGTGCTGGTTTTCCCAAACTGATGCTCTCAAGATGGCAAACAGGAAATATGAAGCAAAAGCTCAGCTATTCATGGTAGTTGTCAATTTTGATCTATTTTTTCTTTGTTTCCTTTACCCTTTCTCTTTCTGATTCCACCATCCCCTGTCCTGACTTTTCATCATCCTTCCTCTTCGCGATGACAATGGCTTATGTCTGTTTCCTAATGCACAAACACCCTCCCAAACAATTCAGCACTAATGGAAATCTTCAATATTGCATGTTGAAGCCCTCTGGGTGCTGCTGATGGCCTTTCGTTAGAGCTTGGTATGTCTGAAAACTGGCCAACTGGAGGAAGGAAAAAGCTTGCTAAGGTGTGAATAAGTGAAACACTCTGCTGGAGAGGGCAGAAAGCAACAATCAGAGATTTTATTGCAAATACAGCCAACAGCCTTTACATTAAAAATCCACACAGGGATTAATAGTTGCACACATGGTTACTCAACTCTTACATGTAATTTATATTTTGCAAAATGTGCCTTATGCATGTTGAGTCGAGCTGATTTAAAATTCTAAGAAAATTCACAAAAAAAGCACGATGCTGGCAATTTTTACCCTCATAAATATTTTGCAGTCTTTGAACAGTCATGTGGTGTTCATCAAGTCATATTTAATTTATTGCAGTGTAAGTTTTTCAGCTGAAAATTGGTTCTTCACATGAAAGGGCTTTAGCTCTGTTAATGCAGCTGTTGGTTTTGCAGTCCACCTCCAGCAGGTGAAAGCAGCAGCCACACGGGGAATCCTGTTTGCTCCCTAAAGCTCACTGCATATGGATGCAGCTGGATTATACAAAGTACCTTTTCACACGTTTTTGAGTGGAGAAAGAGCATAATAGAGATCTCTGGTTTGAAAATGAGTGTCTGACCGTGGCTGTGTTATTTTGTGGCTTTATGCTCTCGACCTACACAAACATCCTATGAGAATGTGAGTGATGCAGCATAAACCCTGCGTCATATGTAACATTCCGGGAAAAAAAAGTTAATAGGTTTTGGTGACCTTTGAACTCTAGGTTTTTGCTAACACAATGGCTGCTACCTTGTCTGTCATCAATCCATGACAGCGGACCTTGGACATGCAGCAAAGCTAACTCTTATTTTCCCTCAAACAGCTCTTGCCCTTTATCCAACTCCTCCGCCTTTCACTTTCATCCACCTCTTCCGGAATATGATACATGTTTCCATTTAACCCCCCCGAACCCCACCCATCCCTCCCCCCANCTTCCGGAATATGATACATGTTTCCATTTAACCCCCCCGAACCCCACCCATCCCTCCCCCCAAAGAACCTCTGGCCTCATTATGGGAACAGGAAGCTTTATGCAATGGTGTACGCTTAAAAAAAAAATGTATTGGGATGTAACTATCAAACAGCATCATAATAAAGAGACAGAGACTAAAAGGGAGGGTAAATCAGAGACAAACAGAGAGAGAGAGAGAGAGAGAGAGAGAGAGAGAGAGAGAATATAGGCCCCAGGGAGAGACCTATTTCCTCCCATTAAAGACTTTTTGCTGTGATCCAATATTTGAAAGGTACTGTAGGAAAAACACATCTACTGTAATACAGCTCAGCTTTCTGGTAAAATGTATTTTGCAGTGTTTTAGACCAAAGCACAACAAGTTAAAGGCAATATTACTGGGCAGCTTCTATCTGAAGTAAAAGGGTTATAGGAGGTTGGTTACATATACAGAATGTATTTGGCTTTGAGAAGCAAAATTGCCCACAAACTGACTTTGAACAATGCGCCCAGGGTAGCAGGTAGCATTCTCTGCTTTAAAAACCTCCCAGAAGGACTGTCCAAGGAAATACAAATTTCGTCGCTGAAATGGCAACAATTCACAGTAGGTAGGGAATATACAAAACATACATATAGTCAAATACCAATCTGCTAAAATCGGTATCCACACATACAACATACTTAGCAGTGCTGTAATCCCAGATGTTGTTTTAACTCAAAGAAAGTAGTTCATTGTACTCAAAAGTGAACATATTCCATATATGACCTAATGATTTTGTGTTGGTTGTACTTTTTGGATATTTTTTTAATTCAGTTAGAGTTTTTGAGTTGAATCAACTTATGTCAGTTTAGTTTTGCCCATTGCTANTTTTTTTAATTCAGTTAGAGTTTTTGAGTTGAATCAACTTATGTCAGTTTAGTTTTGCCCATTGCTAGAGAAGATAAAGTTATTATAACCATGTAATTTTAGTTCATTGTACCTAAAAATTTGAGGCTTTCCTATTGAGAACCCTAGGTTTATTGAACATATACTTTTTTGTTTGTTCAACAATGCATAACTTACTTTTCTTTTAGGGCAACGAGTTACCCTGCTTTTTTTTAAGTTGAAAGAACTTATCAGGGCTTACAAAGACTTGCTGGAAAATACAGTATTATTGCTAAAGCCTAAAGCAAAAGTTGAGGTTGATGCCTGTAGAAATGCATCCTGTAAGACAAACCCACAGGTCCTGAACTGCCATGAAAGCTTCCTTTTTGATTCTGTAACATGTTGATGTCAACATATAACACATTTGAATTTACAGACACACCCACAAAGTATGAGGCCAGTAAGCAAGTGTTTGACCAGTATTCGTGTTTTGAAGTCACTGGATGATGCCAGATCAGGCCTGACACAGCTGGCCAATCAGAGCAGAGCAGGCATTTTTTTTTTTTTTAAAGGGGGTTTAAAAGAGAGTACCAAAACAGCCTGTTTTCACTCAGTGTGTAGAGCAGTGGTAGAGCAGAATCTCTCAATATGCTTTTGCAGATTAAAGCATTTCAAAGGTTTCAAACTGACCCCTAATTGAAAGCCAGGTCATAGAAATCTGATGCAAATGTTGTTAAACTAGAAATATTAATGTAATTCGGCATTGTGCATCAACATATAAATAAGCATTTATTAGATGACATTTCAGCCACCTTGAAGAAGCTGGAGCTTGAATGTGCGACAGATTTCGCTGATCAGCAACATCACTGCATTTTTGGGGTGCAACCCCTTTTTACAGAAAGATACATATCATCCTTGATCCAGCCTGCTGTCTACACAACCATCATCACAGCTACAGAGGGACAAAAGCCAAACACTGAGATGAGCAGCCAGCCAGCCAGTCATTCGCACAGACATGGGTGCAGGCAGGCTTCCATTATGTGCTGGTCTGAGAGTGCTGATTGCTAGTTGCTGCTGCCTATGACAGGATTAGCCATTGTGGGTAGAGCAGAGTGGATGGGCTCCGAGCCCGAGATGAAGCTGAAAAGCTATCTGTAAGCAGCAAGGGGCTGAGGGGTATTCACTGCGGCCTGAATAAACATTTATGCTAGATATGCATAAACACTCGCGCTGGCAACTGGCAAGCAAAACACACTGCAATCGCACACAAAATCACACACAATCTAGCAAGTAAACAATCACATACTAATAAAAGCAGTCGACGTGTTTCATTAATTTTTCTTTACTCTATCCATCCCTCCTTCTATAGCAAAGTGGCAGGCGGGCGGCGGCGTTGGATTGGAGCGGCATCGGAGTGGTCAGCAGTAACAGGATTAACTGGGAGAGAGAGCGTGACGACAAGCCAGTTTGCTGCTGTGCACTGTCATTATTGAAATACATTACACACTCAAAATGGAGCTGCTGGAGCAAAACTGCTGCCGACTTAATTACTCCAAGAGCACTTTACAGCCGTGGCACATTTTAATAATTTCTTCTCCTTCTACCCACTGGTGTGGGAGACATACAAAAACATGGCACCCTTATGTGAGCCCTCTTTCCTCCTTTTGTCTGTCCATTTTACTGTCTCTTTTTCCTCTTGTCAAGAAAGTGGATGGCAGGGAGAATAATCATGTCAGAAATGTGTAGATGCTAACAGTTTCCAGTTCCTGCTGTTTGACTTTATCTCTAGTTTTTGCTTGGCTTCTGTTGCTTTCAGTTGCCGACAGAATTATGAATTACACTGAACCTTTCGCGTGAATATCAGATTTGGAATTATCTTCTGAATATGTGGATTTCAAAAAATAAAAGCCCAAATACACCTTGCACCCCAAAGTGCAGGTGAACTGGTTAATGCAAAGCATAAAACATATGCAGCTAACATGACAGAATCTATGGTCAAAACTTAAGCAAGGAACAAAGTCAAATAACACGGGTGATAGAAGAGTCAATCACATCAAATGATACGGGTGACAAAATCAAACAGTAAATGACAACACTTTTTTTGGGCACAAATAGCTCCTCATACAATGCAAGCAGAAAAAAAACAGGACAAAATGGGATTAAAAAAAAAAACTGGAGACCTACTATTACAGATCCTGTAGAGCCATTTTACAGGGCGCTCCCCACTTTAGAAACATCAAGCTAAATTCCAAGCAATCCTGCTGTTTTTCAGCGCACACCACGTTGCACTCTTCCTCGCCTCACGTCAAGTACAATTAGCTCCTAGATCAAACCTTACGACAAGCAAACTGTTGCTCTGGCAGCAGCACACCAGACCTCCTCCTGGTTGGCTGCTCTCTACACTTAATTTTCTCAGCAGCATCGCTTAAGGCCAAATGACTTTACTGTATAAATTATGAATACATTCATATCCTGCTGCAGCATATAGGTTGGAACTGTCAGGAGCATCCGTGGCCATCCCCATGACCAATGAGGCTCTCGATTGGTTATACTATATGTCAAATTCCCCAAGGATGAGAGGCCAGAAAGGCTTAAGTCCAGATAGATAAGATGACAAATAGAAGTTAGCTGCAGGCAAAATGCAAATCCTGAGGGAGGGAGTGTGGAAACGGTACATCTGTGTGAGGACTGATAGCCCTGGAAGAGGAAGGAGGAGCAATAACAGGAAATACGTGGGAAGAAGGAAGGAAAGCAGGTGGAGATGAAGACAGAAAATATCAGAGGAGGGAGTAAGAGGCAGATTCCTTAGTACAGTCACGCAAACGTGAATTAAAATGCCAACTCTGTGCAGGGGAAGCAATGGGGGTTGGAGGTACGCAGTGCTAGGCAAGATTCTGGCTATATGTGTGCTGCTTAATCACACACATGCAAACATACATGCATGGACACACATGCAGGGAAGGTGTCATGTAATGTTAGCTGCACAGTGCTGTGTTTGCATCATGTAGACTATAGAACAGATACTGTATATGCTGTAGCTGTGAGTTATCTTGCTGTAAAAAAGTTAGCATGATATATATATAAACCTTTACCTGCACACACACGTGATGCTGTGACTTTCCCACTGAAACATGAACATCCTCTCTCTTTCCCATAAGGCAGCACAGCGGGACACATATGGTAAGGTAGATTTATCTCATTCTAAAAAGCATGTTTATCTACTTTAGAATTCTCTCTGGCTGAGATAAACGATAGCACCTGCGGTCACCAGGGAAATTAAATAGATTATTTTCTTAGTGCGCCGCGGTACAGATGGCAGAGGAGCCGAGACTTCCAAATGTGTATTCATGCAATCAACACTAGAGTGGCAGATTACAAGATTGATTTTAAAAAATTGACTCAGTTTGAGCAATTATTTTTCTAAGTTCTGCCACTGTCATTGCTTACAAACTGACACAGTAGAGGACAAACGATTAAGACCCGTGTTTTAATATCACAACCGAGAAATAATACTTCATTAAAAGAAAAAGCTCTGCATTCACAATTCTACTTAAGTAAAAGAATTAGCAGTTCAAAATGCATACCAAGGATTTTATGGCCTAAAAATAACTTCTTCCTTCCATAATTTTTCCAGACATCCTGCTAATAGACAAACAAACATGCCAGTGATCACATAACCTCCTTTTTAGAGGTAAAAATGTATCAAGTATCAAAAGTAAAAGTACTTAACATAGTACTTTTGTGTACAATTGTTGATAACTGACAATCTCAGATCTCCACTTTTGGGGGTTAGGAATGAAATAATGAAAATCCTCAAAGTTAGATTCTTCAGCCAAAAATGGATTTTAGCCATTTTCATGATTTCAGGTCAGTTAAAGGATTATATCATCCTCTACAGCAGAATAAATTCTATGTCCTCTTGCCCTTTCTGTAACTTATTATATAACACTTAAAACACATCTTGCCAGCAAGCTAAAAACTAGGCAGAGGTATACGGTTCTTACCTGACAAAAAGCAACATTTTAGTTTAGCTCAAGTGGAATTTGAAGTCTAAATCTGCAAAAATAACTATAATCAGATAAATGTAGACAAGTAAAAACTACAGAATTTCACTCTAGATTTTAGAAAGAAAAAAGTGGTACAAAATGGAATCTCAACATTTTACCCTGGTGGCTTGCTTGGAAAACTCCATCACTGCATTTCAGTTATTCTGAGCTCTGCTTGCTTTTTCCTGTTTATTTCTGTCTCTGATTTGGCAGCAGATCACTATGGAGTCATGCACCAGTTACATCAACAGACTAAGCAGCTTCATGAGGCCAAACAAAAGTGTGTGAAAAGCAGGTGAGTGACAAAACGCCTTGAGAGTTTGGGGTGTAAACTAGACCCACGGGAGCACTGACTGTGAAACTGCACTCACAGCAACACTTGCACCATCTGAGGCTGCGACACTCGCGAAATACACAGCAAACACTCTGACACACATATACGTTTTGGAATAAGTGACTACGCGTGAATTTACAGTGTGTATGTGCATGTACAAACACATATAGCACAAAAAAAAACGAGGAGGGATGTGAGGGGGAAATAGCAAATGGTAAGTAATAACATTTCCCTTTTTTATCTACTTGAGACAAAGAGCTTTAGAGCATGCTGGAAGTCTGTATGTGCACTGATTTTTACATGCAGGGAAAGAAAAAGAAACACGGCTTGAAAACTACAGACATCAGCAGGATATAAGTGCAGTTGTAGAGAGGGAATATTTTAATTTATTTTTCTGGGCGAAATTGCCAAGTCAGTACAGAATTCCTCAATGGACCTGTATGGAATTTTCCAACAACCCATCTAGCATCATGATCAGATTGATCAGGTTAAAGTTTCGGTCATATTTTGGCTGATAATCCTTTGAGGATATAGAAGACAGTTTTTACTGAGAAATTAAAGTGACCATCCCTGTACATTCAGGCTTACATGTTTGCAGGCAAAACATTATATTTTAAGGTGGGTGTATCACCTGATTATTTGATTTTGAAAGATTAGGGGATTTGGCAAAATAACAAGAAAACTAAAATATAGCTTTAATTTTAGGAAAATGGTTGTCAGTAACGTAATGTGCATGAGAGTAGTATTTAATTGACTTAAACATGCAAAATCACTGGTATGGTCCTTTAAAAACAAAGCCCTTGCGGATTCAATTTATATCTGTACTCTGTATGCATAATGTACTCTTGTGCTTTTGTTTGGCCACTGGAATTGCTGTTAGCAACTATATTTGATTTTTTTTAAACCAGTGTGTGTGGCTTGTGTGCATTTATGCGTACTGCATACTGGTCTGTAGGGTTGTGTGTTTACATGCATGTTCATATTCTGCATGTTTGCCTGCTTGGAGTATTCTCCTCATCTCAGTACCTTCATCATTCAGCCACTACCCTTTCTTTGAAGTTGAGCCTCAAAGACCAGCTTCAAAGCTTCAGCTCTTACAAAAGCTCACGTAGCTCCTTGTGTGAGGAAAATATCAATAGAGGTCTGCCTCTGATATTATGATTTAATGGCTATGTTATTGAATGACTGTAGTTGAGGAATTTATAATTAGTTTTGCTCAGGAAAATCATTACACTTTGATTAGCTCAAGCACGGTGTTTCACCGCAGTACACACTTTGCATATTAATTAGAGGTATTTTTCTGAGAATTTTGTCTGTGTGGGTGTGAGTATGGGCGGGTGGGCANTGGGATGGGAAATGTGTGAAATAACGTGTGAAGGTATGTGTAAGTGCACGTGTGTGTATACATTTAAATATGCTTGTGCAAATGAATGTGTACTGATGCATCTGTACTCATATACAATATACAGTTATGTGTATATACAGTATACTGTAAAAACAAATGAAGTTTCGCCATATTTTGCAGAAACTGAACTGTACTGTACTGCATCACATGATAGGTGCAGTAGGCTAACATTAGAGCATGTAAATGAAGAAAGAGTTCCACAAATAATCTCTCCTCAGCTGCATACCAATCAGTGCAGAAAATCCTCCCCTCTGCAGTAAATTCATACATGGCACCACACACTCATGCACTATGGCTACTTACATTTTCTTTGTTTCTTTTTTTTTTTCTTTTTTTTGTCAGTCAAAGCTGTTGTAAAAACATTAGCAGAAACATAAAAGGTTGGCTATATGGGATGGGAACGTGTTGATTGCGATTCAAGAAAGTGATTGAATGTGAAAAAGACAATTAAATGGCAGCAGGCAGCAGCCAGCCGTTGTGAATTACAGCAACCCAAGTCACATGGCATTTTCACTACAATATTTATTTTACCAGGTAGCACATAGAACAATAGTAGCTAAAAGAATAGCACCCTTTATTTTAGTCTGCAATCCATCTAAGAGTGCAGCTCTGTTATATTGTGTGATGAGCAGTGAGAAGCTGAAATTAGTGTGAAACATGGAAATTGGGTTTCCTTTGCCTCTGTAAGTAAATCCACTGATTGTGATGATCCACGGAAATTTACTGATTTGCAGCAGAATATGGCTCTCATGAATACACTCCACTAACTCCAAGAACTGTAAGCTGTACAGTCAAAGGAGGAAAAATCATTCGAACATTAGCCCTCTATCTTATGAAACCACTCACTGTGTGGCTACTAAACTCCAGCCTTATATAGAAAATCATCATTACTCCCATTCTGTGAGGCGAGCTCACCTGTCAATGTGGCGCCATCATGTGTCAAGCCTGCTGGACAGTATGGGCATCTTCCATAGCGTAGCCTCCGTTCACGCTTGTCACTTAGCATCCCAGCTGAATTTGACTGAGAGCATACTAATTGGTTGTTGCAGTGCAAAGCAGCTTTGACACTGAGTGACGGAAGGAGAACGGGTCCAACATTTTTGGTTATTTATACATTTATTGTAGAAGACAGACCTATCCATACTGGTCAAAACTGAATCATTAACGGACAGGGACTCAGATACACTTTTCCAGGCTCTGTAGGACCATAATGATATACTAATTGAAAATGTCATGGTAGATGAAATCTGGGATTGACGGGTGTCTCTCCTGTTGCACCGCCATGCTGTGAGAGCTGTCACTTTCCCAATGATGCCAGAACAGACTGAAAACAAGCAGACAGTCAGATGGATGCTAGTGAGCGCTCAGTGTGCCAGTAGAAGATAGTAAGAGTGTGCGGATCATACATTGTTGAATTCTGATCAATCTTAGGATGTTTTTACACCTATATAGTTTGATCTGGTTCAATCAGGGTTCCTTCTCCCCCTTGGTATGGTTTGTTTGTACAGGTCTGAACACAGCAATTGTAGCCGGATGCAAATCAAAACAATTGCACGGAGATTGAAAGCAAACTGGTGTGGTTTGTTTGTGGTCTGAACATGATCCGCACTACTTCCAAAACCAACAACAGAACAATCTATTGATCTATCAACACATCTAGAACCAGAGATGGCTAGATGTGTACGTGTGTTTGCTCATGTGGTGTTTGCTCAGGTTTGTTCATGTTTGAAGGCAGCACGACTTCTTCACATAAACTGAAGCGACATACAGCAAAGAGAAGTTCTCCACACGTTGTTATGAAGCCAAATTTCTGCTGTTATACTTTTCTTGGTATATGGCCCAAATAATGACTGTGATTAGGAATGGATCCAAATTTCATTTTTGTTCCATGTTATTTAGTTAATCTTGCATGGTAAACTTTTTTCTGTTTGATTTTCTTTCTCCCGCTGCCAGATATTTCTGTCTGAGTGGAGAGAGCGATCTCTCACATGACCTTTGTTGCTGTGTTTTCCTGTGTGAAATTGAACTAATCTAAACAGTAATATTGTAATATTGTAACAATATAGTTCCTGATTTGAAGTACAGCAAACACTACAGGTCTGAAAATGCCCTTAATTTTTTTTTAAAAAGTTCCCTATTCAGGTAGCTGACCATTTATGTAGACAACTATGATATCAACTTTTGTCTATGTGATATACTTTTATGATTTTAATATCAGTCATCTTTTATTTTAATTATATTTGTCAAATAATTCCACACATTGTAAGAAATAACCTTTGCATCGCAGCTATGTGTGCATGTGGCTCATCTTCCTCATTTTCATGACTGTCACATCAGAACCTGCTGTTTGACTACAACCAGTATTTAACTATTCTGGGAAAAAAAAAAAAAAAAAANAAAAAAAAAAAAAAAAACTATTCCAACAATCAACAGTTTATACAGTGACTCTTTGCAATGTTTCACATAATAATTTAATCTGTCATTAATATTTAAAATCTGTGGAAAAGCAGCATAATTAATGCAGATGTGAAAGTCCTGCATTTTCACACAACATAATTTGTCATGATTTTAAATGTCACTTGACTGTCTGTGGTGCAAAGAAAATTAAATCGCAAAAGTAATGTCAGGAAAGGAGAACGTGAACATTTGGCACCTGTGAAAAAAACTTGTTAGCATAATGTCTGAATGTGTGATGCTGTGCTTGAATGTGTGTGAAAGTGTATGATCAGATGGCAAAAAAATTTTGAAATCTGTGAAATTCCTTTTTCCTCACATTTCCAGAAGTACACATGGTTTTGCATGCAGTTCAACATAACATTATCATCTTCCTCCCTCCCTTTTTTGATCTTTTTTATATTGCATGGTTCGTCAGTCTGTTTGACATGTCAGTAGTTCTTTCTTTCTTTTTTTTTTAAACTGTGCAGTAATGTGGTTTTAAAGGTCAGGAAATACCTCAGTGGTGGGTGACGTCGTTTAGAGATAAGGCGATGGAGAAGCGAGAGCGATCAGGCGGATGGAGAGGTCAGCTGAAATGTACTCATAGGCATATTCTCTCTTTCCTCAATCACTGCTCATTTTGTCTTATCAGGTAGGTCAGAGTAACAATTTCCCCGATAGTGAGGCACATACGTTCCCAGTAAAAACACACCCTGAGGTGTGAGTCGACAGGTCACGGTCATGGAATTGGTGGGGAACTACAATCACTGAAATGTCTACATCACCTCCATAAAGTTGAGCAGTGAGACACTTTTTTTACTGCGTTCCTCTGCAATCATTTGGATGCAATTTAGATGTGCAATATTGCCTTTGATAGAGATTGATATTGCTTTAGGGGATGAATTCAATGTGCTGACAGTAATGGAGAATTTCTGGATTTCCTATTTCATACTATTCAGTGCAGCTGCCTCCATAGTACAGTGAATTACATTCTCTTGACAGTACATGTACTGTATTCTCCTGCCATTATTTGAAATACAAGTCATTCGTTTTAATGTACACTTTCGAGAAATGTATTTGTGGGGTGAAAAAAAGTAATTTACAGTATAATACAATACATTTACACAGAGAGAAAGAGAAAGACTATGTTTGCACACATGACACTGTGTCAGATTTTTTGATGATGAATTCCACAACATGAAAAAGGATCTGTGTTTGGACAGGTGTCAAGAGGAAAGACAGTTTGCAGTATCTCAAAGAAGTCTTTTGGACAGTTTGCCAGAAATCTGTAAGCTATTTGTTTTCCTCAGTTTTAGTTCTGCTAAGGATATATATTTTTATTCCTTTTGACAAATGCTGAAAGATCATCATTGTCATTGCACAGTACATTAAAAATTAAACTTACAGCACATAAAACAGGTAAAAAGCAAATGGAGCTTTAGTTTTTTCTTTGTAAAGACTATCATTTGGGAAGGAGGTGCAGAAAATTGGAAAGTGTTTAGAGACCCTGTCAGGTGTGTTTATATTACAATTACTGATTTACATATTAGTAATATACTCTGGTTTGCACTGTCTCATTTTAATCAGTGTAACTATTTGTAATGCGTAAGTATTTTTCTGAAAAGCATCTTCTCAAGGGCTAAATGTCAAGTCAGGCCAAGGCCTAAAAACTTGAATGAAATGGCAGCTTGGAGATGAGCCTGCACTTTGCAAGTGTAAAGTGATCGAGTCTAGCTTGAGAGTTTTGAAGTTGCAGGGCTTTTGTTCTTCCAAGGATCAATAGCACAAAAAAAACAGAGGAAATTACAATGATCAGAAATCTCCTCAATACTGACCAGAAGCACTTGAGTAACGTCGGAAGTGCTTGTCAAAAAGGCTTCTGAAAATATTCTAGTAGAGGCAGTGAAGATGTGGGAGCAGAGAGGTGGAGGCTGGGAAAGAGCGAGGAGTCAATTCACAACAGAAGCTTCACGGCCACATACCAAACTGTATGTGAATACAAATTTAACAGGGGTGAAACCAAATTACAACGCAGAGTTAAACGTATGCCTCTCAACAGGGGGAAGCTTCTCTAACATGCTGAGTTAATTAATTTACATCATGAAATTTATGAAATTAGTCACAAGGCAAATAAACAAACCACAACTTTGGATGGTAGAATTCACAAGTCCTAGAATTTCATCAACTTTTGGAATTCATAAGAACACACAAGAAAATGAATTTACGACAGAGCCAAATACATCTTTAGCAGTTAGCATAGCATTAGCAGCTAACATAGCATTAGCTGCTAACGTAAACTATCATAAGGTTTATACCAGTTAAAGCATTGAGTGCTCCTGCTCATGGAGACCCTGCTGTATATTTTCAATCTTTACCTGCTTTACCTGCACATAATTAGCTAAATCAGGTATTTTCACATGATCAAGAGTTTCTGCCTCATAGATCTTGACCGATGAAACACACCTGACTTATCAGAAGGCGGATTGAGAACCATTGAGTTAAGGAAATAAAATCGGGACATCCATGATAATGTTAGTGTATTAAATAGTACCTTAATCCAATTAAAAATTCTTTGACATGCAACTCCTAACCAGCATTTAATGTCATAGAGACCAGTATTTAAGATACTTTAAATAAATATTCAGCACACTAACAAGTAAAAACAACCAAAACTTATTTTCAAGACGTCATCAGAAAAATCTTAATATTACGTTTCAGCATTACAACATATTCTGAAAATCTAATCTAATTTAGCCTAATTATCTGGACAAAGAGTGCCATCCATCACCAGCAGTTGACTTGCTGAAATATTCTTAATCCTCCTATTCTTCACCAGATGTGATTCATAGTCAAACTACACCACAAATATACAGAAAGTATGTCTGTAGTCTCTTAAAATGGGCTAATGAAGCTCAGGATGTTAGTCCAGCCAATGTCAACATAAATCTAAATCCTCTTTATTGACTATTTACCACAGGTAACAGAGGGCGTCTTTCTATTTTTGCATTAAAGCATGTAATGAATTCAGCTCATTTGTAGACGCACCAGCTGATTAGACATCAGTGATGTTTGTATGTGTGTATATGTGAATTTCTGAGTGTGAATGCATACCTGTACTTTTCTCGCGTATCGCATATGTCTGAAAACACAGAGTGACGACTCAACACAACGTATGTCTGAATATATTGCTTTTACTGACAGAAGCCCATGTTCACTTCAGTATCCTTGAACAACTTTATACTTGTAATGACAGCATGATTGAAGAGCGACAAACATATTCTTTTAAATTTCAAGAACATGTCCAATTCTAAATAATTCCGATTTTATCGTGCTGTGGGATTTTGTGTGATTACACACGAAAACAAAACACAAAGAAAAAAAATCAATGCCATGCAATTCACATGCTGCGCTCCTTAAGACCCAGACTATTCCTACTAGACCCTTACTGCTTATTCCACATTCTGTTTTTTTGGTATTGCTGAAAGTGAGATCTTATATATATATATGTATATATATATATCTATATATACATATATATATCTATATATAGATATATAGATAGATATTTTTTACTTGATTATATACTTAGAAACTCTTATCAGCAAGGGAATGGAAATCAGTGCAACGTCTCATAAAGATTTTCCCCCATCTTCTTTATAGTTCTCTGCACACTAGCGATGCCATTTACATTAGTGCAAAGCTGCTGAATAGTGGCTGTTTACATTGTCATTTGTGTCTGTTGTATCTAAAAGGACCACCTGCTTGCCTGAGTAGGGGTGGAAAGCCTTCCAGGGTGCGCTGCATAATTGCCATTGGGGGGTGNCCTGCTTGCCTGAGTAGGGGTGGAAAGCCTTCCAGGGTGCGCTGCATAATTGCCATTGGGGGGTGCTGGTAAATAACAGCATGCTATTTCACAGGCACGTAATAAGCGAGAGTGTTGCTGCTTCTTTTCATTACAGAAGGTCAGAGCTAATTTAGGACATTTTGGTGAGGGAGTGAGGAGGTGAGCAGGGGGAAGGGGAGGGGGAAGGAGGGATGTGTGGTTGTTCTGGCAGTGGACGGCTGCAGTGGGGTGGGCGCAGAGCTACGCCAATGCTGATAAGACAAGTAAGACAAAAGAACGGTTCAAACACACACGCATCCACACACACGAGCACTAACCACCCCCTGTTCAGATGCAGCCACACGATCGCATACATTTACCAAAAAAAGCCTTCATTTCAGGCAGCTGGTGTCAGTGGTTTCCACCACTGTAATTCATCTCAGATGACATGTACCACAAAGCAATTCAGACTCATATAGCGTGTGTCTAGTGTTATTATTAAGTGTGCGTGTGTGTGTGTGTATTAGACCCTGTGTGTGTATCAAGCTGGTAGTATACTTGAAACAGAATGAAACTGCTGTCAAACACACCACCTGCAAACTCACCGCAACTTGAGGAATTTTGAACAAATGTTACGACTTACCTCAAACATGACACCATTTTCTAATGTCAGTCTGTTGCCAACATTTGAACTTATTCACGTTAAAAAAAATTTCCCTCTATATAATGATTCAGTTAACACAAGCACATTGCTACCTTGTGTGGCAAAGTTTTACTAAATATCCATCCATCCATCCATCCATCCATCCTCTGTACCCACTTATCCTGTGCAGGGTTGCGGGGGCTGAAGTCTGTCCCATGGGGCTGCGTCTGGGCGGGAGGCAGGATACACCTTGGACAGCTCACATATTTTCACCAAATGCACCTGAGTGAGTGAAAAGCAGCAGAGTGAAAAGTTAGGTTCTTAATATTTTATGGGCTAGGTTCTAAAATTATTATGGTTAGGTATTCAAAAGTAATATAAGTTTTACAGCACAGTAAACTTTTAGGACCAGCTTAATAACTGCATAATTCATAAATCCATTTTAACTTTACTGTGATAAAAAGAAAATGGGATTTATTTTTATTTTGTAAACTATGAGACAGGTTGGGATTTGTATACCTCCATAGCACCTCAACATCTGTAACCAGGGGCCCTGTCAGACATTTTGGTCCCCATGAAAAGATCACTTAAGGCCCTTGCCTGCCACCCGTCAAACAATGAATTTAATCAATTCTGGAGCAAGTGAAGGAGTCTGAATAGTTTCTAAATGAAATGTACATACATTCTTTCCAATAAGTACTGTATGCAATACAGTAGTTAAAGAATTGGCTCATGAATAGTAATAATATTAAGTGAATTAACCTGAACAGTCTCAGATGTGAGAATGTCTGCAGGTGTGCAGCCATGCAAAGTAAATGAGTTTTGTCTGTGTTTCATAGCCAAAACTACAGTGTTAACACCAATTTATCAAAGAAGCAGTTAGATTAAAGTGGCACTATTTGCCGCTTTAATCTATGTATGTACCATATGTATGTTTCCATGCTTGTTATGTTGTTACTGTATATCCTACAAGAGCTAACTCTTGTTGACATGCATTAGAATTCACTCCAGAGAATTGCTTTCCTCTCATCCTAAATCACAATACGACAGCATAATGCTCTGCATATCCCTGTGGTTTATCACTCCACACACAGCACTGTCATTACTAAGCGCCTGGACGAATCAGCAGCACAGAGAGGAGGCAATTACCTGAAAATTGGCTTCATTACAAATCTGAAAAAAAAAAACAGAGGATGATAGCTTGAGAATGCATTACACTGTGATTTCAAGGAGCAAAAGAAGGTGGCTGTGACTGGAGGTAATTTAAGCATGAGATTTAATATGCTCACTGCTTAATGTGTTTGCATGATACCAAATCTGCTCTTATTTGGGATCATTTTTTTGTAGTTTGCAGTTACCTAAGATAAAGTCTTCCAGAACGCTGCTCTTCCTGGAGAGGTAAATACAGAGACCCTGCTCTCCAGCTGAGGTCAGTGAGTGTGGGCTCCCCGTGTGATATATGGCCTTCCCATTCCCAATGTTTCAACCAACAAAATCATTTTGAGTGAGAAATGGTGTTTACAATGAGCTGTGTGCTTTCTAGGTTTGGAAACCCAAAACCATATTCCATTTTTGTGGTGCATTTTATGGTGCATTATGAAGTAGGACTGAAGATAAATATCTACGTAGAATGATAAACTTTTTCTAAATGCAACTATTTTGCACTGTAAAATGTTTTTGGATGAAACATAATGCTGCATGATTATGTTTTAAGTTAAGGCATTGCTGGAGAAACACTGGACTCAACGCAGCTGAAGTATGGGAAACTTCTGCACAATCTCTTATTTTAAAGTTATAGATAGGGTTGGATAGATGGACATAGAAAGTTTGACTTTCATACTAAAAATCTGGGTTCATGGTTTGGAATCAACATTTGTAATTTAATTATGAAAACAAGCTTTTTTTTCCAGGAAAAATGCACTCATTGTCGCATTAATGGAAATCCTGGAAGATAAAATTGAGAATATGACTGATAGTGATAATACAAGAAACTATGACATGGTGTGTGTTTAGAGCAGTAGAGGATCAGGATTCCTGCAAATCACAAATAAAAGTGATAAATCTGAGGAGTCACAAGATGATTCGGAAAAAAGAAAAAAAAATGTCTATAAGGCAAAATTATGCCTCTGCAGGCCTCTAAAAGTTTTCAAATAAAATCCAATATGGAAAAATCACTAATTGCTCAGCTCACTGCTTACAGACATATGCAACATATGATGAGGGATCATATTTAGATATTGCTTAGATTTAATGAGTCACAAGCCAAAAAGGCTGGGAACCAGATATTTAACAAGCCAAATATCTCCACTAAAATGTGTGGCACTCCTCTTCAACCCAGAACCTCACAGTAGTTAAGGAAGAGAAATCAATTTTAAGCTTCAAGATGAATCCACAAAACCTTAAAAAAGACTCAAACACCTTTTCTTCCCTGAAGAAAATAGCATAAGCTCTTAAAAATAAAGAGAATAATAAGTTTTCTTATCTTTCCTGCCTGTGGGAACAAACTGTAGAGAATAATGGAAAGTGAGGGAATATAATTATGTGAGAGGAAATCTTGTAAACACACACACACATATAGTGTGTATGTGCACAAGATTTCACAAAAGCGAATATAAAATGCTGATAGTGAGATAGATGGGGAAAAGGAGATGAATGAAAAGAGATATAGACATTTTGAGGATAAATGAATATACAAAGTGTGAAATGGGTGCAAAGAAGAATAGGAGGTGGGAGAACTATTTGGAACGCTCCCTAGATAAAAACAGCCTCGTTTTTGAGTTCTTGTGTAGTTCAGCCAGATTGATACAATAAACTTCTGACAAACACAAAACACAGAAGCTTTTTCGAAGTAAGTTTGGAGATAATTATATGTAGCTTCCTTTAGCTGGCTGGATGTTTCATATAAATGCTGAACGTAATGAAATGAAAGAAATGGAATGAAAAATATGCAAAAGATTGGTGCTGATTGTGACTGGACATGTATTGAGCCTTTATCCCAAAGTTAATAATTATACTTTTTTTCTCCTAGGGAATACACACATGCATTTAAACACAAAATTAGGCTTTCACTAACACACACAGATGTATACGCACACAAAAAAGCTCACCAATAACACTCAGACTGACACAGGCAATACAACACCCACGCACAAGTGTTTATGATGTAGTTTACGACATTCTCAAGCACCTCAGAATGTGTGTTCTCTGTCAGGAGAGTTGTTGAGACCCCCTGTGGTGCAACTCAGTTGTATTAGGCCACAATCCACAGGACTCCAACACATGCTAGCCCTGCTTTCATAACACTTCAAAAGCCACCTGGATACATGCCTTTGGGAGAGAGCAAGGGAGAGGGAGAGAGAGAAATACTTGACCACGGCAGCCTGATAAAGGAGGATAATAAGGATACAAAACTGAACTCTTCTTGGTATGGCTCTATATCATAGCAAAATAAAATGCTGCGTTAGTATTTTGCAGATATTGCATTCATAAGTGCTTCTGTATAATCTGCAGCTCAGACAAATTCCATTAAACACTCTTTTTACTTGATTGCTTGAGAGGCGAACCCTGCGCAGTGATATTGCAGTTAATTGGACTCATTTGCATGGCGTTGCATTCAGTGTCTGTCCTCAGTCAAGTGGAACATTGAGTTCTTGAACTCCAATTGTCTCCTGAACCGCAGCAACGTCAGGGTTGTCAATACACAATGCGCAGTACATTTTTCTATATTCAAACTAAATATGCTGAAGAGCAGTGATACTCTATATATACACACCATGCTGAGCCCCTGGAGAGAGTCACATGGTCAAAATAAGAATATTTATGAGTAAATTATCAAAATTAGTAAACTGCACATTGGGATTAACAAAGAGATGCACAATTTAGTGAACCAAGTACATATCAGCATTCTTATTTCGACCATGTGACTCTCCAGGGGCACAAATAGGTAACGAGGCTGGTGGAAATACAATAAGCAGGAAAAAGAAGCTAGTAATTGGAAGGATTCCTCTCTGAGTCCTTGGAGCTGTTGGGAAAATTCTGGCAGAAAAATTTGTCTATGTGTCAACTCCCTTCCCTCAACCGCTGAGGCATCTTTGAAAGGTGCCAAACCAACAAAGCAGCCAATGTGTTAACATATGCAAAGTAAAGTCCTGCAATTGTGGATGTGTGTATCTTGTGTTGACATTTGAGAACCTTCAAATGTCAGGAATCTAGATCCAAAAAATGCAACATCAAATTCTAAATACAGCCACTTAGAATAAATCTTTTTTTTTTTAAACGAAAGAAGGAAAGAAATGTCATCTCACCCGCGGAGTCTGAGTGTGGCTGCTAACCTGATCAGAGCTCTCTGAGAGCCAGCAGGGTCCCAGAGGCAGCGCATTTCACTGATGGATCACAGTGGGGTAAGGAGAGAGTGGGTGGGGGGTCTGATAACGGTCAGGTCACACTGATGGTCTGAAACAGCAGATCTGAAGGAGAGATGTGGAAAGAGCAGCCTGCATGTCCTAATAGCATCCTACATCTGCCCTATCTTGGAGCCTTTTTGTCCCTGCAGAGGTCCTGATACCAAACACCAGCAGATCAATCGATGGTGATGCTTCTCCTCCCTTTCCCTTGCTTCCTTCCTTCAGGCTGTCACAATATGTTCAAACCACAGTCCTGTTTTGACAGTAACTGGCTGAGAAACATCTCAGAGCCATTGCAGAGCAATGTCAGTGAAATTGTTGGTTATCTGTGGAAGTGTATTATGTCACTGTGGCTTTTACTTGCAGATTGTCTGAGGGATGATTTGAGATGGGATAGCAGCGAATTGCATGACTCCGTGGCAAGAGAAAGCACCTGGCTTTGCCAATCTAAGTAGCTTTTAGCCACCTCAAAGGGGACTTATGGTGCTTTTTAGTTGTTTTCCCTCATTTTTTGTGCAATGTAGTAGTGCGTATGTGTTCAATATTGTTAAAGCTGCAAAACATGAGGTTCATGCTGAAAGAAACGCTTCCAGGAAAACAAACCCAGAGGTCCTGAAGCATCCTGAAAGCTTTATTTTTTAGTCCTTTAAGTATCCAACATGTTGATCAAGATGCAACTCACCTGGTTAGATTAACTGTAATAACCAGATGAGCAGACAGTATTTCAAAACTATGAAAAAAAAAAACAATCTTATTTTGGAGTCTTTTTGCCCCTTTGTGGCCAAAAATCTCGTGAAGTCATTTTTTAAGTAATGCTATCTCATGCCTGAAGTAATCTCCATGTAGTTACACAAATAAATGAAAAACCCATCATTAATATTTTCATTAATTTGAAAGTGCCAAATATACATTGAGCTTCACATATATTTGCAATGACATCTGATAATAACAAAGCACAAAATACAAAAGTTTTATGCTAACAAAACATTTGCATTGGACTCTCTCATCCTTAGAACAAAGCATAATGTAATGAAATATTCAAGGTATGTTAAATGAGAACTGATGGGATTTTTAAATATGCAAAAGTAAAAAAATGTGGGCTCTGGGCTATATTATCGCAAAGCATAATGGATCGACTCAAAAAAATGACAAATTTCAAACGGAGGAAGCACTGAATGGCATTAGGGAAATTCTTGCACATTCTCTTGGGTCGCTGCATAAAAAATCGAAGCACCCAGAAACAATATGTGCACTGATGTGACTTGAATAATCTGAATCAGAAACACTTTATTGAATAATGCTAGTTTCCAACTTACTGACACCAAACAATATTTTTAAACATAAGTGTACTAGAAAGATAGGTGTACGGGTTTACTCCAGATCTGAAATAATTAGGATATCCTCATCATTCATCCAGTATATTGTCAGGGAGCAAAGACCTGAAGACCTTAAGAAAACTGTCCAGATTAACTCTAAAATAAACAGCTTGCTCTGAGAAGCCATGTGAAATTTGGTCTAGTTCCTCCTTTTTTTTTTTTCTTTTTTAAAATGTAACAACCAATGAACCAGAAAGCCCTTATTTTTAGAGTGTGCACTTTTAATTTGTCTTTCTCTCTATCTGAATCTTTCACTGTTTCAGTCTTTTTTCTTCCCTCCTTCCAGAACAATGTCAGACGAACAGATTGGATTTGCCAGGATGCATTTCTACCTAGTGGAACCATATATTCTTGGGTCATTTGTCGTTGCGGTGCTGCTTTAGATGGATTCCTCCTCTCGCAGGGACAGGACATGTCCCAGCTCCAATTATGTCACCCCAAGTCCCCAAGCATAATATGATATTCCTGCATTCCTTGCATCCCCAAATCCTAATGCAGGTGCCAAATCCAATTTTTTCTGGTAAAACAATTCACTGGGTTGGTGTAACGCTGGTAGATTTCCCCACTGATTCATATACTGTACATGTTTTTACTATGCGTCAGACACTGGGAACAGCGCAAATGAAAATTGGTGGAATACAGTTAAAATATGGACCTATTTTGCTTCAAAATGGCAAAAGCACATGGTCGACTGTATTTTAAAAAAGGTATTCTTAATGTTAGTGTGCAAAGTGGGAAGCTGTTAATTAAAGATTAGGAAATATGGCTGTAGTACATATACAATATATGTTAGTACCTGATCCCACGAGAAATCAGCATAGTAAATTTTATTTTTGTGTTATAGTGATGATAGGTAGTCCTGCAATGTAAATGATGACATGAGCTGGCATGCTAGAAAGATCAATAGCTCACTGACTAGGCAAAAGCTGATTTAAAGGACCAGACCAACAATCGTGCATGTTTGAGCCTAATATATTCAATTTTCATACACGTAACATTACTGATAATCATTTCCCTAAATGTACTACTGGAAGGGTGAATTAAAACATGTTTTTCCTACCTTCCAACTGCCACTGGTTTCAGTTCATTCTGATATGCTGTTAAAATCAACTTGTTGATACTTAAAATGTTCTTGGGATAGGTAATCCATCATCGCGAACAAGATGTGTATTCAGGTTTTTTTCGTTACGTAATTTTAGCATTTAAGGATAATAAAAAGCACGGAGTGAATGTACATCTCCACCGGGGAATATAGTCCCAAAAGGAGACCTGCATTTATCGAAAAATTTAAACGACCATGACTTCATAAGGTTGCATAACTATTGGCAGGCAAAACATGGATTTTTAAGGTGGGTGTATCACTTATTTTATTTTGAAAGATTAAGAGATTTTGCAAAATATCACAAAAGCTGAAATACAGTTTTATCCTTTGAGAAATGATTGTCATCAATGTAACATGTATGAAAATTGAATATATTAGGCTCAAACATGCACGATCGCCGCTATAGTCCTTTAAGATCGCACACATACATGCACGCACGCACACACACACACACACACACACACACACACACAGAGTTACTGTACGCCAACTACTGTTAAGGTAAATTTACTTCAGCTTCACGATGATTCCATTGAAATGAATTCAATTCACTGTTAAAGTTTCTTTTCATCAATGCATTTGTGACCAAGACCTAAGTTGTACAAAAAAGCCACACTTTGTTCTACTAAAGATTTCTTGCACACACACCCACCTACATATAGACTATATAGGCTACTTTTTTCAGTTGACCACATGGGTCTCTGGTGTGTCTGTGAGGATTTGGGGAGGAAAGTTTGTGAGAGTCAGAAGATGGCCTGTTCTCTACCAAGAGCAGGTGTCACAGGAGTTTGTGAAGACAAAGTATCATGAGTGTAAGACACACTTGTTGAGCCTAAACCACAACCTGCACACATTAATCATCAACCATGTGACACACACACACACACACACATTTGAACCCACACATTCATGGATTCAATGGATCATGGGCAGACAGGTAAGTCACTAGGCCGCAGCAGACCTTGCAACCTCTCTCTCTCACACACACACACACACACAAACACTGAGTAATTGCTTTCCCTCCTTTTCTCTTTGCCTTTCAAAGAGCAGAAGGTTAAGGCCAGTGTGTGGGATGACTCTGTAAAGCAGGAAGACATCGCTTGTGCATGATGGGCTGAGACAATATGATCTGTGCTGTGGCGAAAGCTTAAAGCTAATGGCATGTGATGCCCAGCTGCTAGCTTCAATCTGTCACAACCATCTGCTTCACCTAAAGAGTAAACATAAAGTTTTTCACTTCCACAGGCATAGACACCTTAAAAGAAGCACAAACTGCCCATGTTAACTTTTGAGAAGCCCTGTCATAAATCTCCTGGGATGCAGCAGTTCACTGGGGCAACTAGGCTGCAGTGGAACTCACAGCGACTGAAGAGATTTGCGGCTCTAAATGCAGATTAAACGTTGTGACACGTCGCACGTGGCTGGATCACTGATTCAATAAGGGCCATCTTAGAGGCTAATCTATATTTGATAAATGCTGTTTTGCATTTGGAAAAGGTCATGTGTCATTGCTCCAAATCAACTGGCAATTTGCAGAGGGCTTTGTCTTCCAAATTATATTAATCTGCTGGAGTTTCATTTGTGAGTCGTAACCCCCCCTCACCCCACCCCCCACCACCAAAAAAAAATTATTTCAGATCTTACTGCANTGAGTCGTAACCCCCCCTCACCCCACCCCCCACCACCAAAAAAAAATTATTTCAGATCTTACTGCAGTTTAAATAATTGATTTTGCTGTTGGTGTGGTAATGTTGATATTCAAGATTTAAATATAATTCATAGCTCTTAGAAAATCTCTGATATATATACAGATGAGCTTTCTAAATTGCCTCATGAAGTTAGCCGGAGAGTGAATTAGTGGTTTTGATAATTCATTTTTGCATCTTTCTTTACATAAACCTTTACATGCAGATTTATTTGTATGAATTAATGAATTAATTTGAATTAATTAATGAATAAATGTGCCATCATCTCTTATTCATTGTCGCATCAAAGACAGTTTTCCCACATAATTAGAATATGACTACCCACATTGTTCACAACTGTGTTTTTATGTTTATATAACTGTATAATATTTTATGCATTTTATCATACTCTTTTTTACAACAAACAGATAGGATGCAGCAATACAAGATTTCAAGCCTAATTTAAAGGCAAATATAAATTAAACACACACAGTACTACATAGGATTTATGATTCATTGTATTATATTATTCAAACGCACTTCCACCATGCCCACACCGTGACCTCCTGCCCCATGTCTCAATCCACCAGATCTTATACTAATGTTCTTTGTTCCTTACTGTACATGTTTGGCTTTTTGAACTCCATGTAAGTCTTCTGAGGGACATCTGAGCCTTTGGTCAGGATGGCTTTAGAAGTAAACAAAGAGAATGCAGAAGGTTTACTAAGAAGGAGGTGCAGACATGAACTGTTTTGCCCTCCTACACAGCCTGAGATCCCCTGCTCCTTCAGCAAAGCTGCTGTGGCTCAGCAACGCCTGAAGCTCAAAGCTCTTCCATCCCACAGCTACATGGCAAAAGCAGGAGCTGAGGATTGTGTGTGTGTGTGTGTGTGTGTGTGTGTGCGTGCGTGCGTGCGTGTCTTTTCTACTGAATAACCACTGACAGGCAGAATCATGAGATTCGGTTACACCTAGTGCTTGAAGTGGGCCGGTACTCACCGGTACACAGTACCAGGACCTCTGTGATTTTCATTTCAGAGTACCGGGACGTTTTTGGGAGTACCAGAACCTCTTATAAATCTTCCATACTCTATACTGTAGAACAACGCAGAGGAAAACAATAGCAAAGGTTGCAGCCAAATGAATTAAATGGGGGGACCATGTATTTATATATACCAGAGATGGGCAACTTTGATGAAGATGGGGTCCAATAAATTTTCATTCTCACAGTCAAAGGGCCACACATTAAATAAAACAAAAATCACTGTGAATTCAGTCCATATGTACCTGTCAACATTAAGCATTGAAAATAAGGGAGATTTTCTGAGACACGATCGGACCGGCCCGATCTCATTTTCTCATCCCACCCCAACCCAATGACCAGCCAATGTGACCAGCACACAGATAAGGGAAGTACTGGCACTTTTTTTTTTTTTTTTTTTNTTTTTTTTTTTTTTTTGTCCACTTCAAGCACTGGTTACACCTTTCATTAAAATGCAATCTCTGTACAGTATGTGGATATGTTACATCCCATGTCAGGACCTGCATGTACACCGTGCATCAACACATGTGCTACTTATCTGGATTCTGCCTGCATTGCGATCAGCTCTTAGTATTTTACAACATGAAATCCTGTGTTCTTCTCTTGCTGCAAGGATGACCTTCATCCAATAAAAAAATAACTTTTTGTGAGACTGCATGTCTTCTGCATGGGGTGTGCATGTTAGCTGACAAAACATTAACTTTTCAGGTGGATATATCACCTGAACATTTGATTTTGAATATTTTTAAAAGGGGATTTGGCAACATAACATGAGAATTAAAAGACAATTTATACTTTGGAAAATGGTTTGCAGTAACATAATGTGTATGTGGGAAATATTTATTGGGCTCAAACATGCAAAATCACAGTTGTGGTCCTTTAAAATTCAAATAATACCCATTTTTCTTGTCAGACAAACTGAAAGTATGCAGAGCATGAACAAAAAGTGTGCAGAAATATCCTAGAATACCTATTTTTTGGGGTAAAGTTGTTTGCTGCTACCATAACTAAACGATGAATACACTTTATGCTTATAATTATTATTTTGACCATTTAAAAAGATTTGGGCAGAAAGAAAGAATATTACTTCTTTAGTTCATCAGTGTTGGATGATGTTATCTGTTTAGAGAGCATTATGTGTTTATATCCAAATAACGTATCAGTTTTATCTTTCCCATCCATATTAGCGTTACGCTGCAAACTGTTCTTCTCCACTCAGAGAGACTCGACATTCATACAGTTACAAGGCTTTGGGGGGGTGGTTAAGATGGTTCTTAAACATCTGTGCAGTGTTCAGGCAATTTGAGATAAGACTTGCACAGGGGAAGTTAATTAGCAATATGGATCAGGCCTAATGAATACATGGAGTGTATCTCAAGACGTGAAAGTGCTGGATTCCTCTATTAAATACAACTTTTATTTGAGCACCCTTAAAACTTACACCGTACACAGTTTTACTTTATAATTACACACATTTCCGGGATCTCATTTGTATAGAACAAATCATGGTGGTCTGTGAGCATCCATGTTGCAGCTTCGCAGACTGAGGCGCTGCGATTCACTGAAAATGCACACTGATTTCTATTATTAATTATTTCTTTATTCTCTGTGATGGGAAGTAATTTGCGGTAATGCGTGATCAGGGCGTTTTGAAAAAGTCATTTCATCTCGCTGTGCTGGTCTCGTTCTCTGCAGGGGAGCCCGGCTGTTACTATTCCTCTATCAACACCAACCACTGAAGCTGAAAGACTCCGCTGCTGCCGAAGCTTAATTGAGACTTTACAACTCCCTTCTCTTCCTCCTCTTTCTCTGCTTTTCCTCTACTTACTGATGCTTTTTCTATCCGTCTTTCTCTCTCTCACTCACCTTTTCTCAGTTTGCTCACCTGGAAATGAGCAAATAAAGCTCAGCGGGAAAGAGAGAGAGAGAGAGAAAGAGACATCAATGCGCACAGCTGCCACCAAATTAAAGTTAAAAAAGAAAACATTAAAAACCAAATAAAGCACAGAGCAAATGAACTCAGATAAATTTCAGTCACATCATAAACGTAATGCCTTTCAGCAGGTGTTTGCTTCTATGTTTCTAAAGCCAATTTTAAAAGGAGAACAAAAGCATCTGCCATTGTCATAATTACAGTTTCAGTGGGTGAATAAGGGATCAGTGAACCACCCACTCTACCCACAATTGTTTTAATAAGAGGTTTGATTCCACACCATTTTAGGCATTTAGCTTGTTTTGCCCGGCAACAGCTGTGCCATTGCCGCGATCACTGCGGTTACGACTGTGAAGAAAAAATAATGCTCTCCTCTGCCAAATGAAAACACTTGGTGACACCATAGAATGAAACCTTGGCACGCAGGTGTGCAATAGACGTAATGAAAAACTGGAATAAAACAGGGGATATATCTATAAATACACTGGGATGTGTTAGTTACATCATGCATCATAGCTCAAGGTTCGGGCAGAGAGAGATCACACATGCTACAATTTAAATATGTCTTCTATCTTACTAACACAGAATAAAAACTATATTAAACTAATATACATTAATGAGAAAAGCAAACTACAAACTATGTTAAACTAAAATGAACAGAATGACAAAAGAAAGTGTAACCAAACCTAACACAGACAGAGAGAGAGAGAGAGAGAGACTGCCTGCCTCATCTTAATGATAATCAGTCAATCAGTTCAGGTGACTTTTATTCTCTCTGATGAAGCGTCTCCACCTGTCAGGATTCTGTCTGGAGACGCTACAGGAAACTAACTAAGGAACCTGTAGACAGAGTTTGCATTAGGCACTTTTCTACGGTAGGGTGAACCGTTACCAGGGCCACTTCGTACCAATCCGTGCTGCTCCAGAACCATTTCTGTCTCCATCTGTGGGGCTGCTAAAACCAGACAGCAATTGACGCAGGTGAAAGCAGCACATTTCGTGTTTGGAAGATCAGATTACTGTACCGATCGCTGAAAATTATACTCCGTATCAATAAAATTACGCCAGATGTTTAAAATAAAAGGCTTAACTTAAAAAATACCTGACTTATCCTTTGATTAGCCTACTATTTAATAAGTATATATGAAAGTATGTATGGAACTAATTGCTCCAACGTAACATAATCATTCACCACCGGTTCCAAGAGTGTGTAGCCATGGAGGGCACAGAGAAGGACGAATCTAGTACACCGTCATTCTGCATGAAAACACGGGATCCTAAAATGCTGTCCAAAAGTTCATAGAATGGGTCTGTTTTCCTGGCAGCTCTGCTTTTGCTGTTATTGTCCTTCTGGATCCTGTACATTAGTTTCAGGCATTTTATTTTTTCTCTGCATTATTTGGAGGTCTGCTGAATTCCCTGTGCTGTCAGCGACTTGGCTATCAGTTGGAACACTTTCTCATTTCTCTTTGCTGAGTCACAAAACTGATGTAAACCAATTAATGAACTCCTACGTCATTACACCCGCCTACCCAAACGGTTCTACTGCACTGAGCATGGTTGTCTATCCATGCCGGGCATGGTTTGTAAGCATTCCGCGCCAAACCGTTTCCAGGTGGAAACACCATTTAAACCATTCCTCTCCTTGCTCCGAACTGTTCGGCCCTACGGTGGAAAAGAGGCCATTTACATCTTGCAATAACGTGGCCTGTATCCCAATACTTTATCCAAGAGTTAAAAAAAAGAAAAAGAAAAAATGTTATCTCGTGTGCTTACAAATAAAATATTAACTCTCACTGTCCTATATCTGTTCATCTGCTGCATGTATGACTGCTTCCTGTCTCTTTATTTCTGGTCCTTACAATATACAGGTAAACATTATATATATATACACTGTATATTCACCCTTATAAGAGGTCAAATAACCTTCAAACAAACATTTTAAACTGAGACCAACTTCTGCTATGCCTTATGGAATATGACATATTCTATGACCTTTATGAAGACGTTGTGAAATGTGCACTGTACGTGGATTACAGCACTAAATCAAAACTGTTAACCAAAGAGCCTCAGTCAGGAATTTCATCTGTGTGTGTGTGTGTATGTGTGCACACGTGCGCGTGTGTGTGTGATTGAGATGTGTGATGCCTCGCAGCTTTGCCGTCTTCAAGCAAAAGAAATTCATTTTCAGAGATGAGATAGAGAATGACATTCAGAACAGCTATAAAGAAGATATTTAATGCTTGACGGACTGTGCTGTCAAAGGTGGGGGAGGGGAGTTATTAAATATGAGAATGTGCCATGCCGTGACAGGTTTTAAAAAAATATATAAAAGGTAATAGTTAAGGCATTAGTACTTTGTTGCTTGTGTCTTAGAATAAGTTCTTGTCCTTGAGTTTGCTTTCTCAATATCTTCACAAATCAGATGGAATCAATTTCTATAATCTTATTTTCCTCGCATTGCATTGATCGTTGTCATGTGCCTGGCCTGTTATCTCTGTATTACATGAGGAATTTTACCAGGTAGAGGCTAAATAAGGTTAAATGAAACATTTTTCATGCTATTTTCCTTATAGATGAAACTGCAGATTTATGATAAATTATCTTGTTGCTTTTGCCAAAATAAACACAGCACGGTAGTATATAAATTACTGTTGTGGGTATAAATTTTCCACAGACATTTCACTGAGCTTGCATGTTGCAGTATTCCATTCTACACGTACACACACACACACACACAGTTATACACATCTGGGAGCTGCCCAGTATAATCAGACGCTGCAGCAATTTGGGGTTTCTTCTCTGCTCAAGGTACGACTCAGCAGAAGCTTCTGAAGGAGCACTAAGCACTTTTCACTTATTTTCTCAATCCAAACTGACAACCTTACAGTCTGCGGACCGTTTTCTTACCTCTCGGCTTCTCAGGCCTGACTTAATCTTTTCCAGCAACACCCTGCTTTATGCTTAACCAGTTATAGCTTTGTGCAGCTCCAGACTCCTGTGGGCACCGAGCAGCTCCACTGGAGCAGCGAGGAGTTAATTGCCATTTTCAAGGACACCTTGATATGGGAGAAGCTTCTCTTTAAAAGCTAAAGCTGCCCGGCTGCACGTTTGATAGAATAACTGATAATAATGCCAGCATCTCTTATGTAACCTTGCAACATTACAAACACGATGATGCTTGTTATAGTGTTTTATTGAATCTAATCTGTCTTTTACAGAACCACTAAAGGGACATGGGAGAAGTAAAGCAAAATCAGGGGAAGAAAAAAATAAGTGACCCATACTTCTGGGTCATTCGTCAAGCACAGATAGTAAAAATAAGGTTGTGGACAGACATCTCTGTTGCTGAACTGACTTGTCACGAACTTGTTATTTTGTTATGCCAACCAAAATCATGTGGATGCTGCTAAGTTATGTGTAACTGCGGTCAAGCCACCTACAAATTGATTGCGCGTTTGTTCTGAACTTTATAGTAACCACTTTTGAAACAGCCGCAGGCTACTGGAAGCGATTGTGTGCAGGAGTGTTACACTTTGTCACAATCAAAAATAAAGTGGTTCCGATAAAGATATTACAGATTAGTTGCAAGCACTCATGGGCTCTAAGAGTACACCAATTTTCAAAAATGTCATGCAGCTTTTCAGTTTTGTTCAGACACACAAAAAGCCTATTGTATCATTTGGATGTGCCCTAAAACTTTTGCGAGATCTTGAAAAACATTTGCGTTATAACATGAAACTTTTGTGAGATGATGCAATTTTTTTTTTAGATAACTCTAAAGGACTTCTTTTTTTTTTTTTTTTANCCTTTTTTTTTTTTCCCTTTTTTCTTAGAATCCAGCCTGTTAATTAAGCTAGTAAGCTTATAGGCAAGTCTCAACTCAATCTATCTGCTGCTTATTCCACAGCTTCAAGGCAAGACTGGTGCAATTCTTCAGGACTGATCTCATCCTCATCCTTACGTTTTTATATAAAGTGAATTACAGATTATTCCTGCTGGCCAACAGTTAAGGGCCCCACAGGTGCAGAACCAAGTGAAGTGATGCTTTTTTATGAGACGCTGCTCTCTGCTGAACAAGAGGAGTACTGGGAATTAAACCTCTATTACTTTAAAGGTATTGTGTGGGTATGAGCGTAAGCTGTTTTTATGAACTATCTCATTTTAGGATTTTCTGGTAATGTTTCATATGAAATGTTTTTGGACTCATGTCCTTGAGAGAGAAAGATGAGCTCGTTCAAATGAAGGAAGTCATTTCTGGGAAAGAGAGATAGGAAGCTAAAGAATTTGTCTCAAAACACAGAAACACGCAAAAATGTCTATTTTATCCCTGCTATTATTTCTCTGTTTTCTCATTTTCTTCTCTAAAGATACGTGGCATGAAGGGAATTCATAATAATAACTGTCTAAAGTAAATGACTGGAATAAAAATTGCAATAATGTGCATATTTCCTTACAAAAGACAGCCTACGCTCATGCAGGCCAGACATTCTCCTTCTATTTCTCCTCTCATTCTCTCATATCCACATTCATAAACTGCTATCCATTGAAGACTAACGAGCCATTCTGCACATTGATATGAAGCTGCAACATGGCTGAAAATGACTAAGACTGCCACCGTAACACTCCATCATTCAGATCCATGTCTCACTCTCATGGCTGTAGGAACCTTATTATGTCCAGCTATGTCTTTAATGTAGGTGGAAAGATCGATGGCAGATTCTGCAGATCATTGTGTGCAGAGCATAAGCAGCGTGTGCATGAAGATACATGCTGCAAACCAGCATCATGATGACCTGAACTAATTTCACCATAAAGACATGCTGGATGAAATCAGAAAAGAATCTTTCATGTAGCTCAGCGGCTTTGATGTTACAAGGACCATTATATAAAGGAAAAACCACAGATCTATGCTCTTTAATATGCAGTGTTTCCATGAAAGCTACTGACTGTGTCCTCAAAAATGACACCAAACACACACACACACCTCCATATCCAATATCCATTATGATCCATTATCCACTCAGAATGTCTGCTAAAACCCTAACAAAAAGCTAAAGAATCTGGGAAATACAAATATGTACTAAAAATGTAATATATAAGTGTAAATCTATCATATTGGTTTTAAATTTGGTGCTGAGAATAACAATTTCCGTATAAAAGAGAGACTGATATTGACGTTTTTTTAATTTAATGGCCTCTGGTGCACAACCCAGTTTCAAACTTGCTTTGTATGAAATTTTCTTTGTTTCCCCTAACTTTTAGTCTGGCAGTGAAAAATAAACTTGGGGTGAACGGTGGTCTGGGAAAGAGGAGGATTTGCTGAAAAGATGCTATTGATCTCTTTATTCCTGAAATAATGTGTATGGCTCGGCAACCGCGGCATCATCCCTTATCAACGTCTGCCAAAAGCCAGGCACTGGCCTCCCGAGCCCCCAGTTGTATAAGCGCTGCGAGCTAATGCTTCTCATCAGCGGCGAGAATGGCAGAAGAGGAGAAATGAAACAGAAGATGGAGGGAGGTGGGGTGAAGGGGAAGGAAGCAGCGTGGGAGCAGGATGATAAAGGAGAGGAGACAAAACAGAATGATAAACGGAGTCGAAACTTTAGAGATCCACGGAGGAGACACATGGTGCGAGAGAAAATAAGAAGACACTGACAGAGCTGAGCAGAGTGAAACGTGTGTGAAGGTGGTATTGTATAAGAACGGAGAGTGTTTACATGGAGGCTTCAGTAACTGGCTTTTATGCTTTTATGTGTATGTGTCTGAGATTTTCAAGTTGTAATTTACACTCGGTATTTCTTCTACCATCATCCATTTTTAATACTGACTCTATTTCCCTTTTCATTATGTGATATAGTATCTGCTTGATTATGTTTTTATATAAACTGGTGCAGTACCCGTTGAAATTGGGATGCAATTTTCGGCAGGGATGAAGGGATGCACAACACCGGACTTTATGGTGTGCGCTGCAGCCTGCCATAATTTTGTTCTGCACGTCCTCGTGAGCTAGCTTTATTTGCAGTGCCCATGGAGTGGAACATATGCTGCCACACCCAGGGCGTATCCTGCTCCGGGTGTGGCAGGATATGCTCCTGCAGGATACGCGCGGACTACTTTTTACCAACACAGCTTAATTCAAGAACTGCTCTTCCGAACACCTTCACACGCGACACTGCACGTCCTCGGGTCCTGAGCAATAAACCTGCTGAATATCAACTTCATATAGTGCCAGGTTCTCGAGATATTGACACCACAGACGGACGGACAGAGATTTCTGTTGTTTCTATTTCCCTTTTCATGATGTGATATAGTATCTGCTTGATTACGTTTTTATATAAACTTATCTGCGCAGTGGTTAAAAAAAAAAAAAAAAANAAAAAAAAAAAAAAAACAATATCCTTAGTAAGCATGTATCATCTTATTATGTGTTCACTGGTGTTTGTTAGCAATATATCTCGAAAAATTATGGAAGCGTTAGGATGAAATTTGGGGGACAGAGAGAGAATGTCAAGAGAAAGAACTGATTAAATTTTGGAGATGATCTGGTTGATTTGCCGTGGCTTTTTTGTTTTGCCTTTAAATCAAAAATACTTATCAAAACTTGTAGTTTGATTCTTATTGTCCTTATCATTATTTCAAAGAAAATAATCCTCTATATGTCTCAATTTAGCTTAAATCTCAAATGAAGAAGGCACCCCTAGATTATGTCTCTGCAGAGAATTTTATGGATAACTTTTTGCTTTTCTGGACCCTGGATCCAGAATATGATATGGATCACCTCCAAAAGTGAATCATTTTTTCCTCTCGACATTATCTATCTTTCCCCCAAATTTCATCCAAATCTGTCCATAACTTTTCAAGGTATCCTGCTAACAAACATACAAACAAACAAAGGTGATCACATAACCTCCTTGGACTGCGTAATAAGCTCCTGATAAGTGAATTGCTAAATCTGATGTGAATTTAAATTGTTTTCTGAAAAATAATTATAGGTTTGATTTTTCTATCTCATCCTTTATTATATTATTTTGGTTTCATGTCTGCAAAAGCCAATAACATTTATCTAAGGCCTGCAAAAGTCAATAACATTTATCTGTGTCTGCAAAACAAGCTGTGGATAGGGAATTATATTCCCTCCTCAAAAAGCAATACGAGCGAGCAGAGCGTTGAAGCGTTGGAGACGTATGAAATAATACACAGACCCTTTCTGCAGCACATCACAGAGATGCAGGCCAGCTTCAAGATTCCTGTCTCACAGAATGCTAACATCCCCATATCAGCAATCCGAGGTGAAAAGTTGTGTATAAATCAGCTTATCTTTGAAGTCTATTCTCCTGATTCACACTGGTTTAGCTGCCTTCAGTCCATCTGTCTCTCTTCAGGTTGGAGCTGCTGGAAGAGAACATTGTTTCGTTTTCCGTAGACCTTGAAAATCTAACATCATCCTTTCTGCTTTAGTTGATTTTGTCTTTGGATGAGTGCAGATCACAATAGCACATAGGCATCTTTGTTTAATCGATGTTGCTGAGACAGTTTGTGCAATACAGTGATCCATAACGTTGACCAACTAACCATCAACTCCAGAAAATGTCACCAGGAGGAGCAGGACAGCAAGAGAGAGAGATCCACAGAGGTGGAAAGTAACGCGTTCCATTTACTCCGTTATATTTACTTAAGTAACGTTTTTCAAAAAATTTTACTTTACTGAGTAGTTTTATTGCAGGATACTTTTAACTCATACTTGAGTATGTTTATGAAGAAAAANACTTTACTGAGTAGTTTTATTGCAGGATACTTTTAACTCATACTTGAGTATGTTTATGAAGAAAAAAATATACTTATACTCCATTACATTTGGTCACACTCTTTGTGTTACTTTTGATTTCACCCATTTGAATTCAGTCACATTCAGTTTTTCTCTCATTGTTAGACGCTACACTGTCTGCTTCAGTTCCGAATTAGCCACCCCCCCACCTTCCGTTTCTATGGCTTCACCTGGAGCAGAAGTCATGGTGGAATCAACAGCGGGAGGTTTAGAAGAGGCACATCCCTGACCACACATTCAAATGCTGTTTTCTTTTCAGTCTGCCAAAAGCAACAGCTACATAATGAATTGCCGTCTTTGTCTACCTAAAAATGTGGATATTTCAGCTTACAAGAACTCAACATGGAACTTGAGGAAACACGTGGTGGTAAGCTGCAACGTTAGCTACTTAACTAGCTGCTGGCTGCTAATGCTAACTCAAGTCTTCCTGTTCTACTGTGAGTAAATTCATTCAACTAACCTAGCTAACTGTCTTGGGATCCAGGCCAGAATTGTCATGATTTGTTATGTGGTAAATATTTGATTTATTACTGTCTTTTGTTTCTTTATATATGATTAGAAGGTACATATGGGTACTTTGCACTTTTTTCCTCAGAGGAGCACTTTATAGCTTGTTGATTATTCCAAAGAATAAGCTTGATCAGTTACTCACTACTCAAGTAATCTTTTTAATAGATACTTTCTTACTCTCACTCAAGTAATTATTTTGGTGACTACTCTTACTTATACTTGAGTCACTATCATAAGGTAACAATACTTTTACTTGAGTACAGTTTTTGCTACTCTACCCACCTCTGGAGATCCATGACAGTAGACCTACATCATGTCCCATTCCCAAACCAATCCCAACTAACTAACTGCTAACTGAGCAGGTTTAACTGTGGAATGCATCTTGTGTCTCTGCCACAAGCAGGAAACACAGATCCATGGATCTTAATAGATGCCTCGCACAGCCCTTTACTTGTAAATGCATAATTTACCAAAGACAGAGGGTACTTTCTTTGAATTGACATGTGCCTTTGCTCCGAATGGTCCAAACCCTAGGATTTGCAATAAAATATATGCAAGAAGAAGAAGAAGAAGAAGAAGAAGAAGAAGAAGAGAAAGAAGAAGAAGAACTGAAAATATTATAATGTTTGTCTTCNAAGAAGAAGAAGAAGAAGAAGAAGAGAAAGAAGAAGAAGAACTGAAAATATTATAATGTTTGTCTTCAGTAGATACAGTGCAATTTGCTAACAAGGTAAAAATGTATAAGATCTTTCATGAGGTCATTGATGTCATTTTCAGGCAAAAGGAAGTCAAGACAGTAAGGGAAAGGTGTCCAGGAGAGTAAATGATACCTCTCGATGTTGTGTCACTGAGACTATATCATAAGGGTCCACCTAAACACACTGACCTTTGCATGTTCCTGTTAAATTGACTTTTGTTAAAGGGCAGTTGTTCTTGGCAAAATGTCACCACTGTCTGTTCCTTATTGAGCATGAACAGTCTTTCCATCTGCAGACTGTTCCACATGATTTGCAAAAGATTCCCTCTGGAGAAAGACAAGATGTCCGAAAGCAAAGGTTCTGTGAAGTTCAAATCTGCCAGATACATGCAGTCCAGCTGCGAGATGTTCTGAGCTACATATAACTCGATACTTCTATCAAATCACATCGTAGTCAGTGTTTGTTTGTGTGTATCTGTATGTGTGTGCATACTGTGTGTTGCTTCCTCACTGCCTCTACTCCTGACAGGATTAACATTATTATTGAAACAATAATTTAAATTTTTAGAAGACTGCCATACTACTATGCAGGATCATGATTTAATTCAAATTAAATCTTTAATACCGTTAATAAATGTTTAATAATGTTTCCCACATGGAGGCTTGAGAGACAGATAGAATGGATGGATGAGCACCGGAGACAGACAGAAAGTAGACATATAAGATGGCTGACACACAGGAGATGAAGTGCAAACGTAGAAAGAACGGTCAGAAACACATATTTTCTATGACAGAGGGTGACAAGGTGTATCCAGTGTGAGGTGTGTTCACTTTATCAGGAGTTGGTGCCGCTTTGATCTTGCTATGGCTACACATTTTAGCAACTTTTTTTTTCTTAGTCATTGACAAACTCCAGGTCAGAGCTACATCGCTGCTCATGCCCGTCACCAACACTTATTAAGTCTAAATAATTCAGAGAAGCATCTGAACTCAGACGCCCTTCTATTTTCAAGCATGTTTGAAATTATGGACGCAAAATCTGTGATGCTGTTGTATGCTGAGCGGATATATTAGAAGCCCATAGAATAGCAATGAGCATTAGCCAATGACAGCGCACAAAGTAACGCATACACACTACTTGAAGGGCAGGCAGCTCCCTCTTTGTTTGGGTCCATATTGGCAAAATCAGGTGACGTGTCTTGTAATTTGCGCATCTCGTCTGAGCACAACTGTGTAGTTTGCACACGACAATACCATGAAGATATAAGATTACAGAAAAGATTGTTGTGTCATTTGAGCAGTTCAGGAATTTTGGGATTTCTGAAATCAAGTAGCCTGAACACAGCCTGTGGCAATCAGGTACGGGCAGAACAGGGACATGTGGAAGATACACAGCAGCCATGGTTTCAGGACCAGATTAAGACCCACTGATCTGTCTTTAAAGTCACCTTCACCGTGAAACTCCACTGATTTACAGATGCTAATGAAACAAAGGCTTGGAATCAGTCCTCCATCTGGATTCTGGTGACCTGACCTCAAACAGCTCCTAGTTTACCTCCACCTAACTTGAATCTGACATCTAATCAACCTGAATAACTGACACCTGTGAAACTGTGCATTTGCTATTTGTTATAGGCAACTATCAAACTGAGTTTCTGGGCCAATGCCAAATCATGTTTTTAATTCCAATTAAAGTTTGATTAAATTTTGTTGCTCATTCATTTTATAAAATATACTCTGATAGTCAGAACTATAACCTAACTGCTGCCACAGCTCAATATTTACAGTTTTGTTCCCTATAGCATTATGGCTCACATAGACTGCGATTATGGGCTATTGCAGACAAAAGTTAACAACTGTGAGAGAGTCACGATGAAATCTTGGTCGCCAATCCAACCAGTGGTTCAGAGCATAAGACACTGAAAGCTGAAGACATCAAAATTCTGACTGTGAGAAATTTATACAATTTGACTGCTGCTGCAAACCACATCTATAGTTTTTTCCTTTGTCATAGCATTACAATTCACCAGGTATTCATTGCACATCTGAAACTTATTAAACTTGGTAACATATATCTATCTTGCACAGTGTGACATAATGAATTTCAGAGATTGCCACCATTGCACAGTTTGCAGGAGGCTTTGTACATTAATATGACAGCTCTGACTTGGAGGCTGTAAAGGATCTTGTCTCTCTTGTTTGAGGAACAGTGGCGTGGGCATGGATGTAATGAACTATAGGGCAAAGATAACCTATTTCAAACTGCAATTCAATCATACTTCTTCAGAACCACTGGGAATTCAATAAAGTCCCCTAGTAATGTGTGAGTGCAGGCTGTGAATCTTAGCAAAGGCATGACCAGAAAGACAGATGGCTGAGAAACTGAGACAGACTACGCATCCACCCAAGACACAGATAATTCTGAGGTAAGCCATTCTTTCTGAAATACCGAGAGCAGTTTCCCTCCAATGACAAGTTGAGAAGCAGCTCCTGCTACAAAGTTCCTCATCTTATGACTAACACACACTCATACTCTCACACTTACGCACACACCCACACACCCACACACACAGAAGTGTACGCACACAGTGCCATTAGCCAGTAGCTGGTCTATCAGACAGAGTAAACACTCCCACATTTAATATTTCATAATGGCAAACATAGTCTTGCTGCGAGTGCCTGTAAATACAAACACACAAATGGCTGTGGGAAAACAAGCTCTAAGTCAACAACTCTGGGTTATGTGAAGAAAAAAAGGGTACAGTATCTTTTAAGGTGCTGTGAAATGAAATTAAAATATCAACCGAGAAATGGCTTTGGAGCACACACACAAAAAGCTGACTGTAAGCGTGTTTTCACACCTAATTTGTTTTGAGCGTTTGTTTCAGACCCATTTAAAGGACTATCTGAATGGTTTTGCATGTTTCAGCCCATTATATATAACTTACATTGCTGACAGCCATTTCCCAAAACATACTACTGCAGCAGTAAATATCAAAATTGTTTTTTCTACCTTTCAGGCTGCCATTGGTTTCAGTTAATTCCAGTATGCTATAATAATCAGCTTCTAAAGACTTGAAACATGCTTGTGATAAGTAAACCATCACAGCAAACACATCTATTAAAATTTTGCTTTGTTGAAGTAACTTTATTCAACCAGTCCAAGCATAGCTGCACAAAAGACAATGTACATCTCCCCTAGGGAATATAGTCCCAGAAGAAGAAGGCTTTTACTGAGAAATTAACAATCCCTTCTACATTCTACATACAGCAGGAAAAACATTGAATTTTAAGGTGGGTATAAAACTTGAACATTTCATTTTTTGGATTTGAGATTTGGCAAAATAAATGGAAATCTAAAATAAGGTTTTATCTTTTGGAAAATGGTTGTCAGTAATGTAACATGTATACAGATAATATTTACTGGGCTTAACCATGCTAAATCACCGGTATGGTCCTTTAAGCCCGGTTTGTTTGGACATGTTAAGCACAGGAATGGAACATGGTCCGCACCAAGACAAGACCGAGACCTTGGTGAATTCCAGTGGAACTGTGTAGCAGTTTGTAAGTGTTGTGAACATGTTCTTACTAGTCCCTGAGACGATCAATTGATCTATTGATTGATCAAGCACGGAGAATTTGATTGATCTAGAACGGAGAGAGTTCCGTCCCATGTAGCTTCCGTGTAGCTTAACTACAACTGGGTAAAGTTTGTTAGACAGTCTTTCAATATCCCCTACTTAACACCCTGAGAGCGTCGAACGTAAAATAAAGTTTACTGCAGTTTAAAACAAAAAAACTTTTCCGCAGTTAAATTACACCTTTAAGTGGACTTAGTAATTTAAATGAATGGTGTAATAACATNAACTTTTCCGCAGTTAAATTACACCTTTAAGTGGACTTAGTAATTTAAATGAATGGTGTAATAACATATCAAAACTTACCGAACATGCCTTCAGATGAAACGGTTAGCATGCGGCTCCACTCTCCGGCCCCTCCGACGCCCTTGGCCGTCTGAAGGCAACTGTAAAGCAAGATGTGCTTTTCCATACGTTGTCTTCAAATCAAATTCAGCTTCTTCTGCCATACTTTTCTTGGTATATGAATCAAATGAGGACTGTGACAAGGAAAGTATCCCAACTCCAAAGTCTTTTTTTTTTTTCCATGTTGTTTTATCCCCACACAGCAAACTTTCTCGTTCCTGCTTTTCTTTTTCCCCGCCCTCAGACATTTCTGACCAATGAGCGGGCTGTGCGTCCTCACGTGACCTTTGCTGCTATATTGTGGTTCATTAGATTTTTTCTTGTGTAAAACCGAACCAAACCAACCAGTAGATGCAACTTTATAATAGTTTTAATCCCGTCAACTAGATTAAATGTCACATACATACAGCCAAAATATCAATTTTAGCAGGTCATTTTTATCTGCATTTAAGTCCCAAAAGCCTTATTTAAAAAAAAAAAAATCAGCCATTATGATTAGAATATTTCAAATCTATTTTTTTATTTACATTAANAGCCTTATTTAAAAAAAAAAAAAAATCAGCCATTATGATTAGAATATTTCAAATCTATTTTTTTATTTACATTAATTTTTCTTTTTCTAACTTTTTAAATAAATTACACTCAGAAAAAAAATTATTTGTGTTTGAAATTGTTTGAAATATTATCATTCCACTGGAAGATTTTTTTTTCACTTGTAATTTAAAAAACAGAAAAAGTCTGTGAAGCCTCCATAATACGAATGACCTGAGAAGGCACAAACACCCATGCACTCGCACACACACCCCATAACATAGCTTTTAAGAAAATGCCTTTGTGTGTGTATATTTTCGGGTGTGTATGTGTGTGTAAGAGAGTACTGAACAGCCCCAAGTGGCAGGATTTTCAGAAGAGCGTTGGGACTGATCCATTAGCACCCGGGTCAGAGGGTACATACTTCTGTTGTGCCTCATCCATCTCTCCTCCAGTGGATGTATCAGGGGAGAAAACTACATACACACTCAGCCATACATTTCACACACACAGACACACAAACACAGACATACACAAAATAATGTAGCCCTGACCTATGGTGTGACAGTCAAACTCCAGAGGTAGCATCTCTATTCCTCCTTCTGCTCTGCCTGGATGCTGCAGTGCCTCAGCCTCCCTGTCCGATCAATAATATGACAAATTGACAAAAATGCCTGTGATAAGGATGAATAGCCCTGGATTCTCGTTTCTGTTCTCCTTACAAGTGAACCCAGAGGAGTTATTAAGGCCATATATAGTACAGTGCTGTATTACACTGTGACCCTGGCACTACACCTCATCTAAACAAGTCATTTAGTCAAATAACATCTTCCTCTCTCACACAACTGTATGACAGTTACTGAAGGTGGAAGTAATGTCCTAAAATAACATCCACTTAAAATAAGTACAAAAATGTATCCGCATTTACAAAAATTGGATCCATATTTGGAGATTCAGAACTCTGGGATAGTTTGTGTTCTTAAAAAGAGCTTTGTTTCTACCAATACTGTGTCAGCCAGCCACAGGCATTTGGGTTCTCTGCGGAGACAAGTGGCCCAGCACACAAACATTTCCAGTAAGAGATCAGAATCCAGTTAGAGTGCTAGCTGCGGTTTTTTCCCACACAGATCAATCTGACTGTCTGTTTTTCTCATTATGATAGCAGGCATCTCTGCTGCTCCAAATATATATGTCCAGTTCTCATTCTTATCGGCTCCCCATCTCTTTCTCTCTCTCTCTCTCTCTCTCTCTCTCTATCCTTCTCTTTTAATTTCTTTATTGTATATATATATCTATCAGTTTCTGTATGTGTTTGGGTCACAGATCAAAACATGTTTGGCTGTGTCAGGTTGTCTGGATTGGCTCCAAGACTGGAAGGATGCTCTCTGAACTGCTCGGACTTGAAGTCTGAGTGGGTAGGGTCATAATGGGCAGAAAATATAGGTTTTTGTCCCATATCAGCAAAGTTTGTCCAGGACTGGAAAATTGGAGTTAAATTTGTGTAGTCTGAACTTGTCATAAAATGCCCATATATGGACTCTGCTGTCCCAAAGATGGCAGGATGCGACATCCATTCAGAAACCTGTGAGTGACATTGTAGATCTGTGGTTCAATGATTGTGTTCACAGTGAAAAGCTTTGATTGACTGGAGAAGCTCAGCGCTTTAAAACACGAAGCTGAGGCCACTGCTGAGTCAGCAAGTCCACCACATGCGCAGCAGCTACAACTGCATAGCACCCATCGGAACATGAGCTTCCCCTGAAAGCCAAGTATCATACTCCCATTTCCATCTTCAACACCCACACAGAGACAAGGAGATTCATGTTGGATGGAAAGAAAGGCAATGATTTGAGACTGAATGAGAGTGCAGGAGGGTTAGAGTAGATGGAGAGGTAAGAAGAAGAAGAAGAAGGAAGAAAAATGTGAGATGAGAGCAGCATCGGATGGTGGGAGAGCTGGTGTGGAGAGAGACAGCGGTAGCTGTGGTGTGACAGTAGCCACTTAAGGCAGGCTGACTGCTGAAATCATCCGTGCTGTCAGTCTGAGGAGCTCTGGGTAGTGGAAATGAAGGAAATGGAAAGGGATTGTATGTGTGTAGTTAGGTTAAGTCAGGTTTCAAGTGTGACTGTATGCAGAAGATGGTGGAGGGAAATAATACACAAGATACAGACTGAAATAATAATTAATAATAATAATAATAATAATAATCTTAGAGGAGTTTTATGTATGACATTCCAAAAATTAGAACAGAAACAAAAAGAAGTATATCGGTGACTGTTGTTAATATGTGGAACAAGCTGGAAAATGAAATTAAATTATGTAAAACTCTAAAAAAAAAAAAAAAAAAAANAAAAAAAAAAAAAAAAAAAATTAAATGTTTAAAATTAATGCAATTAAGAAATACGAAGAAATTCTATGAATGATTGATTTTGAAACTGTGATTGTGAAATGTGTGTGAAAATGTGCATGTAAATGTAGTATTTTCTATTTTCTTTATTTATTATGGTGAAGGTGGCACAATGAATTAATGATCAGACATTCTTTTTATTCTTAAACAACATGATACACGAGAAGGATAAGTTTTAAATAAGCTTTGTCTTCAGCCTACTCCTTTTCGGTCACAAAGGAAATATGGGATATGTCTTTGTGAACTATGGTAACAAACTGTGATTTGTGTGTGTGTGTCATGTATTGTACAGTATTGAATGTTGAATGACCAAAATAAAAGTTAGTTCTCTATGAGCAATTTAACCAAGGAGAGTTTGAATAAATCTATTTAGTCAATATTTGTCTGCACAAAGTGCTCTCTCTCTCTCTCTCTCTCTCTCTCTCTCTCNCCCCCCTTACCTTTTCCAAACCTAACTTCTCTCTCATCTTTTGCAGATTTTCGTCCAGAAACCAAGGAGAAGTGTGTTCCTTGACATGAGACATTAGACAAGCTAACCGTAGAACGCTGGAGAAGCATTCTAAAAAGACAGCTCTATTTCAATATTTAACTAATCCATCTGGCCCACGCCACTGCATGCAGATCACTATCAGGAGCCGAAACAACCTTGAGCACAAAGACATCTGTCTCATTACTGAGCCTCAATCTCTCACTTGCTGTCTCTTTGGCTTTACTCTGATATGCTGAATATGGCTGGTCTTCTGTTAGGCTCATTGTTTTCTTTCTCCTCCTTTGATTGGTTGATGGTGACAGGATGTGGATGGCGGTATATATAAGCATCTTTAGTGTAAAAATCAGCATAGGCATTTCCATTACCTCGTATCAATGCTGATTTATCTCTTTTGTTAGTGTTGTTGTTCACGACACTGAATTAGGTTACACCAAAACATTTTCTTCCACCATTCAAAATCATCATGGAGTAAAGGCTACATAGATCAATAACACAGAGGGGGGCGCACAGCCTGAATATAATGCAAATGGAATTGAGTTCATAGTAGCTGCAGTATTGACTTCAGAAGGCAAATCCACGTCTTGACTTTCTGATTGAAATATACGTAGCAGCACAAAGCTTGTCAACTATCATGTTCTATAGAGCTCCACAACAATTCAGATATGTAGGGAAAAGCACACCTGGCAAAACAAAATAAGGCCTAGCTAAGGGTTATGATTTTCTATGACGTCGTTCTTTCTGTTTTCTTGGGCTCTATTTCTTTCTCCTCCTGGAGCCTGTTTTTTCCTTTTGTTCATCAACCAACTTAGGTCATATTCCCCCTTCCACTAAGCATCTCTTTCCTTCCCTCCTTCCTTTCTTCCCTTCTCCACATCCTTTTCTGTCCTCTTGTTTTCTTCCCTCCTTCCCTCCTCCTTTGTTGTCAACCTCCCTCACCCTGTTTCTATTCCTCCCCCTCTCTCTGCCTTTTTGCCTCTGTAATCAGAGCTGTGACTGAGCAGTGTTTACAGGGTCTTCCCAGGGGCCTGCCAGTGTTGCACATTCACTTTACAACTATTCAACTCCCCTCACCCTCCATTCCGTCTCCTAGCTTCAGTCATGTTACAGAAGAAGTGACAGAAACACCCCACCTCCACTCTCCTTCTCTATCCAATCCTCGTCTTAGCCCTACACCTCCCACCCCTGCTCGCTCTCCTACAATGGGAGGCTGGTTGGGGGTGGGGGGGACTGTCTTATCTTTCTACCCAAATGGAAACTCGTCTCTCTGAGCATCTGGGTCGAGCAGCAGAGGTGGGTTGGACCATCAGACTGCAACATGATCATTTACCAGAACGACTGGCCTGCTGTGTATGAATTTAATAATCTGTCAAAGACATAGCTGCGATGCATTTTTAAAAGTTATATAATAAACTGTCAACGACATGGCTGCCATGCATTTTAAAAGTTATTTGCCAAATCGCACAGTTGCAAACTCAAGAAGATTGAGGGAGGATCAACTATTTATTTTAATGAGAAACAAAACACGCATGTTTTGCAGTCAAATGCTTCCTCAGAATTTCCTCAAAGCAAACAGCAAACGTAGAGTATTACAGCAGAACATTTTTGACAAGTCTATTTGTGTGAGCGTCAGATGTGTTGATTGGCACTGGAACTGACTGAGTGCTCTTGAGGGAAGGTGGTAATTTCTCTGTCATATTGTGACTGATTATAACTCTGAAATATGTCACTGTTCGTGCTCCATCAAAAGTTTTTGACAGGAGGTTTTGATGCGTGTTCACACAGACAGACAGCTATCTAGCACCCACTCCACAGGAAGCACAATCGATTTTACCTATGTTCACCTCAAAAGCCTACACAAGATGTCACAGTTTGTCATGAAATAGCTCAGCACTGTAGATGAATATAGAGTTTGAGAAATTGACAGCATTTCTCACAGCTTGTCTGCTTGAAGCTCCCACCATTTTGTGTTTGGGATTGGACAAACTGTTGCACAGAACTGAAAACCTTAAGACATAAAAAAAAAAAAAAAAAANAAAAAAAAAAAAAAAAACTGATTATGCAGATGATTCCACATACAGGCCTCATTTAAGAGGATATTTACCAAGAAGTTTTTCTGTGTTTCACAAAGAAAAAAAAATTAATGTCTGAGGAGATCAAACTACCTCTTCAGTTTTTGCCTTGAGGCTGCAGAATGGCATAACAGCAGACATTTTATGGAGAAGCACTTTATAAGCCAATGTTCCACTGGGGACGTGTAACATGAAAACTGAGTCACATCCTTTGCTTGTGGGCACAATATTTAGCAAGTCATTTCTTCTGACGCCACACAGATAAATTCAGTTTATAGGAAGTGAAGCCCACATTTCAGGTATATTAAATATAGGTTTTGATTCACCAGCAAGCACAATAAAATGTTTTGTAGAATTCTGCTTCCTTGGTTAGATTAAAGATTTAAATCTTAAAGCAAAATATGATACTGAAGTAGTTTTTTAACTCAACTACTTCATCACCTTCATCTCCAACTGAATGGGAGTGTGTTAATGACTGTGGGTATTCGCTCATATTGGGCTGAAGAAACTCAAATCCATCACACAGAATTTGAATAAGGATCAGATCAGGGTCAGACTGAACCATGGTCATAATCATACGGCTCATTATCACTTACTTGGTTCATTGGGTACAGTAGTGCTGCTGTCATGGCCTTGTCCCTTCATAGAAAGTGTATTAAAAAGAAGTACATACTTGTACTACTAAAGTATCTTCTTTCAGTAATTTGAACAAGTGGAGGGTTATGAAGGTGTCATAATCAAGGAGAAATATTGGTAAAATATTGTGTGATATATATATTGCATGTGTGGAGGGGGGAGGGGATGACCCTTGTTAAACATATATTTACTGTAATATCTTCAGATTGTTAATCGTATACTTCGGGGAAGAAGTCAGCGACAGCCTTCCCGGGCCACTCAGAGGGTTTACTTAAGTGTACCATGAAGTTTGGCACAATAGAAATCAAAGCTTTCCAACAGAGGAAGAAAGTATATAGGGTCACAGGGGTCAGATTCCTCTGTGGTGTGCGATTCCTGTGTGTGTCTAACACCAATCCTTGTGGGGTATAGCATCAATACTTTTATGTCGGGAGACAGCGATCAATGGTTCTCTCTTTCCCTGAACGGAAGCACTCCATATTCAGCGGTTGATTTCACGGCTGGATATCCTACACACCACTTAATGGATGTGTGTGTATCTATGTGTGTGTGTGCGTGTTTCAGTGTACAGTTGCAGCAATGTAATTCTGACTAATTAATCAACATAAAATTATTGAACTCAACAAGGGCAGTTTACTTGTGACAGATTATTGTTCTCACAAATACTAAAGTAATGAGAACACCACAATGTTCAGTACATATAAATTATAATTACTATACATATTATACAAGGTGAATGCACAACTAATATGGCAAATCTGCATTATTTAGTTAAATGTTTATCTTGGTCAATGTCCCTTTGTTCCTGCTCCAGAAATAGAATTAAAAGAATGTGTAAAGTAGAAGACAAAATAAATTAATCTCGCAGGGTTGTGATCCATAATGTAACTAAACACATGATTTGTGTAAATTACAGCCAATTATTATCCTCCTGTGCTCATGAGAGGGCTAAATAATTGCTTGCACTGGCTTTATTCACTATAAACTTCTGTTTCTTTTGTCTTGTTGTCTTGTGGGTAACAGTCCTCATCCATTTAGCATCTCCACCAGGAACCATAACTACCTTTATACAGTGGCGATCTGCCTGGATAAAAGAGAGCCTGATAATGCAGCAAGTTTCATATAGAAAAGAGGAGTGATTTTACCAAGCACGATTATATTACAAAATATATTTCCTACCGAGCAAAGCTGATGTTTCAGGGAGACTGAACAGGTTAACTTAAAGTACTAGCCTGTGTTTTTGCATGTTTGAGCCCAATATTACCCATATGTTACTGGCAACCACTTTCAAAAACATAAAAGTGCATTTTAATTTTTATGATATTTTGCCAAATCCCTTAATCTTTCAAAACTAAATGTTCAGGTGATACACCCCCTTAAACTTTAATGTTTTGTCTGCTAACACTTATGCATGATTGTAAAGGCTCTGCTGTTTAATTTCTCTGTAAAAGCAGTCTTCTCCTGGGATTATATTCCCTGGCAGAGACATACATTTTCGTCCATGTAGCTATGTGTTGTGCTTGTTAAGTAACTTTGACACAAAAATTAATAGACGTCTTGTTTGCTGTGATGTGTTACTTATTTCAAGCATATTTCAAGTCTACAAGTTGATTTTTATAGCATTCTGGAATGAATTGAAACCAATGGCTGACTGAAAGGGGGTGAAAAAACTCAAATATTTACCGCTGCAGTCGCATGTTTTAGAAAAATGTTGGCGGTAACGTTCAGGTTCAGGTTCAGGTTACTTTATTTGTACCCATAGGTAGATTTGGTTTGCAGTAGATGAGTCAGCATCCATCCTGACGCACATTTAGAAACAACACAGACAATAGACAAACATAGTAACAATGGTCAAGGTTCCAATCATACTAAACTACTAAACCTAAAAAAAAAAAAAAAAAAAAAAAAAAAAAAAGTAATGTGTATGTGGGTAGTACTATTTATTGAGCTCAAACATGGAAAATTACTGGGATGGTCCTTTAACAAATCTGGATCTTTGTTCTGTATACAGAAACCTCTGTAAGGCATCCTCTGCAAAGTTGTGGGTTTTAACAACAATATGAACCATATTTGGGTACTAACATATGCTTTAAAATGAGTGGTTTAATACATTATGGAGTGTAATATATTATCTGTGACTATTTTCTTTCACTTTTTGCACTTAAAGTAATAAATCAGCTGTGAAAACTTGAAATTCAGGTAAAGAGGGAAAATGTTGCAGCTCCTACACATACACACACATGCACATATTGTATGTTTGTATGTTCATAGCTACTGGGTAACACACATCCTGTCTCTCTGTGAAAAGCTGACATGCATGCACAAAGCACGCACACACACACACACACACGATCTGAGCCCGGCAATGGTTTGTGCATGTAAATCATGCCCTTAACGGCCCATAGAACAGCTGAGGCGAGAAGACTCAGTCTCAACTCTATGAATAGCAAAGCAGATCCAGCTGGGACTGCCAATCACAACATAAATAACAGATTAACATCTTTTCTTTTACAGATTAAACATTATCTTCCTCGCACAGCAAATCAATCTGCTGCACCTCAGTCTGTGTTCATTCAGGATGAGCCCTGGGAGGAACGCAGAGCTTGCAAGAGTTTAGTTATGCATGTGGTTGAAAGTTCATAAAGGTAGAATTGCTAAACGAATAAAGCATTCCTGGATTAGTTTTCCCTCTCATATATGCCTTCCAGTTATATTTCTGATCACTAACTCTTGCTGTCGGTAATCAGATAAGTATTGTTTTGTGAACCAAATCAAATCACAAACTTTGAGGCTTATCATATCCCCAAAACTGATGGAAGTTATATAAGAATGTGTTGATTTGTTGAGGAGATACTCTATAAAGACAAACAGCTTAGTAAAGGCAATTTTAGTATTCCTTAAAAGTCGCTCAGAGACTCAATATCTGCTGCCTGTTGTTAAATTTAAACTAAGAAAAACTAATCTTATAGTCTGCTGACATTATGTGTCAGAATTTTATAGCTATGCAAGTCAGACAGCTTAATAATGTGCTACCTTTGCATTACAAATGGTAAAAAAAATAAATTGTTCCTCCACCTTTGCAGCAAAACTGTTTTTGTCTTCTAAGAGGCAGGGTAAGTGAAGTCAACGATGGCTGATGACACCCGGATCAGTATTACCCTAGACCAGACCTCCACAGCTGAGGGAGCACATCGGCCCCAGCGCTGTCTGTCAGCCCTGTGATATACACTCAGAAAGAGAGGTTGCGTGGATGAGGTACGGGGGTGGATTTGATGGGTACATGCTGCTCAAACAAATGGCCGCTGGGCTTGTGTGTGAAAGAGACTGTTTAGAGAGAGAGAATGCGTGTAGCCTTTGAGGTATTGACTTTTATTTGTAGCACAATGTTGTATTTCCAAGTGTCACACCGGCAATTCTTTGTGTGCGCTCGAGGTTTTCTGGCCCATGTTTCTCTAAAATGCAAATGCAGCTTTCCACACTTTTCATTCCGTAACAAGAACAATGGAGATAGGGAAGAGGCATTGTTTCGTTTGTCATCTCACATTGACATTTCTGCTTGTCTCTGGGCCTGCAGCAAGGTGCAATTTAAATGTTAACGTGGAACAGGAAACACTGGCAGGGTATAAAAGCAGACATGGCATCTCTTAGGGTTTGTAGGGTTTGTAGCTCATTTGTGGTTCTGAATCAGAGATTCAATTGTAACAATGTTGTGTTTAATTTGATTTCATATAGAAAGAAAAACTCTGATTAACTAAAATATATCAACAAAAGCCATGTGAGTCATTGGTCAGAAGAGTCTGTCAGAAATCAAAACTGGAAGAAGTTTACTATGCCGGACTAGTTAAATAACATGGAACAACAGAATTGGCATACATGCCTAGTCCTAGCCATTATTTTGGACATAATGCATGCTGCCTTCAGGAGAATGGAGCACAAACAACAAGAAACTAAGCTTTGGTTGATATGTTACCTTTTCAAAGCATCCGTTCATTTTTTTTATGTGTAAACAAAGGCATATTTTACTTAACGGTAACCATGAGCACCAGCCCTTTCTGATAATGCATCAGTTAATAGATCAATAGATTATCTTGCAGTTGGTTCAGAACTCATTCAGATCATGTTCACGCTGCAAACAAACTGCTCCAGAGTTGTTTTGGTCCACATCCGATTACAATTATTCAGACCTGCCCAAACGAGGGAAGGAGGGAAATGTACCTTAGTCAGACTAAAGCTGAATAAATAAGGGTAGATGTGTGAAAACGCCCAAAAACGCCTTAAGAGAAAGACCCTGTCAGATCTCTGGGATCCGAAGACTCCTGTACCTTCTGTCAGGCAGGGATTACCGCAGCTGTCTGAAGACCAACTGTTTGATTAATCATAATCAATGAAAAGAAATACTTTTTTCATTACATTTTGACTCTATTGTTAGCGTTGTGGCTGATGAAGTTCAACAGGGAAGACAAAATAGACTCAGCAGATGAAACTTTGTGTTCTGGCAATGTTTCCTCCACCTCATATTCCTTTATTTCAGGACATGCAGCATTAGTAAAGGTTTGGTTATTTTGGACTGAATTTTTTAGGGGTTGAAATTTTGGTTCGATGAGTGGGCAAAGGTTCTAGCTAAGTTTCTCCTTGTTACTTACAAGGTACAGTTTTTCAAACAAAATGAGGAGAATGTAATTGTGACGACCCGCTTCCTGCTTTATTTTGTCGACTTTTGTTTTCATGCTGTTCATTTAGCTTTGTTTCCGCTCTTTGTTTAGTTTCCTGCCATTTTTCTGCATCACCTGTGTTCATCCTCTGTATATACACTCCAAGTAGAACCTGCTCCCGGTTGCCAGATTGTCTTTGTACTCCCCGTAGTCGAGTTTCTGGGATTCTCCGTGTATGATCCCAGCCGGTTTCTGACTTTGGTCTAGTCTGATTCTCTGCCTGTTTTGGATGCATCGTGTGTTTTCCGATTTTTGGACTGTTTCTGGTTTTCGCCTAGTTGCCCACTCCCTGTCTGCTCAGATTACCTCACTGACTGCCTGACCGTGTTTTGACCCCTGCTGCCTTCATTAAACTTTGGATTTTGGACTTTATTAAGTTTGATCCCTGCGTTTGAGTCATTTCCTGGTCTCGGGCCGTTACAGTAATTTCTGTTCATAGTTATTACTCTCTATCAAAAGATCTAGGTAAACTCGGATACTATAATTGTCTTAAATGCAGCTCAGAGACCTCCAACCCACTTTCATTCTGGACAAATTGTTCTAAATATAATAGCTTGAAATTGAAAATATCACTTTGGGTTAGTCTTTCTAAATACAGTGGAAAGTATGCCCCCACATCTCATTTTTCTGAGTTATCAAAAAAAAAAAAAAAAAAAAAAAGTGGCACATTGACACTCTACATGACAGAAAGTGTGATACATGTGTATGTACTGTATAAATGTGGTACCTCAGGTGTGTCACTATGAATGATGCCCAGTGATTCTATTAAAAAGGTGTTTTGACTGCATTAATTAAGACGACTTGTAAAAATCCTTGTGATGTGGACAGAACTGAGAAATTTTAAAAATAGCCAGTAAATTCATCCATATGGTTCGTTAACTTCAACTAATTAATTTATCTAGTGTAAGTAAGATAAAACCTTAAAAAAAAGAGAGAGAGAGAGACATGAGATTTGAGGCTATACAGCCCTGATTTATGTGTAACATCAGTAACGTTACACGAAGATTTCTGTAAACATCTAGCTTAATGATTACTAAGAATACCTCATCACTGAAAAGCAAAAAGCTCATTTGTAGCACCTGTTGTCACCCTGTCAAACTAAATTGCTGTTATACAGACGCATATGATCATAGTTATTTTCATTTTCAAATCTTAAACTTTTCTCATTTATTTTAACAACTATCAGATCTCCTGACCTCTTATAGGACTTATTTGCTTGATTATCTGGAAAGTACTCGTTCCTCCTTTTGTTTGTACTTACATTTACACTTTAACACAACAATATTTTATACATATATGTGACTATATGTCCATTTGTATTCACGTTTTTGTCCTTTTTCTATATCACAGCTGTTGAGTGTTGTTTTTTTAATTTCACACATTACTGTATTCATATTTTGTTGATTATTGATTGGTTTTGAGATTTATCGAGACATATTGTCAGGTTTTTCATCTGAAAAATTTCTGTGCTGTGGAAATTTCTGTTGCATCTCTGTTCACATTGCAATATGATTGGAAAATGCATTTGTAAACTATAATTCTCCATTAAAGTATGAATCCAGAATACTATTTCCCACCTTTTTTGAAATCAGAGATGTTGATAGGCACAGACAATGAACGCCTATCAACGGCACTGCAATAATCATACTTATTTCCGCTATCATGTAATCCAGATGGCAAATCAGAGACCCCATAAAACAGCATTAACTTTAACAACACTACTGCGCTATACCATTTGGTACGTTGGCAGCCATGAATCAAGTGGAGCGCTTTCTGTCTCTCAGTGGTCTTCGAACACACCATCATTTTAATGGGATCCTGGGGTCCTACATATCAAGACAGGGGGTCATACAAGGAAAGGCCTGGTTCTCTTGGAAATAATGAGGTCATTCGGTGTATAATGAGGCAACTGACGGGGCGGGAGGGGGGGCTAGACACGAGGGATTTCAGGCTGTGCTCACCATCAATTTGCCAAAACAGGTTTTGAAATGGGTTTCCCCCCACACACACACACGTTTTCTCCCTCATGCTCCGTGCCTTTCCTTACTGTCTTTTACACGCTGTAATTTTGTCGTGTCATCACTACCAGCAGGGTGTGACAACCCGCTGCTTTTAATCATTCTCAATCAGGAGGGTCGGTCTGTCTGTCTGTCTGTCTGTCTGTCTGTCTGTCTGTCTCTCTCTCTCTCTCTCTCTCTCTCTCTCTCTCCATCTCTTTTGCCATCTCCCTCTCCTTTTCTCTCTGCAGGGGACAGGCAAAATGGAGAAGAATGAAACACATGTGTAACCTTTTCAAGGGCAGCAGTGAGGATGGGCTGTCCAGTTAGAAAGCACTTTAGGAAAAGAAAACCACTGGTGCGGTTAATACAGAAAAGACAGGGGAAAATAGATGAGGGGCCCTGAAAGCTGACTATGATGACTTCTATATATAGCTGCTGCAGTGCGTGGTTGAGGCCTGTACTGCTAAGATGCCATGTTCTTCCAGCTAAAGGGATTTCGCAGAGAACGTGTGCATCTATGTGCACATGGATGTGCATGTGTGCATGTGTTTATTACACTGAGCGCGGCTGCCGACCAGAGGAGAGGAGGAGGAGGAGGAGGAGGAGGAGGAGGAGCTCACTNGCGCGGCTGCCGACCAGAGGAGAGGAGGAGGAGGAGGAGGAGGAGGAGGAGGAGCTCACTAGCTCCATAGTGGCATCCTTAATTACAAAGCAAACAACTGTAGGCCTTCTCCCTTGCAGGACAGCCACATTCTCTGAAGGGCTATTATTACAAAACTTTTCTCCTCAGCAATTTCTCATAATTAAGTGGTACAAAGACGCATTATTCATGCCAGAATGGAATGGATGTTTTTTGTTTATTATTCAGCAAAGGGGACACCTTTTTTTGAAAGCACCTATTAAATCAACTCTAAAGACTTCTAAATCAGACTAACGCTATGTTCTACATTAGAACAGTGGTTCTCAAACTGCAGGTGTTCTGTGGAATTTGTACTATAGTGGTACCTGAGACACTCCCTGGTGTACATCAAAGAATCAAAACAATTGTAATCTATGGAAATTCTGTTATGATGGCAAAGCATTCACAAGTATGTCAAATTATTATTCTCTTTTAGTTAAGAATTTAAGGAAAGATTAAATTAACACTTGCACAAACTTGTACCACTTAAGATTTTTTTCCCTCAAATGTGAGACAAAAACAGCTGTTAGTTACAATGCGGCATGAAAGTTATTCTGCAGCATATTATTTATGCATGCATACGTTAGCCAATGGGCTCAAAATTTTGGCAACTCAGGTATTTCAGTGCTGGGCCGCTCATATACCCTGTATCTCATTGTAATAAGAAAAACGTCTCCACTGGGTCCCTCAGAGACATGGGAGTAGCAGTGGAAGTAAATACAAGAGTCCTGATTGTGAAATAATGAGAATGCCAGTTGCTGTTTGGCAGCTGCTGCTGCTGTCAGCAGGTTTTGAATCACTGTAAAAAGCAACGGAACGGGAGAGTAATGGGCGCTATTAAACCTTCCATAAAGATTACCTACATACCCACCTACCAAACACTTAACTTGCTGAGGAGAGTTTGGTAGATAGGTGTGACATCCACTTGACGCATTAGTTCATTATGCTCAGAAATGACATCATTAGAGTTTTAACTGTTATATTCTCTGAACTCATATCCAAGGCGAGGAAACTGCTGTAGTCTTTAAGTGAATTAGATTTACAGTAACATAGTAAATAAATGAAACTTTATCAAACTTTGCATTGTGGGATTTCATTTTCCTTTAAGCGCTGTAAAAGCTTACAATGTACAGACTTTGTGATATAAGAAAAAGATATATTACACAGACAACACACACACACAATCTCGAAAATCAATAACATTCTCAAGTTGGCTGTGGTTTACTTGGTTGATGTACCCTAACTCATTTACATTTTTCAATTTCGAGAGCTTTTCCACTGCAGCCTTCTGTATAATTCATATTTGGAAAGCCTTGACAGCATACGTGGTTGTTAATGATTTTGGATGTTTTTTCAGTAAATCATACTGAGTACTGATTTTTTGGTTATAGGAACATTGAGTCCCCGCTGTCCAGAAATATTAAGAAATGGGAAAGTAGTTAGCTTCTCACAAGGGTCATAATCCAAATTTAAACACAGATTTTGGCTGAGTAGCCCAAAAAAAGCCTGAACTCCTAAACTTCATTTAAACATTTCTCTACTCTGCACATACTCTATGACTGAAAAGCTTCAAGTGCTTAACACACAATATAACAATGATATATATATCTATCCACAGGGAGGCCAGAGCTGGCTCAAGGAGCTGTTTGATGCCTTGCTCAGTGACCCATCAGCCTAACATAATATATTTCTCAAGACAAGGCTTCAAACCCCAGTTAAAAGTTGGTTGTCCGACTTATCATGCCATTTGTGTATTTGTGCATCTATTTTGTGTTTGTGTTTGTTCATGTTCTTCAGTTTGACATTCAAACTAATACCAACCAGAGCACAACTCATACAGAGTCTCAATTTAGAGTCTCCTCAATCAATAATACAGCTCATTTTATGGAAATAATTTACAAGCTTTGCAAATACAACAGATGATGACTTCTTACTTTTAAAGCAGTCTAGACGGCCAATAAAGCCATCAATCCAGGATATATTGTATTCCTTTAATCCATAAAGTCCACAGATCAAAAATATCAAAGCCTTTTTATTATAAAAGTAAACCAAGTCGGAAGTATTGTCAAGTTGGGATAGTTCCCACTCCCACAACCCTGAATAGGATAAGCATTTATGGATGATGGATGGATGGATGGATGAATTTGTTCACCTGACATGCTTCCCTTCATACTCCAATTAACAATGATCATGTACTGTATGTTAGGCAAACAACCGAGTCCTATTAATCCCATCTATGTATACATCTGATTCACGTTTTTGCCACAAATAAAAATTAGAGCACAGATCTTCCTTTCTCTGCTCTCCCTTAGTATACCCCACTTTCTGGAGTTTACATCTGCTGAAATCCATCACGTGGCAAATTCTGTTTATCGCTTTGAGCCTGGAAATTTTGGTTCATTGAGAAGGTGTGCATTCATTATGTATGAGCTCACATCATCAGCAGAAAGGATGCATGACTGCTGTACCTGACAGGGCATCACTGTGTTGAAAAATCCTCAACAAAGTTGTAATGAAAGACTCTATCAATACAAGACTTTAAAATATCCAATATTGTATTTTGATTCTAATTGTAAATCAAACTATCCTTTTCCTTGTGGAGGATGAGAATCAAATTTTGAATCTGAATAAGGTCAAAATTTCTTTTTCTGTTTTATCGTCACAATGAAAGCTGTTTGGTTAAAGTGCCCCCACAGGTGTTTTATAAGAGTTCAAGAAAAATGAGGACGACTACATTTTTATTTCATTTATGTTTGCAGCAAGCACAGCGAACGGCTTCAGTGAGCAATCAGTCACTGGCTAGCAATAAAGGGTATGTAAACTCATGCATCGTGATGTCTGTGTAGAAATTATTTACTTCCCTATTTATTAACACAATACTCTTCTGCGTCCTGCTCTGAGAGGGACTTTAGACATCTACTGTAGGTGTGTTCTCAAGTGTTATAATAAGTAATAATAAAAGGTATTGTTTTTATTTGTTGGCTTGTCCCTGCATGCAGATATATTCATTTGTGCATTAATCCACTGGTTGACAAAGACATCACCAATAATTCAGCAACAGTTTTTAACGAGCAGATTAAAGCAAACTATTTCTCAAGTTTTGCAGAGAATAATGCATGACCTTGGAGGCATGAGGAAAAGAGGAGGAGGAGGACATAACCTCTTCTCATTCATCACTCTTTCTCTCTGTATATGTACTGTATATACTGAAACCAATGACCCATGAAAACAGGCAGTGCCAGCCATCACATTTCTTGGCCATCCTTTTACTCTGTGTACCGTGTGGAAAGTGTCTTTTATTTCCCCTCCCTGCCACACCTCACCACCTCTCCTCCCTCATTCATCCAAGTGAGCCAATCAAGACTGGGGAGGATAATGAATTACATAACGAGGACTTCTATATAATCATCTCCTCATCTATACGCTCCCAGCTGCAGGGACAATTAGAAAAAGGAGATAAAGACAGGAGAAGATGGGGAAGAGAACAAATGAGAGGAGGAGGAGGGACGAAGACAGACAAATTGATAGTAATATGGACAGAGAGGGAGAGATGCTACTAAATTACAAAAGAGGAACAAATGGCACAAGTGAGAGAAAAGAAGATGGGATAGCTGACATTTAAAGGACCATGCTGGCGATCGTGCATGTTTGAGCCTAATATATTCAATTTTCATACATGTTACGTTACTGACAATCATTTTCCAAAGGATAAAACTGTATTTCAGTTTTCCTGATATTTTGCAAAATCTCTTAATCTTTCAAAATCAAATATTTAAGTGATACACCCACCCTAAAAATCGATGTTTCGCCTGCTAATAGTTACGCAACCTTATGATGTCACTGTCATTTAAATTGTTCGATAAACACAGGTCTTCTTTTGGGACTATATTCCCCGATGGAGACATATATTTACTCTGCGCTTTTTGTTGTGCTTAAATGCTAAAATTACAAAACTTCTAAAAAAAAACCTGAATACACGTCTTGTTCACGATGATGGATTACCTATCCTAAAAATGTTTCAAGTATCAACAAGTCGATTTTAATAGCGTACCAGAATGAACTGAAACCAATGGTGGTCTGGAAGGTAGGAAAAAGAATTTAATTCACAGTTCCAGCAGTATGCTTTGGGAAATGATTGTTAGTAACGTTACATGTATGAAAATTGAATATATTAGGTTCAAACNCTTTGGGAAATGATTGTTAGTAACGTTACATGTATGAAAATTGAATATATTAGGTTCAAACATGCACGATCGCCAGCATGGTCCTTTAAATTTAATTTCACGGGCCACTATTTGCTGACCTCTAGCCAAAAGAATCCATGACAATACTCTTTGCCAAAGTGTTGACGCTGCAAAATCATTTACTCCTAAAACCTGACCGCTGCCTAGCCCAGCTGCGACCCCGTTCAGGCCCACTGCTGAAGACATCAAAACCAGTAAATAATCCCAAGCTTGGTATAAATAAACTTACCAGACTCGGCCCTTAGGCTTGCTTTTATTTCCTGCTATCTGCACTGCACTGCTGGTTAGGCCCTTGGGTGTTATTGGCTTGTTATTGCATCATTTGAGGTCCCCAGAAGTCCCGTGTTAGCTTTTCTGCCTCAGCTTGAACCTGATGCGCTGCGAGGGCTAACACATTTCTCTCAGCTGTTGTTAACCATACTGGTGCCACTCCACAGAATGAAATGGTAGTCACTCTAATATCACTTCCTCCACTGCTTGCCAACATTTTGTATCACCATAGGAAACATAAAACAGTCAAGCCAAGCCACTGATACCTTTTTCCAAATAGCTTTAAGATGTTCTGTTGCATGTCTGAGTACTTCGGCCCCCCAAACTGTATTAGTCATATCACGAAACATATTTAGGCTTCTCATGAACTGGCTGACTGGTGTTACTGTGTGATCAAAAGTGGTATTAAAAATAGAAAAAGAAGAGGAGTGTAAAATAGAGTGGAGGAAAGGAAATGAAAGAGAGTGGGATGAAAGTAAGAGCGAGATGGAGTATGAACCTGAAAGAGAAAGCATCACGGTGGAAAAGAGAGGATAATACAGAGGGGGAGGAAATGAAAAATGAGAGATGGGATTATGAATGAAAATGGAGGGTGAAAAGAGAAGTGCAGCCTAGAGAAAAGCAAAAGAATGTGTAAAGACAGGAAAGCAGATGGAGACACAAAAGGGTTGCATTAGCGGCTTCATCCACAGTGGAGAGGGGTTCCATCCAGCTGAGGCTATGCTGGACAGAAAAGCTTGACACTGACCAGGTGACATCAGGCCAAGCTTGTGTAAAAGTGTCTGCAATATTGTCTCGGCTTGACTACCTCTGATGGTAAATGAAAGAGGATACTTTCAGAATTGTAATTAGCTTTTTGATATACAGTTTTATGTGGTGTGAAATTGAGTTTTTCAGGTGTTATTTCTGTCTGCATTCACCATAATTTACTCAAGGACTGTCACACGGGGCAATGCAAACCAGCTGGCAGTCTTACAATTGGAGAAATTCAGCAGAGGATGGTATAATCTGCTCGAGTATATTTTTTTCGGCTTACAGTGATCCGCTGCTTAGTAAGGCGTGTATGACACAGACTGAAAATGCCATCCAATTTCCCTTTTTGAAAGGAAAGGCACCTCACTATCGAAAGCAAACATCTTTCTGGGTCTGCCAAAACAGATTGCTGTGACACAAGCAAGGGCATTCCGTAGTCCTTAGAGAGGTTTGGGAGGAGATACAGAGACATGCAGACAGACAGCACTCATAAAACTTCAATTCACTGACAACGCTGATACCCCTTAGGAGATGATGCTGACAAATTGACATATAAGTTTACTGTATCCATCTGTATTCTCTTTTTCTGAGGGAATAAGATCGATACAGTACACACTGCCAGACAGCAGAAAGAACATAATGTGACACCGCTTTTCTGGTAGGTATAAGCCAGTTAGATAAATTAGGCACACACACACACACACACACACACACACATGCTCACACACATGCGGACACACTTAAACAATTTATTCTGCTTATGTCATCAAATGTGGTGTCAAATTTGTGCTTGGAGCAAGAATACGCTCTACCTGTCACCATGGCAGCTGTGTAGGGTGATTGCATTCACACAATCAGCGGAGGCTCATGGGAAATAAGCTTTGGAAGAATGAGATCTCTTGAGAAACAAAAAATAAAAAAAAGACAGAGAAAGAGACTGGAAGAGAGACATAGGGAGGGAGACAAGATGAAAAGAAAGGGAGATTGAAGGAGAAGGAGCGAGCGAGTAAGTGAGTGAGAGAGAATCCAGTCATCTTTATTTGAATAAGGAATTTGACTTGGTGCATTTGAATGCTACTCCAGCAGCAAGAAAAGATATTTATGAATAACATTAATTATGAAACAACAAATTGTCTATATTAATCATAATGCATTTCATAATGTACTTGCATAATGCAAACCTCAAAGGGCAGGTAAACCACAAGAGGAACGAAAATAAAACGCAAAGCCAAGAAGTGGCAGACGCCTTAGTAATGAACATAAAAAGTCTTCTAAAAAGGAAGGCTCTTGGGGAGCATTTTAAAAAGCACCCAGTGTGTGGTGCCCTGAGGTGACTGAGTAGTTTGTTGCAGCAGGCAGCAGAGCCCCCCACAGTGCTTATTCCTGGGGGGTTAGAGGTGCAGGTTCTGGCTTGACCTGGTGATGCAAATGGAGGTTTGTGTGATACTAAATTACATAGTGGGATGTTTCTAACTGTTAAAGGACTATACCAAACAATTTTGCATTTTTGAGCCCAATACAGTATAAACAACCAACATACACGCTAGATTATTGACAAACATTTTCCAAATTATAAAACCCTATTTTAGTTTTCATGTTATTTTGCCAATCCCCTAATCTTTCTAAATCAAATGTTTCGCCTGCTAATATGTATGTCTGAATGTAGAAGGCATGGTTGTTTATAATTTCCAGGTAAAGGTAAAGCCATCTGCTTCTGGGACTATATTCCTATGGCAGAGATATTTTTTCTTCTGCTGTTGATGTTTATAACATACTAGCAGCGTTGCTTGAAAGGTAGGAAAAACAAACATAAAATTCACCACTCCAGTAGTATGTACCGGTATCACCAGTAGGACAGAGGTTTTGAAATCAGACCTGGAGGAGATAAAATCCCACTTGAACTGACCTCGTACAGGTCCATGATGTAACACACCTACTTATTCCCTAAGCTCCCTAAGCTCACATTGCTCTTTTCCTTTCCTCTTTCCGTTAATACATCACTCTTTCCCACCCACTCTGTTTTGTATTAGCCCCCTGTGAGAATACACTGGATGAGTGAACATGACTGAGTGAGTCTGTACTGTTCAGCTCATTCCCCTTCCACATCGCTCCACATTAGCCTCATTGCATCTCTGCTCTCCCCATTTCCCTCTGGGCATCAAATTAGCCTTTGCCCCTGAGCTATGCAAAACATGACATCACAATTCACCCCTTCACCCGCCTAAACCCATCTCCCTGCCATATTCCTCATTCCCATAAGCATTATGTATCCCCGCCTCACCTTTCACAATCCTGCGCTCCACCTCTCTTTTTTCTCAGCAGCCACCTCTGCCTCCAGCTGTATGAGGGCCATATTTAGCATAAGCAAAAATTCTCTGTTGGAAGATGTCACGGCGAGTGTTAGTGAGTGAGGCATCACACCAGGGCCTAGGGTGTGTGTTCTCACAAGTATGCAGCTCAAACCAACCAGATGCACCACAGGGGAATGAAATCGCAAGCTTAGCAGTTTCACAGTGCTGCTATTACTTCACGCTTCACAGGAGGATGAAGAGGGCGGAGGAAGGAAAATGGGGCACTGGTAACACTTATAGTGCTTTCAAAGAAATGAAAACCACAACAATGCTGGAAATCTGTGCAGCAGCAGGGCTCCCAGAGAACATCAATCAGGACTGCACGCCTCTGTGTGGCTGTATTTCTTTCCAATGTCTTGTCTTAGACACTCTGAGGCTTCCCAGACATCTCTCAAGTAATATATTCTGTTTATCCCACAAAATTAAAGAGGCAGGTTTGCCTTGACAGAAGTTGAAGCTTTCTCTCACCAGTGGAAAACTGCCCTGAGAGGAGAAAAGGATCATGCCTTGCAGTGACTGACTGTCAGCTGGGCTCTGTTTCAGCAGAACTGGAAGCGGAGTGGAAATATTACTGCCCCAGGCATACTTCTCCAAGCCTTACAGTCAATCCAGATTATCACTGCCCAGTGAAAAAGATTTTAAAATATTTTCTTAATATAAGGGAGAAAAATTGAGGCCAAAACGAGCCAATTCCAGAGTTAATTGGGGTTCAAATGACAGATGCAGAGGGTGTAGATGAGCAATGTGCTGCTCGCTGATAAAGACGATTGGCTGTATGTATTGTATTTATTGTATTCTCAGTTTTCCTCACAAAAACACAAGCTCACCCAGTTAATGATTGTTTCAATAATTAAATTACTTACCAAACTGTCTTTCTTGGTATATATGTTGGACATTACAGAAATAAAATTGCTATCCTGCAGGAGCAACGGTAATTATGGAGGTGTCTGAAACTTACATTAAAAATAGAGGATTTTTATAATAATGACTCAAATTAAATATTGGAACAACAGTAGCTTTGGGGCATTGGTGGAGGTAATTCTGCCTAACTTTTTACTGTCTAACTACTTTTACATCTGTGTAGAATGTGGAGAAAAAATATTGATCCATTATGAGTGTGATGAAAAATGCAAGTTAAACATTTGAAATGTAAAATGACAATTGCTGTCACAATCGCAATAAAATCTGCAATGTCTCGATGAAACTATCATGTCTGTTTATGAAACCATCAACTTAAGGATCTGCAACAAACTAATATAAAATCAACTCACAAATCAAGTACATTCTTGACATTTAAATCCCCCAGTGGCTTGGAGGGGGTCTGTGGGTCTTTGTCATTGCCTGCAGTTGCAAGTGATGTTTCTATTGACTCTCCATTCATACTAGAACCGGCTCTCTGAGCTGTAATCAATGGACGCTAATGCCTCTATTATAATCCATGCTCTCAAATTAAGGCTGCATTGATCAGTGGGCCTTGGGTTTCAACAGTGGCTGTATGGGGAGAGGAGAGAAATTTGTTTTTGATGCAAACAGACATTCAGGCAGTGAGAGTACGCGTCATGAGAGTTAGACTTCAAACCCAGCCTTTAATTTGTGGTCTTTCCCGGGAGGTTTTTAAGCACGCTTTGTTGCTCCCAGTTTAAGAGGTGAAAATGCATCATGCATGTCGATCAAAGGTGTGCTGGGTTTTAAATACCGCTGAGCCTCAGGGTGCTAAGTAAAGAAATTGCTTGGGGTGTTTTCTTGAGCAAAATAATACTGCATTAGTAAGCCCATTTGGGCTTCAACATACATCAAGGTTTTCCTGTACGCTCAACACAGAATACAAACTGTGGATTTGAAAGATGTAACACATTTAATTTTGGAGCTTTTTTTTTCCCATTGTAATATTATTTTGTCAGTAAATTATTTCAGTGTAAGTTCTTTTCAAAATAATATGTTTATCAATTAAACATCCATAGCTCTTTCTCATGGACACTTTGACTTGTTCAAACACAGGTGGAACCAATAACATTAATTATAGCTGCAATCTCTTTAGGAACATTAATTTTATTAATTACACCTGTGCTTCTCCTGCTCTGAAAGCCAAAATAATATCCACAATTCATGTAACTGGTATATATTAAAAGAGAAAAGTCATGCCTTTGCTATCACTATGGAAGTATAAAGCTTTGAACACAACTTAATGTTGATTTTAGTTACTCAAATAGAGAAACACATGGAGATATTCATCATTTGGAACCAGGTCTGATTAGAGAAATACATAATGCTTATCATGCTCTATCAATCAGCCAATCACACTCTTCTCTGTCTGTTAATATATATATATATAGATAGATAGATAGATAGATAGATATAGCCAACTCAAAGTAACTTGGGGGTTTTGATTCTGTGATTAATGTCATAGGCGATGGCAAAGTCATCAAAACATATGAGGTAGTATCCATGTGAATACATATCTTTATAGGGAGCATAAAATCTGCAAAAAAAAAAGATAAAACTGACATCAGTTTCTGCAGAGGTGTTAAGGGAGAGCGTGCAGGCTGAAGAGTGGGAAGATAGTCGAGACAAAGAGAAACAAAGAACAAGATAGGCAAAATCAAATGGGAGGAGATCTGAAAGAGACAGAGGGAGACAGCCAGAAGGACAACAGAGGTAGAATTAAATAGACTTGGATAAAGGTAATACTAGACATAGACGCAGATACCCAGACTTTAAGTAAACTGACTGAGAATAAGACAAATATAGATAATAAATAGAAAGACTTGTGAGAAGAAGTGTGTTCTCTGTCTGTCTAAATTAGTCTGAACTCAGAGGTGGCGAGAGAGTTTCTAATCCGTTCTCCCTGAGGCCCTGAATCACCTGCCATCCACAAAGTCACCGTCCATCCCACAGGAAAACACTCATTACAAGCTGCCATTACATTTCACTGCATCCCTCACCATAACCTTGAAGCACTCTTCACTCTGCCAAAAACACTTCAATCCAGTGGGAGAGCTGGGTCAGTGGAGTCAATGTCGAGTGGCTCCTTTCTCCCAAAGGCACCAAAATTGACATGTTTTTTGTTTTTTTTTTTGGCTACAAGAATGTTACAAGGACAAGCGTGCGTATGTCACATGGGAAAATAAAGAAGGTGTAAGTATGTGTGCTGATGTCAGAAGAGCTATCCAAGGAAATCAAATCTCCGCAAAAGATGATCCATGATCCATAATACAGTATTTATTGCATCATGTCAATTGTTAGCAGTCAGTATCTCAATATAAAAGGCCAAAGGGAGAGGTCAAGAATACATTTTGCTGACTTAATTCATTTTTAAGATACAATTGAAGATCAGCTGAGAAATAAAACCCAGACCTTCTCAAGGCAGCATTGCATCATTTTCTTCCTCCATAAACAATTTTCTACTTAAAGTTGAACACCTCTCAGCTCTTGCTGTTCAAAAAAGAAAAAAAAAAAAAGTTAATTATCATGCATTACTCAAATCCCTATCTTACACAGAGGAATATCATTGGATGTATGACTTTACACACCATTCTCCAGTGCTGACCCCTAATAATAAATCTAATCTGCATTTTCCTGCTCGTTCATTTCTAACGAAAAGGAAAGCAAAAATGCAACAGGGAGCAACTGATGTTAAGGGAGACCGATCACAGAGGAGGAGAGCTGTAGCTAATTTCATGCTTTGTATTTTTCTGTCACACATGGCTAATTCATCTAATTCACATGGCTAATTCACATTTCATCGTGTCAGGCTGACACGATGAAATGTGCACCCTGTGATCTTCCACAGTCATCCCGGCCTGGGCCTCGAGTGGTATAGCTTGAGTTATCTTTATGTATGGAGGCCTTGCCAATCCATAGTACAGTTTCCTTTTATACAATACTAATACAGAGAGAGCCCAATAAAATCATAGGGAGTGAGGGGTTGCAGTTCCATTTGGGTTTGTTACCCTTGACTGGCTCTGAGATGTAAATGACTATCCACTCCCCATACTCCTATGTGCCTTCTCTGGTCTCATTCCATTTGTAATTTAAAACGTTGCAGAAGGCACTGGTGGCCGAAGAAATAGGTAAGAGAAATATACATCATACTGGAAAAATAACTCAAAATATTATATTAGATATATACATAGTAATAATCAGCATAAATTGTTAAATAGTTAATGAGCATATTTACACAGCTTTGAGTTGCCTAAATTATATCATTAAGCTAAATTATATCTTACAGCAAATCTGTAAGCTGGAACACACTGAATTTTGCAGCTGTGTCTTTCGGTGATCAACTACCAGGTACATGTTGAGCCCAGCTGCAGTTTCTACCTCCTGTCTCCTTCACCTGTCAGAAGCAGTTAGGGTGTAGTGGCCCCATTCCACCACTCGCTCCAAAAAACATTGTCTGGTTACTGTAGAGAACGCAGCTGTCCCTAGGTGAACCTTGCTGGTACTTATTATGATAATAAGGTCCATCTCAGAACTCTAGCTGCCTATGTGGGGTACTTAAGGGAAGGGCATTGATAGTGGGGTGAATGGAAGAAATGGAGATGGAAGGGAAGTGTGGAGAATGGTGCGATCTGCTGCAGGGATCCTCCATGCATAAAGATGAAAGCACAGGGGCCATGTTGCTCCAACAAATCAATCAGAAGGTGGTTGGCGGATGTAGCTGCCCTGGAAGTTCCCCAACAGTGACAAGAATGTCCCAATTTCTCTCTCTCTCTCTCTCTCTCTCTCTGGTGTGTCTGCACTCGTTATGTGTAAATATGCGTATCTGTGTTCAAGTATGTCTGTTGACATGTCCCATGCAAGTGCAAGGACTTGCACACTCTCACAACTTACACAAACCCCAGCTATACACACGCACAAGCATCTTATCTATTTCAAGTTGGACTGAGGTGGTGCCAAGGAACAAGCTACAAACATTTGGACTGCCTGGATTATTGTTATACCAACAGATGCACCGCACTCCTACTCTTTTTTCATCGTTAACAGCATTTTGCCTCATTATCACAAGCATCAGGTGCCAAGTGAGCTGTTTTCCACTAACAGGTGTAGCAGTTTTAGATGTTGCCTTGCTGCCTTGTGAATCTCATAGGCAAATCACCTGATTTTCAGTCACTCTTCCTTGAACTTAATTTTGTTACCCACTCCAGCATCAAATGGAATAGAAAATTAGTCAGAATGGTAAAAAGTTGCTCTGCAAATCCTCAGCTTTACTTACAGGGCTGTGCCACAAATTTGGAGCGATGCATATCTTCACTGCTGGAGATGCTGCTGCTCACTATCAGCACCCCTCATCGAGCAACATGTTTTGGAGATTAGCCCCCGTGTGCTGCTGATTCTGCTCCTGCTGTCTGTATCTCCCCTTCCTTCCCAAGGTCAGATCAGTGTCGAACCACCACCACGCACCTGACAGGGTGAATGCAGCACAAAATTGGATTTATTAGAAAAACTCTGCTTACTTGTTTCTTGAATACATGCAGCAGGCTGAGTAATTGTGTAAAAGGCTGTGAATGTGTGCTTAGGGCATTTTAATTAACCCAGATCTTGTTCACCCTCTCAACAACAAGCTCTTTCTGAATGACAAAGCAATTTTGTGTCGATTAGTAAATTAATGACTCTCACTCCAAATTGGGAGGCTGTTGATGGGACTGTTGGTGCTGATGAGAGGCCACCTCCCTGCTGAACGAGCTGCATGTTGTGCAAGTGGAGATGGACCAAACACAATAGGTGCAACAGTATCTCAGACAGCCTGCCTGCTGATGTAAAGAGGCCCCGACTGGCCGCCACCGGCTCTTTCTCTCACTCTCTGCTAATGCGTTCCCTGGCACTCACACAGAACTGCGCACAGGCACGCCTACATACGGAAAAAACATACAAACGCCAACACAAAGATACACCCATCATCTCACCATTTCAACGTCTGTCTCTTTCTCATGCAAAACAGATGCAGCGTAGCCACACAAACTCCTGCAGGCATTTTTGTTGTCACTTGTGAAGGTGCGTATGAGTGTGTGTGTGTGTGTGTGTGTGTGTGTGTGTGTGTGTGTGTGTGTGTGTGTGTTGGGGGGGGTGCGCATGAGTGCTTGCTGACAAATCACCTTTAAGTGGTGCTGCCATCTGGTGGTACGTTTATGAACTGAAGAGCACAGCTGATGTGCAGTACATGATATGGTTCATTCATCATGTAATCAGCTAATGAGTGAATAAACAAATTGCTATAGCATCAAAACAGGAAAAACATAATGTTGCAGCACATCTAATTAGCAGTTTGTTCCCTTTTGCCTATTTCATATTCAGCTAGCCAACATGGAATAGCGCCATGAGATAACAATATCCAATTTAGTTTATGGATGGTTTGGTCTTTGCATTATACGTATAAAGGAATATATTGAATATGATTCACAACCACAAGAAAGCAAAAAAAGAGCCTGTATAAGACTCTTTGACTTTATATGAAGCATTTGGTAATGTACATACATACTGTATGTTAATGCTGCTGCATCACAGCATCAACTACATGCTCACAAACGAACAATCAAGTAGCAGACCTTCAGCCACATGATTAGAGAAATATTATACACTTTACTTCAATAACCTAATTATGTTTAAATCTAGACAGATAATTTAAATAGAATAGTTTTGTGAAGCAAATTTAAATATTCGGACAGATATGGTGAAGAGTGATGCTTTCATGTGTCATGTTGACAGCAACATTAACTCATCCTCCTCGGTGCTTCCAGAGTTGTTCCATTTAATCTTTCTTATTTAAGCCTTCCTTTTCTCTGCTGGCTATGCCTGCAATTTAGTATTTAGCCCTCAAAAGCTGTGCAAGCCCTTCATTGACCCTGACTGGCCCTGTCTTTAGTGCAGGCAAAGCACTGCTTTGACCGGGAATGGCTCTAGTGAGTCCAACAACACCGGGTTACGATCAGGGTTAAAGGTTAAGGAGAGTTTAGCAGCTATTAAAAGAACTCCCCCATGCCTGCTTCTATTTTTCTATCCATTCTCTTCTGTTCTTCTCACATTGTGTAGATTTCCCCTGCTCACACATTCATAGACCATCAGGGATGAGCTACCAGTACTAACCCATAAACTTCCTGTCTGTTGGATTTACAAAAAGGATTCTACTCAATGTACCATAACATCAATCCATGTATTTCAAACTGATTTCCTTCGTCAAAACAGCACAAAAAGCATAAACTGTGTAATCATTTGGCAGGCATGTTAAGGTAAGGAGTAAATAGAAATAGACTAAAACTAATTTAAGACAATCTATTAGCCATTAATAACCTATGGTGTCAAATTCTAAACAGGCCACAAAATTACTATGTGGAAGACTGCAGTGCAACAATGAATAAGCAAAGTGCCACAACAGCATTACTTCACTTCTGTCAAATGTGCTGGGTCTTATGCAATAAATGTCCTCTGGAGTATTTTAATTTGTGTGTGTGTGTGTGTGTGTGTGTGTGTGTACACTGGCAAGCTGCTGACCCCATTTTGAGTTATATTGTCATTTTTCATGCACTACCCACAAGCAACCAAAAAGCTCTTCTTTTCTTCCCACTTTTTTTTCTCTTCATTCTTCACCTTCTCCTCCCTATGTAATAATTGTGACATGAGTCACTTTTAACAGGGAGGGGCTCAGCTTTAAGAACAAATCCTACTCCGCCCCCCCAAAAAACAAAAAAAAAGATGGAGAAAGAGCAACTTTCTTTTGATTTCCCTAGCTCAAGCAACTGATGAGTTTACAAGTGCTGTTTGGGCAAGACATTTACTGGGAATTAGCAGGCGAAACATCGATTTTTAAGGTGGATGTATCGCTTGAATTTGATTTTGAAAGATTAAGAGGTTCTGCAAAATATCAGGAAAGCTGAAATACGGTTTTATCCTTTANTTTGATTTTGAAAGATTAAGAGGTTCTGCAAAATATCAGGAAAGCTGAAATACGGTTTTATCCTTTATATTATATGTAACATGTATGAAAAATGAATATATTATGCTCAAACATGCAAAATGGTGGTATGGTCCTTTAAATCTGAGTGGTGAAAAGATGTCTGCTCCATCATTCACCTTACAGCAAGTCCAGGGGGGAAACAGAATAGTATAGGGCTCTCCAGTGCCAAATACCAGGCAGGCACAGATGAACAGAGAAGCACCCAGATCATTGAGTTTATTAAAAACTCTCTTGTCCCGTGCCATAACCTGTGATTGATCTCCTTTGACGTGTCCTTTTATCCTGTGTCACATTAATAAACAATGTCTCTGCTGAGACCAACAGACTGCCTCCTTCCACTAGAGAGAGGGAGAGGAAGAAAGATGGGAAGAGAAAATGAGAAACAGAATGAAAGGTGGAAAAGATGCAGACCAAGATGAAAGCATTAAGAAAGAAAGAAGGAGGCTGAGACAGCACAGGGCAAAGAGGGGAGATCAACCAGTACCTGTCATTCACAGCAGGGATGTCACTTTTATTACTGATCATTATGGCCGAATAGCCTGGGTCAAGATATTCATCTTTCATTATAACAGCATGGTCTATTGCAGTGACATTTCATAACTTCCTGTTCCATAGCAAAACTAATTTTCTAGCTTTTATGGTTTCCCACTGGCTACGTGTCTTAGGTGTGGAGGATATCTTGCAACTGAGACTGGAACAGCTTGAGGGTTTCCTTTCGGGTATTTAACAGAGGATAATGTCTGCTGTTCTTTCTGCTTACAAGGATTCATTGCTCTGCAGGCAGAACACAGTGTGGTGTGCTCTCACAGCGATGGAGCCAAGTTCGTGCTAAGACTGGAAGAAAACCGCCAAATCTGAGATATGTTTGCACTGCGGGAGGAACCATGGTAAGAAAGATGCATTTATCATGGAACTCGAGTCTAGAGATGTCCTTAATTTGGAAACTAAACTTTAAGAAAGTATAGTTTCTTTGTGAATACATATTAGTGTAGTGTGCATATGTAATGAATTGCATGAAATGCTGATTTCAAGGTTCTTCTTTTAAACTATAAGGCTTTGCATGGACTTAGACCACCTTACTTATCAGAGTTAATTATACCATACACCAGCATGCCCTCTTCGCTCTGTCAGTGCTGGTCTCCTGGTCATTCTTTCAGTTAACAAAAAAAAAAAAAAAAAAAACACATTTGGCTTCAGAGCATTTGCCTACCATGCTCCTTATCTCTGGAATGGCGTCCCACTACATGTTAAAGAAGCACGCTCAGCTGAAATTTTTAAATCAAGATTGAAAACCCACCTCTATTCATTACATTACAGCCTACCCTAGAACATCACCTTTCAAACATCCTTTTATTGATGTTTGATTGATCTTTTTAATGTCCTTGTTTTTACTGTATCTGTTTAATGTTGGGGCTTTAGTGTTTTATTGTTTTATTATTGCAGATTTTGTTTTGCCCTATGTTTCTTTTAACTGTAAAGTGTATGGGGACCATGATGCATGGTGATTTTGCATTTTAAATAAAAATTGATTGATGTGGCAATAAGGTAGATGGAAGCTGTTTCCGCCACTTGAAAAAAAAAAAAAAGTTATGAGATTAATGTCAGAATTCTGACTTTGAAGTCAGAATTCTGAGATTAAAGTCTGAATTCTGAAAAAAATAGTCAGAAATTCTGACTTTAAAGTCAGAATTCTGAGATTAACATCAGAATTTTGACTTTTTAAAGTCAGAATTCTGAGATCAATGTCAGAATTCTGAAAAAAAAAAAGTCAGAATTCTGATTTTACAGTCAGAATTCTGAGAAAAAAGTCAGTCAGAATTCTGACTTTAATCTCAGAACTCTTTTTTTTTTTTTTTTTTTTTTTTTTTTTTTCAAGTGGCGGAAACGGGCTTCCATAAAGGTAGTCTATATTAAGTAACAAAAAGAAAAACATTTGGGTATTTGATTCTTTTTTCATGTTAACCCTTTGTTAAAGAAACATTGTTTTCGGTCTCTATGTTATCATCAGTTGGTGTCATGGTGATGATCAAGATTGATTCTACCACCATGTTATCCATTCTAGTCTGAGCTGTTCTACACTACTGGATTGGTTCTATTCCGTTCTGCGCATGTTCAGTTCATTGTTAGGAAGAAGAGGAAAATGTCTTTGACGAGGTGAGTGCCACGACCAGGCCTGGTGTCTATATTTATCTGTCAAATTTTAATCATACGTAGTTTAGTGTCACATGTTGTCTTACATGAATCGGGCGTTTCTTTTGTACAGCTTACGTAAAATGATTTATGCTGATATTTTTGGTCTGTGCGCTACGTTTGCTTTTTTAACTAAAGCTAACAGCGTGAGCTAGCTTGCTAAAGTTGTGTGCCTCACATCATTTGGCTTTAGCTAGCTAGCTTAGCATCACGCTAACTCGTTCAATACACGTTTTCAGCAGTGTGAGAGTAATGTGTTTGATAGCTACATGTTTTGTTGCAACATTGCTATGATGTAGGCGTTCGACTATTAGCTTGCTAACAAGCTGTCGTAACACTTTATAATTGTTAGTACATAGCTAAAGCTAGTAATGCTACGCTTGTCGTTAGGATGCAAAGCAATAGAGCTTCCGTGTAATACACACTATCACACTCAGAATTAATTAAGTACATGTTATTATGTGTTCAGCTTTTTACCGGCGCCCACCCAGCTGTCTCAGGACCAGCTGGAGGCAGAGGAGAAGATCCGGGCCCAGAAATCCTACTCCACCGCCCTGGTTTCGTCTCGCAGAGAGCCTCCTCCATATGGACACAGAAAGGGCTGGGTGCCTCGCTCACTGGAGGCAAGTTATTTATTTGATCATTAGAAAATATCAGTATATAACAGGACTTATGTACTGATTATATTTATGGTTACAATTTTGTTATTTCATATTTAACGATGGTCATTGTTCATGCTGTTTGTTTCAGCAGGAAAGCAACACACCTAATTTCTCACCCATCTTCTCCTTCTGGCTTTCTAACTGTGTTTCTGCAGGACTTTGGAGATGGAGGAGCTTTTCCAGAGATCCATGTGGCCCAGTTTCCTCTGGAGATGGGTAGGAAGAAAAAGACCTCCAATGCCCTGGCAGTGCAGGTGGATGCAGAAGGAAAGATCAAATATGATGCCATTGCCAGACAAGGACAGAGCAAGGATAAGGTAAACAGGCAGATAAATGCTCTCAACAACCAGCAAGAACATTCTTACATATACATTGTCAAGAGATATGTCAGCATTTATTAAGTTAACTCACTTACTGTAATTTATACAGCTCAGCTTTCTTAACTGTGTTTCTGATTTCTTCTTTTTTCATTTGTGCAGGTGATCTTCAGTAAATACACAGATCTGCTTCCCAAGGAAGTTCTGAATGATGAGGCCCCAGAACTACAAAGGCCTGATGAGGAGGCTGTAAACGAGGTGAGACATAGCGCACTGTTTAGAAATGGCATTCCTTGGTTTCAACACAGGGAGCATTCAGGCTTCATCTTAGGTAATATTTACTACAAAAAGAGAAGAAGAAAAAAAACAGTGGCACATTCTGATATGATTATTCTTTTTCCCCCCCCTCTCTAAAAACCTGTTAAGATGTCACTTAATAATGATCATTCTTGGGTTTGGATAGACGTGATCAGAAATAAGCTGGTTATTAATTTTTTATTTATTTATTTTTTTTGTCCAGCATGTATGTTATTTAGAATTTAGTGTAGCTTCTAATCTGTGTACTGTCAACACAGTACCATAGCCTCAACTCATTCTTTTCTTACAACTTTGAACTGGTGTGTCTCTTTTATAGCTGACAGACAGGACCCGTGCGGCTCTGGACAAGCAGGTATCTCAAAAGATCGCTGCTGCCATGCCTGTGAGAGCTGCAGACAAACAGGCTCCTGCACAGTATATCAGGTATGTAATGCAGTTTTCCGTGACATTTTAAAAAGCACAAAAAGTTTGGGACATGGGCAGGATCAGTTGAACTACTTATTTACTAGTTGAACTTGCAGGCTGTGTTTATCACACACATGTCTCATTTCCTAAGGTACACCCCATCCCAGCAGGGAGTAGCTTTTAACTCAGGAGCCAAGCAGAGGGTAATCCGCATGGTGGAGATGCAAAAAGACCCCATGGAACCTCCACGTTTCAAGTAAGTAAGATTTCAAGCTAGCCCACATTAACCTCAACCATGCGTAAAAACTGATTTGTTAATTTTTTAACTGCCTGGTTTTAGTTAATTGAGCTTGTGTTGATGGGTTTTTTTTTTTTTTTTTTTTTTTTTAAATATAGGATCAACAAGAAGATTCCTCGAGGACCTCCCTCTCCTCCTGCACCTGTCATGCATTCTCCAAGCAGAAAGGTAATATTTGCTTTACAATCTACACAGCAATTTGATCCTATACTGGCGCACCAAGATCAACATAACTTAACTTAGTCTTTCTCTCTCTTTTTTTTTTTTTTTTTTTTTTTTTTTTTTTTTTTTTTTTTTAGATGACAGTCAAGGAGCAACAGGAATGGAAGATTCCTCCTTGCATTTCCAACTGGAAGAACGCAAAGGTAATGCAGAAAGACAGTTAATCAGAACTTCTTTTTTTTTTTTAAATTACTAAAGGACATACTTGTTTGAATAGTGCATTTAGGTCTGTTATTCTCAGGCTTTTGGTTTTGAATATCTTGGATGAATATTTGATTTTTAAGGGCTCCAAATCTTGTCACAATGAATCCAATTTTTTTGCCCTATTGTTTTATTTTGTCTGTGCTCATGTCTTTTTTTTTTTTTTTTTTTTTTCTTGGTGTGTTTGATTCTCTCAGGGCTACACCATTCCACTTGACAAACGTCTGGCTGCTGACGGTAGGGGACTACAAACAGTCCACATCAATGAAAACTTTGCCAAGCTGGCCGAGGCTCTCTACATTGCTGATAGAAAGGTAAAGCACCAGTCCATATGTTGTCTGGAGTTGTTTTGTTGCCTGATAAATGTGCCTTTTTTTTTTTTTTTTTTTTTTNTTTTTTTTTTTTTTTTTTAATCCGTTTTCTAGTTAGAATGCTTTTTTGTAGTGTAGGTGGTCTCGGTTTTAATCCTCTTTTACTGTTATTTTTCATTGTAAGTCACTCTGGACAAGAGCATTAGCAAATTGCCGTAAATGTTTAAGAGCTATATTAAACTTGGACATACCCAGAGGAGATCATCACCTCTAATTAAACACCGATTGTATCTGTAGGCCAGAGAGGCAGTAGAGATGCGTGCCCAGGTGGAGAAGAAGATGGCTCAGAAGGAGAAAGAAAAGAAAGAAGAGAAACTGAGAGAGCTGGCCCAAATGGCCCGAGACCGCAGGGCAGGGATCAAAAGTCACGGGGACAAAGGTGAGTCGGAAAATAAGGGCCAAGAAGAAAACAAGACATCATCCACTTTGATGATTGTGTGTTTTCTGAGCGTTGTCAGTGCCGTCAGCGGTTCCAAAGCTGGAACTTGTGACGAGACTGTTCAACCTGACAGAACCAGTAAGCTGTGAAATGATGTTTCTACTCTGCTGCTGCTTATTCACATATAATGTGGCAAAGAAAAATCAAGGTTGCATGTCCTGTTTGGATACTTACTTTAAGACTATTTCAAAACCTCGCTGTACGGATGCAAAAGCATTTTGGAGTAAGGTAATAAATACGGAATCCTATCATTGCAAAATAGTAAAGCTAAAATATTAGATGTGTTTTGTCTGACATTTTCTCCTTTTTTCTTCCATCATCTCTTCCTTTGCCAACATATCTCCACACCTTCACACCTCCTTTTCTTCTCACTTCTCTCTTCCTGTCTCTTTCTTCTCATTCCTTCACTTCGACTGCACCATTTCACTTTGTCTGTCCCCTTCTTTCCTCGTGCTTGTTTGCTTTTGCAAATTTACCCCCCTTTTTTTTGTTTCTTCCCACTCTCTCCATCCATCCGTCTCCCTCCTACTCACACTGCAGGTGGCGAAGACAGCGAGGCCAGGGAGCGTGACGAGATCCGCCATGACAGAAGGAAAGAGAGACAGCATGACAGGAACATTTCCAGAGCTGCTCCTGATAAGAGGTGCTGGACACGCACTCTGAACACCCCACATGTGAACTCAACCACCCCCGCTCCCCTCCCGTCCATATACCCACACAGATGTACTGCTTACTGCTGAATCATTCATGGTGCCGGCAATAATGCTGAACAAATGCAGCAGGATCAAACCAAGTATTCAGGCATTAGTCCTTCAAATTAGTGTGTGTGTGTGTCTTGATGTGTGTAAATGTGTGCACACTGTCAGTTTGTCAGGTGATCTAATTGTGCATCCTTGAGGTAGCAGGAAGTGAAATTCAGATGAGAGGTCATTACAATGACAGTCCAGCTGTCAGAAGACAGAAATCTCATTATCTGAAATTACCTTTCATTTAAGTTTGGAATAGCTGTTTGCTGAAGGAGGTTCAAAAATTTAAAGTTAAAAAAAAGGAGTACGCAATGACTGTCATCAGTTATTTTAAGCTAATGTTTATTTAATAATCAGCATTAAAATTAACTTTACCCGCTCTTTTTGTCAAAATCCAAGTAGTTCTAGAAAAATATTTCTTGAAGTCATTGTCTTGGTACACCTGGAGGCATGTTTAAGGAAAGCCTCCTTTTTTTTTGTAGAAATGTCGTCCTTGTCTTCATGGTGTCTACCTTTAAATATTAGATTGTAGTGAGTCATTGTGAAAGGACCGTAACAGCCATTTTGCATATTTGAGCCTAATGCATTCAATTTTCACACGTTAATGACAATCATTTCCCAAAGGATCAAACCGTATTTCAGTCTTCCTAATATTTTGCAAAATCTCTTAATCTTTTAAAATCAAATATTCAAGTGATACACCCACCTTAANTTCCTAATATTTTGCAAAATCTCTTAATCTTTTAAAATCAAATATTCAAGTGATACACCCACCTTAAAAGTCAGTGTTTCATCTGCTAATAGTTAGGCAACCTTGTGAAGTCATGGTCCTTTAAATTTTTCAATAAACACAGGTCTTCTTTTGGGACTATATTTGCCGGTGGAGACATACATTCATTCCACGCTTTTTATTGCGCTTAAACGCTAAAATTATGTAACTTCTAAAAAAAACTCGAATGCACATCTTGTTCACAATGAGAGATTATCTATCCCAAGAATGTTTCAAGTATCAACAAGTTGATTTTAATAGCGTACCAGAATGAACTGAAACCAATGGCAGTCTGGAAGGTAGGAAAAAACTTTCAGTTCACTTTCCAGTCATATGCTGAGAAACGACTGTCATTAACATTACATGTATGAAATTTGAATATATTAGGCTCACACATGCAAAATGGCCAGTATGATCCTTTAAGTGATGGACATTATTCTTTGCCACAGGTCAAAGCTGCAGAGGGACCAGGACAGGGACATCAGCGAGCTCATCGCTCTGGGTGTGCCTAACCCTCGTTCCTCCAGTGAGGCTCAGTACGACCAGCGACTCTTCAACCAGAGCAAGGTGAGAAACATCTGTCTAACTGCCAGCCAATGCTGTAGTTCTTGGTGCAAATGTAAGCATAGGCAAGACTGAATTCCCAGCTGTGCAATGTGAGGACAAAATAAGGACAATTTACAAGACAAAATGGTGTCATTTACCTTCCTGCGGTAAAGGTCTTTGAAACACCTGTTCTAGTCTTCATAAAAACTGTTTCATTTCGCATCTAATGTTTGGCTTAAATGGCGAAGTCTCCGGTGAATTGTGTTTTGCTGGAGAATGAGGACAGGACTGTTAGAAGTCATTCAAAAGGTAGATGGGGCTACATGGGTGATAAGCAAAGATGGGAGATTTCTTTTCCCAGTCCAAATAGGAGACGGCCCAGTTGAAATATGTGGTAACAGAACTTGTCCTCAGAGCCGTTATATTGTTTTGCACTCTTCAGTTTTGTCACCATGCCCCTCCCCCGCTGTCTCTTTCCAGGGTATGGATAGCGGTTTTGCCGGCGGTGAGGACGAGACATACAACGTGTATGACCAGCCGTTCCGCAGCAGCAGAGACATGGCCCAAAATATCTACCGGCCCAGCAAGAACATCGAGAAGGACGCCTACGGAGATGACTTTGACACACTCATGCGCAACAACAGGTAACTGTGAAATATTTCAACAGGTGATACTTTTTTTGGCATTATTTATGTCACTTTGACCTTCCTTCTCAAGCTTTTGAAGCACATGGCATGTGAGCACATGATGTCTCACCAGGAGTCCTCGTCCTTGTAGCGGTGCCACACTCCGCTAGTAGAGCATGGCCTGTCCCATATGTTTAGTCACCAGCTTGTCATTGTCCTCTAGGAATGACTGGCTGCCTGCAGGGTGCGATACCATTTTGCAAAACACATGAAAAAAAAATGTCTGACTAAAGCATAAATATATGTTCCATGAAATAACCTGATGTTTTGGATCCAGCAGTACTTTATAGTTCTCCACTAGCTTACTTGTCCTTTGTCCTTCGGCTGAAGGACAAATCAAAACCTAAGATTTCCAAGCATTCCTGTACGCTAATGGATTTCCTGAAAGAGCTCATTCGTTCAATCTGAAGTCAGCTGATCTTCAAACCTGAGAGAAGGTGGAATTTGCAGCATATTCTGATTCTCTCTCTCTCTCTCTCTCTCTCTCTCTCTCTNCTCTCCCTCTCTCCCTCCCTCCCTCCCTCCCATGCCACCCAACCCCCATCAGGTTTGTTCCAGACAAAGAGTTCTCAGGCGCTGAACACGGGCAGAGACGGGAGGGTCCAGTCCAGTTTGAGGAGGATCCCTTCGGTCTGGACAAGTTCTTGGAGGAGGCCAAGCAGCACGGCGGCTCCAAGAGGCCCTCCACCAGCAGCCGTTCCAAGGATGACTACCATGACAAGAAACGCAGGAAGGAGTGAGAGAAACAGGCCGCAGTTAGGGTAGTTGCAGGCCTCCTAGAGGATGGTGAGGTAGTCTGCACCCTGTCACTGATTGAGAGGTTTTTGTTTTTNTTTTTTTTTTTTTTTTTTTAAAGTGCTGCAATCCCTGTCACGTTTTTCTTTTCTTTCATTGTGAAAGAAAGATTGATAGCTTTTCCCCTTTGTTTGTGCTTTTGTTTACTCTGCTCCATCGAGAATTTGTCCAGCGTTCAACATCATTCGTGCAAAATCTGGTATGAGTGAACATGTTAAATAGAATTCAGGTGGAGCTGAAAGGATCGGCGTTTCACCTGGCATCTGTCTCTGCATCTGAAAGCATAAATATTTCTCTGTGGGAGCAGCCAGTCTCATTTCAGATGCAGGGTGTAATGCTTGGGCTAATACCCTGCAAATATGTAGATTTTAGCATTGTTTTTTTTAATCTATATACTGATTGATCCCTCCACAAACTTTGGACTATTAATTTTCCCCCGTTGTCTTCACAACATCCTTTTGTCATATAGATGTGGTTGGTTTTATTTAAGCTACTAGCCTGTGTGAGCAGTTGCAGCCCATAATTGATGTCAGATGTGTACAATATTCTGTAAATCGATTTAATTTTCTTTTGTATTTTTATCCTACAGCATATTGAAAGGAAGCAACCTGTTACCTGTAAGATGTAAAGCAAAACAGCTTTGTAATTCTTGTACATTACTACCAATGGATTAAATTTCATATAGTCTGAAGTTTGCATCTATTGATATTTCTTAGAGTATGAGTTTCTCTGGCGTTGACATCTCAGTAAACCATGCTGATTTGACAATGTTTCCCTGTGTTAACTTCTTTCACTCCAGTTTAGAGCTACTTAACGCAAAGTTTTACATCCTAGTCTGGAGTCCATTAGTGGTTTAATTGTTATATTTTGCTCATAGTACTCTTCCCCTATTTTAATCACTTCCCAACTAATGCATCCTATTTACATAGATGATTAAATACCTAAAATGTATTCAGAGAAGCCATTAATTACAAAGTGTGAGCATTGACATTTTTACCAGAAATGGACTCTGCGATTTATGTGATGATTTGAACAAAATTGGTTCCATTAATTATAATTCATTATGATTTATGCAGTCTGACAGTTTTATTTTCTTGGGCTTGGGAAAATAATCAACATGGTATTACACAGCCCAGCAGACTCAAATCTCTGCATAATGTCATCCTTCACTCATGCCTGAATAGGACTCAAACGGTTGTTGTATGTACATGATTTATGTTTTATTCAGTGGGTAATATTTTTAGTTCCGGCTTCTTGTCTTAGTTCACTGTCCTGAACTTGCATGCTGTTTTATGTCTGGCCCTTTTCAGCATCAGAAAATTCTAGTGAATTAGTTATGAAATAACATAATAGATCAAATTAAGGAACTAGCAAAGCACATTGAATTGAATTAAACTGAAACATCTAAAGGGGACGGAGTACTTTTGTAATTTTCTACATGTGTCAAAATTTTCTTAGTCTTTTTTTTTAATGTAAAACCAAATCTGAACAGGATATAATTCCTAAACTAATGTAATGCTGACCAAACCTTTCATCAAGGTCAACAGACCAACCACCAAAAACAATGAAAAGATTAATAAGCAATATTCTGGATACCAACCTTATAATACAGTAATATGTTATTGGAGTAATGTATTTTAACCAGTAAGTAGAAAATGACTTGTCTCCAGTTACAGATGTTACATTCAAAACAAATAACTTTTTCTTAGTTTGAGATGAGACACAGCTCTCTCTGCCTGTTTACAGACTTTATTAGGTCAGAGATAGAATGCTGTCTCTGCCTCCTGCCAGTGAGGAACTAGTAAAAACACATTAAAGGACCATACTGTCCATTTTGCATGTTTGAGCCAAATTAATTTCCATATGCATAATGTTGTTGACAGTCATTTCTCAAAGCATACTACTGGAACAGTGAATTAAAACATTTTTTTTCCTACTTCCAGACCACCATTGTTTCAGTTCATTCTGGTACGCTATTAAAACCAACTTGTTGATGCTTGAAACGTTCTTGGGATAAGCAAATCCATCATCATGAACAAGATGTGTATTCAGCTTTTTCTTGAAGTTATGTAATTTTAGAGTTTAAGCACAATAAAAAGCCGGGAGTGATCTGAAAATGCTTCCTAGTGGTGCATTCAAGTGCAGAAGAAGTGAAGAACTGACAACAGGAAGCATTTTCAGATCACTCTTCAGTTTTTATTGCACTTAAATGCTAAAATTACATGACTTCAAAAAAAAACCTGAAGACGTATCTTGTTCATGATGATGGATTACCTATCCCAAGAACATTTCAAGTATCAACAAGTTGATTTTAATAGCGTACCAGAATGAACTGAAACCAATGGCGGTTTGGAAAGTAGGAAAAAAAAAAATTCACCGTTCCAGTAGTATGCTTTGGGAAATGATTGCCAGTAATGTTACATGTACGAAAATTGAATAGATTAGACTCAAACATGAAAAATGGACGGTATGGTCACTTAAACCTTTCACTCATGGTGAAGTGGCCTTCACGTTGAGCTCTTCAGAGGGAGAAAGCAGTTTGTCCCTGTTTCCCCTCTGTAGCTGGAGAAACAGGTGTGCTATGCTACATGAATGCACATCAGGAGAGCCAGAGCTCCCACACCCAGAACTATCATGATTTGAAGTATTTTGATCATTGGTCTACATATTATTTAATAGAAAGCGTAGATAGTGTGGACATCCAAACTGAATTGGCTATGAAGGTTCTCAGTCATCCAGGTTGTTGGATATCTAGCAGTAGTTCAAGGCAACTGGACTTGCTGTTTGGTCTTGTGGACATTTCAACGATATTAAGTAGCTTCTTATCTTCTGAGTTAGTACATTTACATGCACACTATACTGTCATTAAGGCAAAACTACAAGTAAACATGGGTGGATGAGGTAATAGGATTCCTTTGTCCACCAACTTTAAGACTGGTTACTTATGGCTGTATGAGGGGAAGTATGCCGAGTTTTCTCACACTGCTTATAAAATAGTGGATTATTTATATGCTTTAGTAGATCAATTTACAATTGCATAGTCTGCTTCTGGTTAAACATAATCTGTTTATTGCCTTGATCGGAGTAGAATCAAAGTTGAAACGCACGTGAAAATGCACTTGGTGGTTCATACCTTGGGGCAGGTGAGTCCTTGGGTGACACTGAAATCATGCGAGGGCCATCACTTCCCATGAATGGAAGCTCAGCCAAAGTTGGGATCAGGTGCAGGACAACATCAGTGTATTGCAACAGAGAAAAGAGGGTTTTTCTCCCTGAATTTGATAAGCTCAAAAATACTATTTAAGCAAAGCTGGACTATCAGGTTCTTCATCAGAAAAAAGCAAAGGATCCTGTGCTTTCATAAAGTGGTTTCGAAGCTTAGAAAATGTAATGTATGTACCTACCATCTTTTCTCTCTTTTTAATATTAACCTCTTTATCATCACTGTCATTTCTTTACTTATTTATCTTATTCATCTGTGTCTTAAAAATGCATGGGGCATAAATCACGTCTGTGTCCTTCCCTGTGTACGAATAAAGAGTGAGTGGATGGAAAGTCCCTCTCTTACCAGCGTGGTGTGATTTAAGGACAGCGGGGGTTTATTTTGAAGGCCTGCTCCGACGTCAGTGTGTGTGGGGAATCAGTCTGACAGGTAGTGTAAGTGAATCATGGGGGGCTGATTGTTGTGTGTGGCTGTGGAGGCATGTGTGCGCCCGTGCATGCATACGTGCACTCACAGCAGCATCAGAATCATGACCATGGTCTCTCGCCAAGCAGTCGCCTCAAGCTTTGGATCCAGCAGGGTTCTAGTCTCAAACAACAAAACAACAAAACAGAGGTGTCTGCCTTTATGAATGTGCACAGAGGAAGAGGGACGAGATTCTTATTCACGAAGGTAAGAGGAAATTGGTTCCTTGGCACTGCTTTTGTGTTCCACTGGATGAAAACGGTGGACATATTGTGTTGGACCATAATGAAATCCTCAGACTGAACAGAAGCCATGATGGATAGATTCTTATCTTTGCTTCAAAAGGAAGCAAACCTATAAATAATAAACAGTACTGAGTTGCTTTAGTGAATTTTCCACTCTTTCTGTTTGAGGGAGTACAGCTGACTTTGTCTTGTGATGCCTCTTTGTGATAGGAGCAGTAAAGCAATAAGTTTGGTGATGAATGAATACGCTGCTACTTTTAACCTGTCGAAAATGGTGACCAGAGAGATCTTATCTTTGTTCTTCCGCTCTGCTACAGCAGAGACTGGCTTTTTGTTATAGAAACACACCTCCTTGAAAGAATAATGGCCTCAGTTCTTCTCTAAACCCGTCACCGTTCTTCATCCAGGTGGCTTGATGGAGATCTTTTCCCAAAGTTCCTAATCAAGATAAACCAAATCAATGCTTTATTACAAGGGGGGAAACTCTACTCCTTTCAATGCAATTTGCTCTGCAGGCCACACCTCAATTTGTGTTGTCACAGCAGGTGTCCAGAGGAGAAAGTTTCATGTTTATACAGGAGCATTCTGCAATAAAATCCATAACTTAGGAAGCTGCAGTTTTATCACAAAACTCCAGAGAAAATCTGAGTTATATATGCATTGTCAGTTCAATTCAGAATGTGAATATACAATGTAGAAGGCCATGGATTTTCTAAATTGAATCTGTCAAACTGACATTCCACACCAGCTGCACACACCTGAGCGACCTGTCTTTCCTCTGTCACTCATTCGCTTCCTTATCATTAGTTCCTCATCTGTGCATATTTGGGCTGGAATTCACTCATCATTATGCCAGCAGGCCAGAGCTGGATAGAGTCGACTACCTACTGGAAAATGGTCTACCTGTCATTCTGTCTGTCCTCGCCTGAATCCCGGAGAGCAGAATTCGTCTTCCCTCACTGGCTCCCTCTGTGGATAATCCATTATAGTGGGGGGATTTAGACAGGTGTAACAATCGCTAATGGTTGTGTCAGTCAGAATATGGCTGACCTGCTACACACCAGTGGCAAGGCCCGCCCAACCATGGTGGGAGTGCATGCTGACAGCTCTGGGATTTGCTGGATTTGCTGTGACAGGAACTGATTGATGCATTAGCCAATGACTTCATCTGAGGGAAAAGCTGGGAGAGAGTGGTTGTTGTGGTAGAGGCACTAATGCTGCTGCTGATGATAATGATGTTAATGATGCAAGAATCATCAGCACTGTAAGCAAGAGATCAAAAGCAGCATCCCCTTAATTCCTAAATTTCTCCCCTTCCTGCACTTGAGGGCTCTTATCCCTCCTTTCACTTGCGGTGTTTTGATTGACAATTTGTCCTTGATTGTTCGAATCATTTATTGCAGGAATAGTCATTTTGGCCTGGAGTGGATCACTGATTGAGAATGTGATTTTCACTTGTTTTGGTTCGTTCATGAGTGTAATTCCTAGCAATGAGCATGCTCATTTATAATCATTTGTATGGTTACTTCTGTACTATCGTGATTTCATCATTTGTTATCTACCGCATTAGACGCCATTGAAGTATGAAAAATGGCTGCTTGCCGAGACTTCCTCTCTGGCAGTGTTGGGTCTTAATAGGCTGTCAGGGGAATAGGAGGGGAGATTGATTCTCCTGATGATTTCATTAGATGACATCAAAGCAGGGAAATTACAGCGGAGAGTGGGAATACATCTTCAGAGAACAGGAAATCATATGTCATTTGAATGACACTGTAAGAACATTTGCAATTACCTAAACAAAGGAGACACATAGTTATTATGACATTTAAACAGATATATTATATTGGTGCATCATCACATTAATACAGCGATAGTTAAAGGTACATAACGGTAGTTTTGCATATTTGAGCCCAATAAATATTACCCACATACATATTACATTACTATCAACCATTTTCCAAAACATAAAACTGTATTTTAGTTTTCCTGTTATTTTGCCAAATCCCCTAATCTTTCAAAATCATATGTTCAGGTGATACATCCACCTTAAAATTCAATCACTTGCTAACACCTACGCATAACTGTAGAAGGCACGGTCATTTTAATTTCTCATTGAAAGCAGTCTTCTCCTGGGACTATATTTCTTGGTGGAAAAATACATTTTTATTCTGTGTAGCTCTGTGTTGGATCGATTAAATTAAGCCATTTTAAAAAAAATAATAACGGTGTGTGGTTTGCTGTGATGGATTATCTATCATAAACACGTTTCTACAAGTTGATTTTTATACCTACTGGAATGAATTGAAACTGATGGTAGTCTGGAAGGTAGGAAAATTTATTCTAACATCTGCTTCAGTATCATGCTTTGGAAAATGGTTTGCAGTAATGTAACATGTATGCAGGTTGTATTTATTGGGCTCGTGTAAAATCACTGGTATGATCCTTTAATACATACTTTATGATGCAAGTGTCACAAAGAAACATTAACTTAGTATATCTATGATAACACACTGTCATCCTCAGAAGAAAGGAGGAGATTTATGTGAATAGTTATTGTAGTTATAACAAACAGCTCTCTGTGACTGCAGGTTTTAATCATCCCGTCTTGTGCAGGCTGGATTAACTGGCTAGGGGCCCTGGGGCAAAAATACCCAACAGAGCTTCATTAACACAGGGTCTGAGATAATTGTGAAGGGCCATTCTAAAGGTTCCTAGCATTTCAGCTGATGATGTCCTTTAATTGTGCATTGTTCCAAAGAAATTGCATTTTATAATATTACCTGGGGTGTATGATGTTTGGGCCAAGCTTGGGACAGTTGCCTGTTTTGCACAGTTGGTGATTCATGCTTGGTCATGAGCTGCATTAGAGGCTAAAAACAAGATTGGAAATAGTTTTATAACCGTTTTATCATTGTATGTGGCTCTCTTGAGAACAAAAATGGAGACTAAAATGAAGAAATTAACTAAACATCTGAAGCATCGCATCCGTAACAGAAATTTTCAAGTTGCTTGCTAATTCCATGTTATTCAAAATGATTTTCAACATTGCCTTATCGGAATGGATTGCAGTCTTTATTAAAGCTGCTTGCAGCATCTGTATCAGTGAGAGCAGATCCTCTTTCCTTTTAACCCTGCCTCTGATCCTATTAAAGCTGGATCCTTATCACCTTTATCAGGTTTGGAATGGATGAGAGCTTTAACTGTCTCTGTGCACATTGGCGATCTGGTTTGATCTTTCATTATTACACACCCAAGGTTACAACCTTGAGAGGAAACAAAAAGGAAGGCCTTAAAAATTGATTAGAGAATGAAGTCATCCGATGTTATCATCAATGCCTTAATCATGGATGTCAAACCCTAGAAACACTGGGTTCCACACCAAATGGCACTACACACTTAACTATCACCCACAGCACCCACATAACCTCTGCTTGTTTGTCTATTAAAAGGAGTGTCCTCTTTTTGCATGGCTCAACAGTGCCATCTAGGAGGCTGGAAATGGGAGCAGGTTTCTTGAAGTGAGTCTAAGCAGCATTTTCACTTTTTCCACATGAAGAAATCCCCCATACCAAAAAACAAAACAAAACAAAAAAAAAAAAACACACATTCAAATAGAGGAAAGTCAATGCTGTCAAACAAGTGTAGTGTCATGCACACAAGTATACCTTATCTTACTTACACACATAAACATAGCAGAGCTTTGTGCTGACAGGCATGTTCTGTCAGGTCATGTTTACCCAAGAGGAAGCGATCAGGAAGAACAACCTGGAGCGTTACCATACAGGACCTGGCCTTGACTCCAGGAAATACCTCTATTGTTATGTGTTCTTTTACAGCAGAGGTCTTCTCGTCTGTGTTCCCAGAATATCTAAGATGTTTGTCTCCAAGACAAATTGCAAGTCTTGTGCTAAGAAGAAAAGTGATTTTCCAGGTGCTTAGATTTTTTTTTTTTTTTTNATTTTTTTTTTTTTTTTCAGATTTGTGGGATCCTGTGTTGTGTACATTTACATAGCATGATGAAGGACGTGTAAGAGTTTGATGGTACAGTTCACAGATTCAGACATGCAGTACAGGCTGGCCAATGGCACTGCTATGATTCCTTTTCCTTTTTTCATGACCAACTACCCTAAACCACAAAGTAAACATTTAATCATTTGAAGGACTGTGAGTAAATATGGGCTGTGCCAGCAATGTGGTGCTGTTTGCGTACTTATTGTAGAACTCTGTATTTCATATAAAATATTGAAGAGACAAGTGGCCTTTTATACGCAGTCAAATTATGTTTACCAGAAATAAGAATGATATGTAGTCCAGAGGGAGTTAAATGCATGAAAACCCCTTTTTTGTTTTTAGTACAGCTCCACTAAATTGTCATGTCCCCCCAGGCATGTTCACTCAACTTCAGTCATATGAGTAATAAAAATCTATAACTCACCATTTTTTATTATTTGGTTTAATTTTTAATCTTTCTCAAAATTATATTTATTGTAATTATTGCATTTATAATACATAAAGCCTTTAAATCAAACTATGTTGATGCAACTTCACTTCACCTTTAAAACTTCCCTCAACCACAACCTTTGAAATGTTGCATGCTTTTTTTCTGGGGAAAAAAACAAAACAACAAAAACCAAGGTAAGTACCACTGTGAAACACAATTTCACACGTGGTAAATTTACACATACATGTGATTTTTGTATATTTGTATAATGACAGTCGTGTTGTATAGTAACACATCACATTCTTCACATTCATCAATTCTATTTATTTTTGTAAGAATTAAAGACACATGAACATTTTTTTTTTTAGAACATTACCACACCCAAAAGGCAATGCACTTTGTAGACTCATTTTTCGTGGGAGTCACCTTATGTCCCTTGTTATGCTTCTTCCTCCAAACCCGCACAGGTGAGAAACAGTTGACAGGTGAGAGAGGTTCAGCTGACGCCTGTTGGAAAGGTTGAAAAAAAGGGTTAAGGTTATTGTAGGTTTTTTCCACGGGCTTGGCTTTAGAACATCCCACGCGGAAGAAATGATGACGCCAATCGAAGATTGAGAAGCAGAAAGAGCTTTCACTCTGTTGCTAGTTTTATGTGCCACAAATATTACCATTGATGTTGAATATTAGGCTGCAGAAGGAAATCCATCATGCGAATGACAGAGGACAGATGCCTGATTAGACGAAAACGATATGAATTATACTTGGTTTTACCGTTTGCAAGTAGCTCTATTTTACCAGTTCAAATACATTTTATTGTTTGCTTAGTGGTTTTTGTAGTTTGGGTTTATAGGTTAGTGAGAAAGATTACCAGAGTCCTATACCAGCAGTATAAAGCAGTTTTATTTTTATACCGGCAGTATAAAAATAAAATGAAATATGCCATTATTTATATTTACATCAGTGCAATCACTATTGCTGTCTAAATGAGCAGTACCACTGCAATCTTAAACAAGTAACATCTAAGAAAACATACACACAAATTGTGTGCTGTACTGAAAAACAGTCCAATTTTTAATTACAAAAAAAAAAAAAAAAAAAAAAAGTTTAGGTAAAAACAAATTAAGTAATTAAAAAAAATGAATACAGTATGTGCGCAAAATTGTACTGACACCCACCTAGAGTACAGTGTGAACATGGAAGGAGTTGGGCTATTATCAACAGCAAACAATCTTGATTAAAAGAGAATAATAATTAAATTTGATATGTTTTCTTTGCAAAACACTTTTAAATGTGAATAATTTTACACAGCAACAGAATTCAATACAGTTCTTTTTTTTTTTTTTTTTTTTTTAATTCCAGAGTACCACTAGGGGTGTTTTAAGTACGACCTTGCACGTACGGTACCAGAGTTTGAGAACCACTGTTGTAGTGTGTGACAGCTTTTAGTATACTGGATAATTTTTACATAGACGATCTTTGTAATGGAATATCATTGGCTGGCAGAGGCAGAGGGGGCGGGGACTTCCGGCTCGCTCGTGCTGTCACAGTGCGGAGTGGGCGTTTCATCCCCTTCCTCCTCAGTTTATACCTGATTTCACCGTTAACGTTGCAGAAGTGAGGCCACTTCAAAACGTGATTTTAGACCAACAAAGATGACGGAAAGCTCGGCGAACAAGCTCCTAAACGGAGACGCCTGTCACCGGACCTCGAAAGGAAGGAAAGCGGGTAAAAATGGCTTCGTGAAGAACCACTGCCTGTTTGAACAGCCACAGAAGTATCGTCACCCTCGGGAGAAGGTGAGGCCCAACCGTCAAATGCTCGACAGGGAAGGGCTACAGACAACCAATGACGTCTTAATTACTGTTTGTAGAAAAGATATTTGAAAATGTCATAATTTCCATGTTTGATTTTTCCTGTTTTGAGTAAAAGTGGGAGCTGCGGCCACGTAAAGGCAACCCAGTGTCATCTGTCATTAAAACTATATCTCAACTTAAAGTTTCGTTTACGGTACATTGATTCTAAAAATAGGTTATAATGCTACGTAATGCTGGCTAGCTAATGCTAACCGGAATTTGTTTTCTAGCTAATATCTGTTAGGGGGCTTCGAACCACTGTTGTTACGATTGTTGTTATGATTATTAAAATACAATTTTAACTCGTAAGTTATAGCATGTAGCATTTAAGCTGCACTTAGCTTTGCATTGAAAGCTATTCAGATACACAGTGGTGCATCATGCCACCTGATCAGGGAGGATTGTAGTTGTAACCTTACACCTTGTTGTTACTTTGTGTGTGTGTGTGTGTGTGTGTGTGTGTGTGTGGTCAAGATAGACNCAGGGAGGATTGTAGTTGTAACCTTACACCTTGTTGTTACTTTGTGTGTGTGTGTGTGTGGTCAAGATAGACCGGTGTCTGTTTACATGGATTTAAGTCTGATGAAAACCAGCGTATTGTTGTATTATTAGCAGATAAGCTTTTGTGTGTGTCTCTGGGGAGATGAGAGGAGGCCCTGCTTCCATGACACTTCAGGGGGAGAGAGAGGAATGTCTTCAGGCTGTGAAGGGTGTGGTCCCTCCTAAGGCTGGAATGAAATGCCCAGAGAACATGGGTGGTGGTGGTGGTGGTGGTGGTGGTGGTGTGTGTGTCGGAGTGTATGCGGGAGGGGGNGAACATGGGTGGTGGTGGTGGTGGTGGTGGTGGTGGTGTGTGTGTCGGAGTGTATGCGGGAGGGGGTTACGCTCATGTGTTTAGGTTCAGTGGGCCTCCAGAATAACACAGAGAACTATGCAGAAGACTCTGAAAACCACATGGAGAATGAAATCCACTGACTCTTCCATATTGAGGGATGTCAAATTCCAGACTGGCGACACTAGTTCAGTACTTCTGCTGATATGATTATTTTGTGGGTTCAGACAATTAGGTCCAGGTGTCATGGCTGTCAGACAAAGTCAGTTATTATGCTCTTCTTTCTTTATGATCTTGTATCCAAGCTGTCAAAAATGAAAGCAGCCACAGATCATGGCACTTTACTATTTATGAACTCATGAGTACTAGACCCCAGCGATTATATTGCAAGCTGAGATATGAGACAGTATATACTTGTCAAAGATGTATAAATGCTTTGTAAGTTAGCAGATTTGCAAAACGAAATTGCAGTAAAATACACTCAAAAATGAGTTTACATTTACTGTTAGAGTCACATGACCAACAGAAGAAAGCATGTGCATTTTCACATATGGATGAATGTTAGATCTCTCAAATGTAGAGAAATTAATTTAACTAGTATCGAAATGAAATCACTAAGAGCGACGACAAACAACATGTGTTTCAGGAAAGCTTGCTAAACAACTTGATAGGCACGTAGCAGTAATGCTCAGGTTTGTTATTCCTTTGTGATCTGAGCTCTGCTGGTTCTGAAGATGATTGAAAGTTGTGATTTTCACTGGTATGGTCCTTTAAGACTCAACTGGCTTTCTGATAAGTCTCCACATAACATGTATCTAGATCATTCCCAGTCTGCCTGATTCACAGTCAGAGTAAAAATAACTTTATGTCTTGGTCTGGGTCCCTGATCTTATTTTAATGGAGTTAGACATATAGAGGTGTATAGGGAAAGTGGTTAGAATTAGAATTTTATGAGCAGGCAGAAATAAATGATGCCACTAATAGCTTTCTGCTGGGGTGGTAATGTCAACAATGATGCAGTTAAGATGATCAGTGTGTGGAATAGGTAATTAGTTGAGAAAAGACTCACTTCTTTTCAGGCTTAGTGGGGAACATATACCACATGAAAGCTTTTCCTATTGTGTATTTAATGTAACATGATCATATCCTATTCAACTGCAGAGCAAACACAAGAAAGAGCAAACTTATTTGTTGGTGTGGCATTCCTCTGGGTGAGAGTTGCTATGCTGTCCAGCTGGAAACGAACGACACAAGCCTGCTTCTTCTCACTCCGTGTTTGTCTACAGATATTAAAAAAAAAAATCAAGCAAATATAGTTTAAACTGCATCTAGATTCTGCAGTTGACTTAAGGAAGTTTCTGTGCCTGGTGAGCGTGGATTTGAATTTGGGTTGTTGGAGAGAGTTCACAAGCCAGGATACCTGGACGGCTAAACTTTAATGGCTTTTGTAGGATTTTAGAGGGAGGGACCTGTTCAACTGGCTTTTAACGCAAACACACACACGCATACACACACACACACATACACGCACACACTGCAGTGCTTTTCTGTTGTCCTGCATAGAGGTATTTCTTGGAGAAGCATGACTGGTCACATGTGGTGTGGTTGCTAAGCTACAGGGCAGAGTTTGTAATGAATGACAGCGCTCATTTGTTTGGTGTTAGTTTTATTCTCAGCCAGTTTGAAATTATGCTAATATTTTTTTCCCCAGTAGCTCGTAGATTATTGATTTAACACATTAAGTGGTCTGGGCTTTTATTGAATGTCAAAGAATAGCTCCTCCAATGTGCAACCAAGTTTATATGGTGCCATAATCCTAGATCAATATTGCTATTCATAAAGTCCAATGAGTTAGAGCCCTGGTTTGATGACCATTTTACTGCTCACTGGTCCATGGAGGTAGGTGCATAGTTAAGTCTCCATGAATAAAGGTGCTTATTGTATGGTTTGCTAAATTTTTAACTTCTTTTTTTTCTTTCAAGAAAAACACATTAACCTATTTCACAGTTATAGGCACATGTTAGACAGATGCCGCCTGCTCATAGTTCCCGTTTCTTAGCTCAGACAGAAGCAAATCCTTCCTCTCTGTTTCTTGAGAAAGGCAGAGAGGAGCAGAGGTGAAAAAATGTTTCTGCATAAGACATCTGGCCAGAATGACAAACCACTCACGTCAAATATCAGACGGTTATCAAACAGCAATCAGGACATCCCCAAGCGAGATCTTGGGACAGCAGTTCTATAGGCTGGTTATTGACCCTTGCACAGCAGGGTGCTGCAGAGCTCCAGATGTACTGAATTTTTAACCATTATAGAAATTATAATATTTTTTAAAAAAATGGTTTTCAATAGGTGTTAATTATTAATGTTAAGAGATTTGTACTTACATAAAATTTTTATTTTACTTGACGTTTCCCCAGATCCAAAATGTCCCACATAACTCCAGCCTGTACAAGAAACCTTTTGTGGAGTCCTTTGAGGAGACTCCTCTACTGGTGGCCGTGCTCACCTACATGGGCTACGGCATCCTCACCATCTTCGGCTACCTTCGAGACTTCCTTCGCCACTGGAACATCGAGAAGTGCCACGTGGCCCGGGAGAGAGAGGAGCAGAAGGTAAAATAGGCCTTGTAACCAATTCAGTGACAGAAAAGTTCAAACCATTACCTCAGTAAGACTAATTTTCTGTCAAATGTTACTTGAGACTTGTAAAGTTGCATAATAGGGCTTTACTTTTATTATAGCTGCCAGTTAAACTCATTTTTTTTCCATCTTCACAGATCTGGTATCTGTAATTTTCAGTTGATTTGTGCATAAGCAGCTCCTTTTTCCCTTTTCTCCTTAACACGGCCTTTGTGGCAAAACAAATTGAAATAATTTATAATCTCTCAGTCTGTTTTTTCATACGCCCTTAATGATGTTGTTCTTTTCCCCTTTAGGATTTTGTCCCCCTCTATCAGGACTTTGAGAACTTTTATACAAGAAATTTGTACATGAGGATCAGAGACAACTGGAACCGGCCCATCTGCAGCGTCCCTGGTGCCAAGATGGATTTGGTGGAGAGAGTTTCCCATGACTACAACTGGACCTTTCAGTAAGTTGCTGTATTGTGTGTGTGTGTTTGAGTTTGCTGCTACACAGGGTTAATGTCAAATCAAGATTCTGGTGATTATGAGGTGTGTGTCATGAGAGAGAGAGAGAGAGAGAGAGAGAGAGATAAAGTTCATTCATATCTAACTTGGTGTCTGATGTTTGCTGGCAAGAAGTGTGACGAAAGATATGACTCATACGATCGAGCAAAAAAAAAAAAAAATCNAAAAAAAAAAAAAAATCAGTAGTATCTCACGTGGCCATGTGCTGGAACAAAAACAAAAAAAACATAATAAACCATTAATTAAGAAAAATATACTAAGACTTTCACAATATTTTTTTAGGGTTGTGTTGTGAGAAATTGTAAGGCTGCTGGAAAAAAATAGTTCTGGTTTGCTAGAGCTTCTTGGGAGTGATATAGCCTGAGAGTAAGCTTTGCCTGAGAAGGCAACTTCAGGGGAAATAAAGTTCCACAGGCAGCAGCGTATCTTTAAGGATGTTGAATTCTTGAGGTCAATGATTGATTTTGTTTTCCCGGGACTTTAACTGTAAATCTGTATCAGATTATTTCATGCAGAAAGCGGTGGTGATTAGAGTGATTTGAAAACACTTTTCCAATTTGACTACATTGCAGGGACTGGAAAAAATTGCAACCTGTCAAATGATGCAGTTATTGGTTGAGTTTGCATTAATTTTTACAACTGCACGATCACAAATTCCTGGAGGGGCTGACTGAGTAAAGTTTAGCCAAAATGATACGGCGATGCACATTATTATTGAATGTTAGCAGAGCTGCTCAGTTTGGGTTTTTGCGAAGCAGTACTGAGAAACAGAATCCATTAATTCATTAGAGTCCATTAATACATAAGCAGACAAACTGTCTATAGAGTATACACACTACATTTCCAACTATAAAAAATGATTTGATTAACATTTTAAATAGGCCTCTGTTTCTCTCTTTTCATTTTATAAGTTAACTGCTGTTTGGTGCATTCCACAGTTCTTTGTGTGCTCTTGTCGTAGGCTGACTGAACTGATAACTGTAAATGTTGGTTTTATATTTTTTCTTGTTGAAAAGCAAAATATGCACTTTTGTGTGAGCTAGGCTATATAAACCGAATTCCCTTTGGACAATAAAGTATTGTACATTATCGCAGAGCCTAATACCTGTGGTAGATACAGACAACATTGAGTGGGAAACGGTTGCCAAGCAACCAGAGCAGGCAGAAACACATGCTAAAGGTAATTATTTCATTTAACCTAGAATCGGTGTGACCAGTGCTTTGCTTTTATATCTCTGTTTCTCTCTCTCCCTCCCTCCCTCCCTCCCTGCTCTCTTTCTCCCCTTCAGTCACACAGGCAAAGTTGTGAAGGATGTCATCAACATGGGCTCATACAACTACCTCGGCTTTGCTGAGAACACTGGAACTTGTGAAGATGCTGCTGTGGAGGTCACAGAAAAGTATGGAGCCGGAGTGGGCAGCACACGCTGTGAGATGGGTAAGAGTCACAAAAGCTCTTTTAAATGAAATGATTGTGTTTTTAAGAAGTCTCCATGATTCCTTGTCTTCTGAGAATGCTTTCATTGGAAAAAATTGGGCTCTCGTTCATGATAGATCAGATACAGTTATTGAAAATTTCAGCTGGTACGTTAAAGGCTGTACCCTCTTTTGTTTGTGGTATTTTCACAAAGAAACAAAAAAAAGCCACAGGCTGAAGTGGTTGTGAAACACAAAAAATGTCAGTGTGACATAATGACACTTTGTGAACTACACTACACCTTAGTTTGAAGGCTCAAATCCTTTTATATTTATTAACTAGTTTGCCACAGTATCTTTTAACCATAGATGTCGTTTTCTCCAGGGAACCTGGACATTCATGAGGAGTTGGAGCAGTTGGTTGCCAGGTTTCTTGGTGTGGAGTCATCTATGGCTTTTGGCATGGGCTTCGCAACCAATTCTATGAACATTCCTGCTCTTACTGGGAAGGTAAAGAATTTTATTCACTTCCTTTGTTTTCTGTTCTTTCTAAAGCATCCAACTCAATAAAAAAAAAAAAAAGTAAAATATTTATGACCATACTGGCCCCTGTGTTAGTGATTATAACCTAATGGCATAACAGCGTTATTGTTGAAAAAAAAACAAAACAAAAAAACACTGCTTCCTCTGTAAGGTGAAAACAGGCCACGTTTTCAGATGTGTGGCCAAGTTTGAATAGTTGAAACTGTTCCACACACTAGTTTCCAGCTTTTCTTCATGCTTCCAAAACTTTATGAGAGCAGGAGGCTAGTGATTGATATTTGATAGGTCCTGTCCTCCATTGCTCTCTAACCCCAGTCAGTCATCCATATTCTTACTGTTTTCTTGAATAAACAATGTTTACACAGAAAGCAGGAATCCAGGCTGTTGGCCATGTATACGTTGTGGGTGTTCAAACACATTTCCTAACAACCTCAAGAGAGAGAGAAACATTTAAATTGTAGTCACTGCCCTTGTCACGAGGTTTCATAAATTCTTAACCATCCTGTCACCTTTCTGCTGGCTCACACGTCACGCCATAATGTGTTGTGTAACAAGCTCATTTATTCATTGACCAGAGGAAATGGCGTGACCTGTGGAAAAGTTCAGCTGCCAAGTTTCCAAGGTGGACAAAGTGTCAGCAATATTAATGGTGTAATTTAAAAACTCATGGCCTAGAAATAAATTTGCCTTTATACCTTCTTTAACTCCAAGCACACCAAGGAACTGTAATTTCCAAATAAAGCTATGAATTGTAAATTAGATTTCGGGTAGCATTTCTGAATGCCTGTCAACAGAAAAAAAAATCACCCAGATTTTATTTGAGGTCAGGCAGAGAGGTAGGAGAGGAGCTATATAGCAGACCTTTTCATACATTCTTCAAGTCTAGACACCATATATAGGCCGGAACATTCTGTTAGAGTCTGGTAATCTGTTATTCTGTTAGTTATTGTCAGCCAACTAACAGAACAACAGATTAGTTAGTTCATTTGTTAATGGAAACAGCCTTACTATTTACAGAGTAAAGGTTCACATAAACAGCTTAACCTGAAACTAAGCCATTGGAGATATTCTGGGTAAGGCCAATGACCAGGTGACTCAAGTGCATGTAAACATAGGCATAGGTTTTGTGGGATTTCTCTTGACTAAGAAATGGAGGATAAAATCTAATGATAAAGTCTGATCAGTGAAGATTAAAATCTGAAACAGTTGGAAAATAAATCTGTTTTTATTGTACCATGTTTCAGGGTTGCCTTATTCTAAGTGATGAGCTGAATCATGCATCTCTGGTGCTGGGTGCTCGCCTGTCTGGGTCCACAATCCGGGTCTTCAAACACAACAGTGAGTGGCCACACACACCTTGCCTCAGAACAGCGTCACAGAATTATGACCCAGGACACACCCAGAGCATACAGTAACACAACACAGAGGATTAGAGTTACTAAACTGGATCTCAATTACTTTATAGCACTCTTAGACAGAACGTTATCTGCTTTACCCTGCAGGATAGAAAGCAAATACTTTACAAGGGTGTGGGTTGCAGGGAGTTGCTTCATTCAATGCAAAATCATATTTACACATCTCCTTTTGTTTACTATATTGAGTCACACAACTATGGGTGTGATGTGAATTTCCAAATGCACACATACTGTAGACACACTTATAGATATACTCACAGGAGATGACCTGCAATTATCAAAGCTCACGCTCAGCAACTCAGAACCAGGCAGACTGACAGCTGTGGAAAAACTCAAAGGCTTGTGATCATAAAATATTGACACTCATTTATTAATTAAAGCATGCTCTCGTATTACCTTAGAGAGGAATAAAATCAACTTTTAGACAGCAAGCCTGTCGGGATCGGAAGTGTCTTTTCATCTGTATAATTAGTTTGCTAATTAAAACAAGGTTAAAGGTTAGTTTTTCCCAATCTTTCTGCACCGTAGACATGCAGAGCCTGGAGAAGCTGCTGAGAGATGCCATTGTCCACGGGCAGCCCAGAACACACCGGCCCTGGAAGAAAATTCTCATTGCGGTAGAGGGCATATACAGGTATACATTAATGTTTGTTTGTGTTTCTCCGACACACATCTACACTCACACATACAAGCACAAACGTTAAAATTTCCTGTTAAATAATAACTTAATAATAGGTCCTAGCAGCTGTTTTTAAACATGAACAATTGAACATGACCTTATCTTCACTGTACCAGCAAACCTGTTTGCAGTAAAACAATAAAGCACTTATAATTGATGTAATATTTTAGCAGATTACAGTTTAATGTAATATTTCTCTTTCTTCATGTCACTTGACGCCACTTTCTGCTGACTTAGTTTAGACAACATCGTACAAAAAAAATTATAAGTCATGATTCCCAACATCACAGTTTCTAGTTAGTACAGTTTATTTGACATAATCTCTCTATAATGGCAGTTCTTTTTAAATTCCCTTTGTCAAAATATAGAGAATAACAGCATGGTCTAAATTGTGCTGATTCTCCGGCCAGCATCTATGTCTTGTTTTTAGACATCTGCTTACTATATAAAATCAATCAATTTGATCAGTAGCTCTAAGTAAAACTGCCTGACATAATCAATACACATTACTAGCGCATTTTTAATGGAGTTCATCTTCCACAGGTGTTTCTAAAGCAAAGGCTTAAGAGGCTAAAAAACACAGTGTGAGCATGCACAAGCATACACAGCTAAACAAAGGTCAGCACTTGCCTGCCTATAGGGAAGACTTTTCTGATGTTAGGGTTGGAGTGTGTATGTGTGTGAGTATGCTGAAATGCGTGTCTTACGACTTATTATTAGTGATATAGTGTCCTGACACCTTTACAATTTTGGGCCAGTCAGTCGGGTGAAGCACTCCAGTCATCTACATTTTGATTTGCACTATTCTTGTGCCAGGCAATGCCATGCCACCAAACTGTGTGTGTATTGGTTTTGGAATTCCGGTGTTCTATCATCGTTAGAAAAATCAGGCTTATAGGTCCCGGAGCTAAATTTAGTTCCACCACAGAAGCAGAGACCATCATGAGTCTCAGGATCTTATGATCAGCTCTAGCATATTTTATGGTGGCTGACTGGCGAGCCAATACTTTCTGATGGTCTTTGGCCAGCTTGTCCAGGATCTGGCTGTGACACTGTGCAGAATAATCTCCACACAGCCCAAAAGCTAAGAAGTTCAGTCATTAGGAGTCATATGCCATTGTACTACAAATGAGCTATGGGAAAAGTCACAATTTAGTGATTCTAACATCAGTATCTCTTCCTGGCAGTATGGAGGGATCCATTGTGCGTCTGCCAGAAGTCATTGCCCTCAAGAAGCGGTACAAAGCGTACCTGTACCTGGATGAGGCCCACAGTATTGGGGCCCTGGGCTCTAATGGCAGAGGAGTGGTGGACTATTTTGGCCTGGACCCCAAAGACGTGGACATTATGATGGGAACATTTACCAAGAGCTTCGGTGCTGCAGGAGGATACATTGGGGGCAAAAAGGTAAGTGAACTGGGTTACGATGGAAAAACCAGGGCAGTTCAGATATACCGACTGGGAGAATTTACCTTTATTTACACTTTTCTTTCTTTTCCCCCCAAAACTGTCCGACTTTTTTTCCCCCCTGAGTTGCTGTTAGACCAGTCATCCTCAAAATCTGGAGTAACAGTCCAGATCCGGACCCTGAGCAAATTATACTTTTCATATGTATTATTTTTATTATCTGCGGGACATTGCTGCGATGCAACGAGTCAAAATTCTCTGCTTTTTCTTCTGCAAAGTGAAACCAAATGTCCGCCTGAGAGTTGACAGCACAGTTTCATCAGCATCAGCACACACACACACACACACACACACACACACACACACACACACACACACACNACACACACACCCCCCGCCCCCACTCGACACCTTAAGTTGTCAGTAAAAAATTAGGATCCCAATCCGACCCTGGCTTGACTGACTTGAATAAACAGACCTTTGTCTTATTGAAATTTTTCTTTGTGGCCCTTTAAGATTTGTATTTGAGTACCCCTGTGTTAGACTTTTACGACATGCCTGCCAATAGCTACAGAATGACTCATTCTCCTCAGGACCAGGGCAATTTCTCAACTTAACAAAGCCTCGCACCTTGTGTGTCATTCAGTTTTGGTATTGGTCAAGACTGTTTACCAGCAGTAGGAAATCTTGCTTCCTGTTTTTTCTGAAACCTTTCAGTTTCAATTAAACCACTGGTGCAAACATGTTGTACTCTTTAAATTGGCCTAGGTCAAAGGAAATCAATGCACACTGTTCAGATGAAATTACAGCACCATCAACACAGCAAAAACACAACAAAAAATCTGGTTTATCTAACTCTATTGTCAAATGGTCATATACTTTGTCTTCATCACTCACCAAAGCAATTTGTTGTGTAACTATTGCACTTCTAATGTACCGGTAAATCCCTGTCAGGAGCTTATCGACTACCTGCGGAGACACTCTCACAGCGCCCTGTATGCAACCTCAATGTCCCCTCCTGTGGCCCAGCAAATTATCACCTCTATGAAGATCATCATGGGAGAGGATGGAACCACACTGGGTAGGTGCTACAAAATGACAGCAATGCTTTGTTTTGGTGTCAAATCTATCTTGGCTTTATCTTGGTACTACTTGAAACAACTTTCCATTATTGACCACAAGATGGCAGCATGAACCCGTGGCTGAGTTTTCTATTAAAAGTAAATCTGAGGTTCACTCCTCTCTCTTTGTGCACGACTGAAGCAGACGACTGGTAGAGCGATGTAAGCTGCCATGACATTTTTTTTCTTTAATTCACATCAGCTTCACCACCATTTGTACTTTGACACCATAATACTGAGTGTGCTTGTTTACCTTTGAAATTTGTCATTCCCAGTCGTGATAAAAGCCATTATCGATGGCCAACTGGCAATTATTTACTCGTAAATAAAGGCGCGGTAGGGAGCCTTATCATAATATGGCATGTGTAAGCCCTATCTAGATATTTTTAAATGCCCTTGATCCATTTACATACTCACCATATCGTTGGCAACTATAAAAGTAGACTTGTTGAAATAGTTATTTCATTCCCTATTTTAGAAAGTCAGCTGAGCTTATTTTTCAATACAGCCCCCCCCTTTTTTTTTCATTTTTCTATTCTGATGAGTTAAAACCGACAATTTCATTGTGTGGCGTCAACATGGGTTTGCAGTGTTTTGAAGGTCTCTCTGTAGTCCTCTCCCTGCCTTTATCTTTCCCAGTATGCATGTATAAGAACTGGTGGGTAGACACTTCCCCGTTTCTCTCAGAACATGCCCAGGCCGATGGAAGTGGTAGTATGTTGACTCTACTGCACTCTCCCTTTATGGCTTTCAGATGCGTGTGTCCTTGCGCTCACGCTGGGTACAAAGCGGCATGGTGCTGAGGCCCACAGATCTGCAGAGATCAAACTCTGTTGGGCTCTTCTCCTATATACACACAAACAGGTCACTGAGTCTTATTTTTCTTGTGGGGTGGTACCTCTTAACTCTTCATGTCCATGGAAGTCTGCAGTCTCCCTTAAAATGCTGATTTAAGATCAGATTACACCCCCCCCCCCCNCCCCCCCCCCCCTCCTCATTCTCCCACCAATCATAAAGCAGAAGAATAAACCCCTGAACCTGGTTTAGTGGGTAGAATGACCCTTTATATGTATTTTGGTCTTTTCACCGTGTCATCAGCTCTTTCCAAACCCTACTCTGAGAAGGGAAGTCCAGACGACTGACCTTGCACCTTATCCCAGCTTGAAGTTTTCCCTGCAGAAGTCTGATTGGTTTGCAGCCCAGTCACTGTTTGAAATTCGTGCCTTTGAAGACGCAGACACTGACACAAAGTCAGAGTGACAGTTGAGCTGACTGCCAGCAGTTTGAATATGTGTTCTTGTTGCTAAGGATGGCTGTTCATGGTTCCAGACACGGGCGTGTAACAAAATGGACAGTTGTTGTTGAAACTTACATCAATCAGATAGTTATGTGATGCATAAGGGTACAAGACAGGCAAAGCTCTTTCATGCTCAGTGACCAATATGAAAGGAATGCCAAAGTGCTCGGAAAACAAACTCTGAATATCATAGGCTACTGTTTTTTTGCCAACTAATCACTCAGTACCGAGAGTAGCTCTGGATTCCAAGGCTGTAAAAATGTCTGGATAAATGTAATGTCAGACTTTGTTGTGTCTCTAGATGCTTTGAAGTTGTGGTGTTCTTGCTCTGTTTTTCAGCACCGCTTGGCAGATGTGTGTTGCCTTTGGCGCTTTGTGTCATACAGTTATTTATTTGGTTAAGATACTATCTCTGGAGGCTTGGCTTGAGGTTCGAGTGAGTGAATCCATACTGTGCATTCGTAGGTCATCAGACTGATACAAGAGGATTGATGTCTGTTTAGTTTCACTCTCTTGACCTCTGAACATACAGGATCCTGTTAGTCTTCAAAGGCAAGTGGCGTGGGGATTTCTCCAAATAAGTATCTCTGACCATCAGCTAGATTGTGATGAACATTGTTGGCACTGCACACTTCTTATCGCTGCTTTTTTTTTTTTTTTTTTTNTTTTTTTTTTTTTTTTTACTTACGCAAAAGGCTTTTTATCAGGAAATCAGTCACAAGAAATCTCAGATAGTATAGTCTGGGAACTCACAAAGCACTTCAATTGGTATACCGTTTGTGAAAGCTTAAATAGCATTTCTTGCTAGCTCTAATTTTAGAACAGCAAGTCAGGCTTCCCTGTTCCTGACCAGGTTTGGCTGAAAGTTCAGAACGTTGCCATATAGTAATTTAACCATCCAAGCTTGCTTTGTGGAATGGAAATTACCTCAGCAATGTAAGTCAAGCTCAGTGCCACACCTCTGAACGTTTGTCTCTGCTCCTTCCAGGTGATGATCGCCTCAGACAACTATCGGAGAACACCACCTACTTCCGCAGGAAACTTCACGACATGGGCTTCATCATCTATGGCAACGATGACTCTCCTGTCGTACCTATGATGCTGTACATGCCTGCCAAAATTGGGTAGATGATTCTCATTAATTCCTTATTATAAGGGATAATATTTTCAATGCTATAAGTAAGAATGGATAAGAAGGATGTTAATAGGATCTTTCTCTCAAAACATTTCACATGTAGAAAAGACATACAGGGTTATGGTTCTATCTTAAAAGCTTTTTTGTCTTTGTCATTCTCCCAATGGAATCTGACTTTGCGTGTTGAAGACAGCGAATGAATTCAGTTTTCACACATTAAAGAGAACCATAATGTCAGAAGTGGTGATGACGGAGAGTTTTGACCATCTTCAGCCTCGTTAAGTGTTTTTCTACGTCTTGTTTTGTTTTTGTTTTGCAGGGCATTTGGCCGTGAGATGTTGAAGAGAAACATCGGTACAGTGGTTGTTGGCTTCCCAGCCACACCCATCATTGAGTCCAGGGCACGCTTCTGTGTGTCTGCTGCACATACCAGAGAGATGCTTGACACAGTGAGTCACACAAATAAGCCTGTTTTCCAAGCAAACCAAAAAGGGCTCGTTATTTTTAGCTTTTAAATCCAGGAAATTTAAGTTCAGTTTTACGTCCAGGGAATTATCAGTATTTATTCTGAATATAAAGAGACAGGTGAAAGATGAAAGTCATAGGTGAATAAATCAACTAAATAGGTGGATTGGATCGACACGTGTTATGTGCCATTTGCAGTGGAAACATTCTGTAGTTTAGTGATTTGATTTTTTTTTTTTTTTTTTTNTTTTTTTTTTTTTTTTTACTATGGGGAAAATGTGCTTCATTCCCCTACAAGTCTCAAATTGCCACTTTACCTCTTTCATTGCAGTGTTGGGAAAGATGAACTGAAACTATTTAGTAGACAATCTGCAGTGGACATATTTATTGAATGCTGTCACTTCCAATACATAAGTGGCATTTGGTCTTTATTACAGAGAATGACACATTATAATTGCTGCTCAAAGTCTGCCTTCTTCACTACTGGATCCAATTGAGTGGATATTGTTTCAGAACACGCTGTTATTTTGAGGTCTTAATTTAAGTCTTGACATGCTACAAGAGTTTATTTGGATCCATGCACAATTGTGTTTTTCCTTCAGAGCAAACATTTCATTGTTCATAGTCAGATGAGTGCCGACTGTCAGTTGAAATATTTTGTTTGTGCATGTTAAAGAAATAAAGCTTCAAATGTGTCCTTTATTATAAAGCAACATGTAAAGCCAAGCTGTCTTAAAGTGTGGTTCAGACAGAGACTTTTATTTGAGCAGCTCTGTCTCTCCAAAGACACTTCATTCATCTTACTGAGGAGCATGTCAGCACCATTTGTAATAGTCCATTTAAAGGGCATCGGCCTGCCTTTGTTGTGCACTTCGAGGAGCCGCTTTTTCCGTCTTTGGAAAACCCAGCCCTTGCTATTCCTCAAACCATGGAATCAGAAAAAAAAGGTCAGGAGCAAGGTAAATTGTTTCCAGGTGCTCTGCAGTGTTGCATTGCTGATACAGACTCTTGTGGAAAGAAGTGGAGGAGTTTCTGTACAGTTGTGGTTTTGCAGGGAGCTCTGTGTTCACCTTTGCTTCAGCGTTCCTTCTCCTTCACCCCTCTGAATCTAAAGGTGATTAAAACTTTTTACTTTATTTACTTATTATCGGAAAAACAATCATTAAATGCCTGGCACTTGTATAATTAAAGGTACTGCCTTGCGCTAGCTATCAGGAAACTTTCTCCCTGGCACACTGTAAAAAGTCACAATCTGAAGTGATTTTTGATAGTTTTTCTCTACAAATACTTTCTTGTTGGATTCCAAATTTAATGACCTTCTTCCTCTTCTTTTTTTTTTCAGGCATTGGAGGCCATCAGTGAAGTGGGTGACCTGTTGCAGCTGAAGTACTCCAGACGTGAACAGCCTTTGCCCTCTCTGGGGTGGATGTCTGAAGAGAGCCTGCTTCAGGACTGAGCCACATCATCCCTTTACCGTCATTTCCTCCCCCCAATTCTCTCCACATGCCTTCCTCTACCTTTTCTCATATCCGCCATTTCATTTTCCTCTGAGCCAGCCCCCTTCACTGGACCCCCACTCACTCCACTCCACCGTATCTCTTCCAGCCCACGTCAAATCCCAGTGGACTCGACAGAACCAAAGTCTTCACAGGTCTGCCCCGCTTTGAAACCCACACACATCACTGCTTATTAGCCTGTGTGTTGCGTGATGCATTTCAAGAGCTCTCCTGCTGAGTCACGTGTAGCAGCGGAGGACCAAAGTCATCCATGTCTTTATCCATATGTGTCCAGCACAAAAGTGTGTTCAGAGCTTTTCAGTTAGTCTTAACTTATTGTCACTACATTTCTAACGTCAAGTCTTATTCCTGCGTGCTGAGCTTGTATCTTATTTGTGCAATAATATTAATGTGGAAGTTCTTTCTAATTCAAACAATGTAGAGCAACCTAAGGAGAAAAATCTATAAAAATTCTAAGTGGGTTCAAAACTGTTGCTATGAGCACATGAGAGTATAAAAAAAGATATGTGTAAATATTATTTATCCTGAAGTTGGTAATACTGCCTTAGGGTAGTATCCCAAACCTCAAAGAGAGATACATTATTTCAAAGGAGTAACATAAGCATGTGTTCTCCATATGTATTTATCTGATGGCTTTTTTTTTCCTAATCACTCTTACTTGAACGTACAGAATATGGGGGTCCTTTCCCTAACCAAAGGATATAATGTATAAATATGTTTTCTACCGTTCTCTTAAAATGTAAAGCACCTGTTCCATAAGAACGGGGAAAGAACCCCTGGGATCAAGAGTAAGGAATATTTTTTACTGCTTATTTTGTAGAAATATTTTTCAGTCTTATTTACTGTTTACACCTGCACTCAAAAACTTGAGCCCAGTTTTTAACATTTCTAAAAGCTAATGAGCTACACCTGTGTGCTTTTTGCTCTTTAGTTATTCTCACTCAAGTGCTTTCTTGTGAATCAGTGTCGACACCAATCTCTGAACACGATGACACGCTGTAACCTAGCTCTGTATGTATGACGATGTTGCATCCATGCTTATCTGATTATACAGATGACTTTATTTACGTCTTTCTCATCTTTCGGCTATCTATATTTTATGAGGTGTAACTATTATCTGAAAGGCAGCTCCGATAGGAACATGTACATTTTAGCTGACTACTTATATGACTTACTTCAGTGCAAACACTACTGACAGGCATTGTAAATGCACAGATGACGTAGTCACTGAAATTTGCAGGATTTTTTTGGGCATGCTTAAAATGTCAGAGCAGCCTTTTTCTTTCCATTACTGTGTCATCTGTGACATCAAGTGGCATTCCAATTCAATCTGCTTTCACTGTTAAATGTTTGTTTTATTATACTGTTTTCTGTGCAAACTGATAGGTCAACTCTAAATATATGTGCCACTATCAAACATCCAGTTCATATGTGTGTTTACTGTAAATTTTATCGGAAATATATCTTGCTGCATCAGTGTAGCCAATCAGAAAGCAGGCCATTGTCTGGCATTGTGACCATTCCTATAAATGTTCATCAATGTGACTAAACTCAGCAGACCTTTAGAGATGCTTTTATTGATGTTTATGAGATGTTAGCACAGCATGACAACGTGTTCGGTCACTTTTTACATGCAATACACATTTCTCGTGCTGTTGCATTTGAGTGACAGTCATTCCAAAACAGCTATATTTGTATTTGCCACATAAAATGGTTTGAGTAACAACTCAGTGATGCATTTGACACAATAAACATTGCAGACAATGGTGGAACAGATGACTACAACCTGGAACTGCGCTCTTCAGAGTTGTGTTTTGACTTCTCAAAGTTTCAAGCTGTGTGGAGGCCTGTGCAGCAAGTTAAGTCTCTATGTTTCTGTCTTTGGAGACAGTATAATTGCAAACAGCAACACAACTGTTTATTTGAGCCTGGTTTCCCTTGGTTTGAAACTGAAGGAATAAAATCAGATAACTTTGAACTAATGTGACATTTCCCAGCCAAACACAAATGTACCTGTGAACTGACCATTGGAAACTTCCTTATCAGTTGCTTTGCCCTTGGCGATTGTATTTGGGTTACAGATAAACCACTTAAAGGGGTTTTATAAAGCCATGATGTATGTTGACCATGCTGTTGGAAACAGTGCTGCAAAGATTAAATCACTTTCTTTGTATCAAGTTCTGGAATGGGTTTGTGTTTATTTACAGAAAGCAAAACACAGAAAAGTCTGTAAAACTGTTGAAAAGCCTTTTTGACAGATTAGTCACATCCTGTGGTTTATCATGGCCAGTCAGTTACTCCTTGAATTCTGCTTGTTTGTAGAGAATATAAAAAAGATGAAACAAATAAGATATCTCTGAATGTCAAAATATAGGACTTTTCAGACTTGAGTATTACATGAAATGTCATATTTTTCAGAGTGAACACATTTGGGTGTCAGGTCCCTGATTCTCTTCACGGGTCACTCCAATGTAAAGACCCTCAGCAGCTCAGTGCACCACACACACACACACACACGCACAGAGACGTGCGCGCGCACAGCTGTGAGTAATGAGCATCCCACCCCCCAGCTCCTTCAGCATCAACCTTCTAAATGTGTGCGTAAAAACCAAGTTTACCGAAACCGGTTGGCTGGGCGGTACGCGCACAAACGCTAGAACCGGCGTGTGGATAATGGATTAACGCATGACAGAGAGAGAGAGATAGCAAAGCAGACATACTTTAAACTCCAGATGTCAACGTATTGGAAGAAAACACCCACCCACGACGAAATGACTCATATTTTAAAGTAGTCGAATAAGCGAGCGCCGGTGCGGACGGGAGGATTGTTGCGTGGGATATTTGAGCTCTTTTGCTACTTAAAGCTCTTCCAGGTCTGGTTTTTATGGGGAAGCGAAGCGCTGACACAGAGCCGCCATACGGACACACAGTTGCTGCGCGAGACGCTGGTGCCAGACATGGATAGCGCGCGGGACGCCGTTGGACACTGGCGCGCGTCTTCATAAAGTGCGACACTTCATGGTGAGCCCCCCAAAACTTCATCTGTCCCGAGTCAAAGCTGCAGATAACCGGAGGAAAAGCGGCGAAAGAACTAAGCTAACGAGCTAATTTAAAGAGAAAAGTCGGAGAAAACCCTTCCAAAAGTACTTTTACAGCCTTGGAAGAGGAAAGTTCGCAGCGGTGAAGATGCGTCAAAAGGTCGCGGGGAGATTTCAGATGCTGCTGGTGATTTGGTCGGTACTTCTGGTTAGTTTGGGGACAGGATTTCCTACCAGACACAAGAATGTTGCTCACAAGGTAAGTTTTCTTAATATATTAACTGTATGTTGACTTTTTTTTTTTTTTTTTTTTNAAAAAAAAAAAAAAAAAAAAAATGTGACTACCTACACACCTGCGGCCGACGCAACGTAATTTCCTCATGCAAATGAATAAACCCTGTTGAGTTATAGCTTGCTAGCTATTGCTAACTTTTCTGCATGTATTCGCAGGTTTATATCATATTTATTGCTTAAATATGTCAACATCCTCATACATTTCGAATATTATACAAATAATGAAAAAGGTATAAATCTCCACATAGATATAAAAAAATCGATAAATAACATTAAATAAGGCAATAACCCAGTAATATTTATGAAATCACTGAAAAATATTCTAGGCTTGAAATTTTGTGGTTAAGTTTATTTACAACATGCACCCTGGTTTCTTCGTATATTTTTATTGTTATAACATTTAATGTCATCCAAACAGTACTGAATGAAATCGGTTGTAAATCAGACAAAAGTCACTGAAGTATTCAACCATAAACCCTCAATCCTGCAGTTAAATCAGGGAAGTGACAGAAAGGGATTTTCTCAGCGGTGCAGGCTTCTCTCTATTGTTCTCCTCTCTCTCCATGTATAGTCAGGATTGCCATCACTGGGCATACACTCTCTACAATAAATCCAAACTACACTACACACACAATGTGAAGTGTGTGGTGTGTCTAAGGGAATGTTTGTGTTACACATGGACATATTTGGATATCAAAGTCTGTTTGTGTCTGCGTGTGTGCATGTGTGTCAGGGTTCAGTTTTTGCCTTTGAACTTTCCTTCTTGTGTGGCCTCCCATGGATGCCCTATTGGGTCTCTCTCTCTCTCTCTCTCTCTCTCTCTCTCTCTCTCATCATGTGTCTGACTGATGTCAAAGCAAAGAGAGAGTAAAAGAAGGGAGGGAAGAGGAGACGGTTATGATTACTGTGGACAAAAATCTCATTGTAGCATGTGTGAGTGTTTATTCATCTATCAGAAGGCTGCACTTGGTGACTGTGTGCCTTTGACTGTGACCCGCTGGATGCTGGTCTAAAGTGGTGGATGAAGAGGAGAGATTATCAGAGGAAGAGAGGAGGAGGAGGAGGAGGAGGAGGAGGGGAAGGGCTGGTAGGGCAGCACANTTATCAGAGGAAGAGAGGAGGAGGAGGAGGAGGAGGAGGAGGGGAAGGGCTGGTAGGGCAGCACAGTAAAGTGGTGCACAGTAACGAGATGCTTATGTAACCAGAATAAGGCAAGCCCTCTGCATCTCTCACTTTGGAACTTAGGTCAAGTGTCATTCATCTGATTGTTTACTTTAGCTCTTTTTTGTGTTAATGTGGAATTTCCTGTTTTGGGTTTTACCCCCATCTCATGGAAAAAGTGGAGGAGGGGTATATGTTGAAGTGTGAGTGGCCTNGGGTTTTACCCCCATCTCATGGAAAAAGTGGAGGAGGGGTATATGTTGAAGTGTGAGTGGCCTCTTTCCCAAATACTGGGACCTGTTTGCCCTGTCTGTTTTGTACCCCCAACCTCCGCAGCCTCACCCTGTTTCCACCGAGCATGCATATGTTGTTGCATTTTTTCCCCCATTTACAAAGTATGGCGATCAAAGAGTGTTCATAGTTTATTGTTCTTCTGTAATGGTTTGGAAACAGCCAAATGCAGAGGCCTTTGATATCTGCAGGCCCATAAATCAGGACTGCAACACCGCCTGTCTTCCTAGCCTCGAACCCCATTGGGCCCTTCCACCTCTCACTTCATCCCCTGCTGCCCCCATCCGGTCTCCCATCCTCCTCTCCCTGTCCTGAATGTGTGTCACCATCAACAGTGCCAATGACAGAAGCCCAAAATGGATCCAGTGTTTCCAACCTGCCTCCCTCCCCTAATAAATGAAAAGAGGACACATGGATTTACATTTCCAGGCCACGTCGAGGTCTCCCACTGCATCTAAAGAGTCTCCCCCGTTAAACACACCACATGCCATCAGCCGTTAGGCCTTTGATCAGAGGAGCCCCACTACCAAGAGGAGGAGAGCAGGATTAGAGAAAACGGGGGGAGAAAGAAAGGAGGAGGAGAGTGATATACAGGGGGAAGAATACACAATCCAGATGTGTAACGAGATAAGATGAGGAGGGTGTGAAAGTATGTGCCCCCCCTCCCCTCGTGACTCTTGACTTTGCTGTTTCTGCGTATTATTGTGTAGGTGTTAGAGCTTGTAAGTGAGGAGTAGAGTGTAAGTGTGAGTAAATATCATCACTAAAAGTACAACATATAGACAGGCACATCAACAAAGCGCTGATGCTGGAAATAGGTCAGTAACATTGTAAAACTGAGCATCATGCTCAAAGACTTTCCCAAAAAAAAACCCCTTGCCATAATGTCAGGTGTAATATTCTAGAAGTTGTACAGGAACTGCACAGAATGTCATATACTCTCATTCTTACCCTAAATCTGCATTACAGAGTACAGTTAGATTAGTTAGTGTTGTTTTCTTATGAAACACCTACATTAAATTCAGTGCTGTGAACCCGAGGACCCCCATAATATCAATCCCCACAACTAACCTAAAAGTCTCTGAGAAGATTTTGACATGAATGTAATTATTAAGTTCAGAACTGCACAAATTTGCTGTAAAGTAGCTGAACTGTGTCCAACATTTTGGGTAATAACATGTAGGAAAATATGGAATTGAAGAGTGAAAAATCACATCAAAACATGCGGTGATCTCCTGACTGAGTTACCTGAGTCACCTGCTAAAATGTCTGAATGTAAACCCTCAACTGTTTGAATAGAATAAGAGTTTTTCCTGCAAAATGTGATAATAGGCCAGATTTGCATTCATTACAATATATAGAATATTTGCAGTATTTGAGTTAAAGGAAAGGCTGATTTTGTTTCTCCTTAAAGTTTATTAATTTGTTAAATTTGTTACAGATTATAGTGAGGGGCCAGCTTCTCTTCAGCCATTATTTATCATGCTTGACAGGCTTCTCCTCTAAACAAGCATTATGTTTTCACATGCCTGGGTTTGACCAACCACATAACTTCTTTATGGGACAATCACAGTGAGCCTGTGAAAAGTACGCTCTGTTCTAGAGGCCATAACTATAAATCATCAACCGTTTGGTCATTAATACATACATTCCCTTTGCTCTTTAGCCATCTGCTAGCCACTGTTTTGCTCCGTGTGGACCTCAAACTAGTATACAGTAGCTCCAATTTCCAGGTCCTGTCACATTGCAGGTTTGGGCCATTTTGCTGTATCCAGGATGTGATATCAACACAAATGAATGGCAGACAAGGTTTATTAGCAGTTTGAGTGTTGGAGCTTAACCAGTGCTAGACATAGCATACAGGTGTTTTATCCATCACGAAACAGACACACCTTGTGAATCAGAATAACCAAAAACCACTTTTTGGCCCGTTAGACTTCTTTGACCAGATATCTATATTTTCAGCATCTTCAAAACTTTACCATTAATCTCACCATATACAACTTTTCTTCCTGCTGTTTTTTTTTGTTTTGTTTTGTTTTGGTTTTTTTTTTCTGAGTACCTGTGAGAGACCTGAAAGGAGAGGAAAAGTGGTGGCCATAGTGGTGGCGACACAGGAGTTTCAGACACACTCGCCCCAGCCCAGGGGTCCCACGCCTCCCAGGCCCTCTCATTAAAGCTAAAAGAGGATCACTCTGGCACAGGCCCCTCTTTGTCCAGGGCCTGGATGCCATGCCTGTTGTGGGAAAAAAAAAAGGAGAATGAAATGAACGAGCTTGGTTGATCACTTGGCTGGTTGGTTGGATGCCTCAGGGGCTTTTTGGAACTGCTGACCAAGCTGTGAAATGATAGATGTGTTCAAGGTTTCTTCCTGGAAACAGAGCACTAATTGTTTTGTAGAGGTACTCATCAAGCAGTTATAAATTAAAATGACAAGAATTTTTACCATTCGCTGCAAATTAGCAACTGTCATTAGCCCCCAAAGTAGCCGCTGGCTTTTATAGACTACATGTCTCTGCTCGACAGCATACTGACGGCATCTGCACAAACTTAGCAAAGCTGCAGATATCAGGGTCCTCAGCACCAGTATTGTCCTTTAAACCATTTGAGTGGATTATTGTCTGTCTTCCAGATGGTTTTCAATAAACACATTATCTCATGCCTTTCCTTTTACTTTTAATCAGGCTCATGGCCAGCCACTTCACAGCAGTGGGGTCCAATATGACCCTGAGGCTTTGGAGCAGCAGAACCAGGTCCAGAGTCTGCTGCCGGAGCCCCACACCCACCATAGGAGGTGGTCCCACAACCAGCACCGCTCCATTGGCGTTCTTCCGCAGCCTGAGCCTGAGGAAGAGACTAAACCCTTCATCCTGGATCTCAAGAACTTTCCAGATCTGGCCAACGCTGACATCAGTTCACAGAATCCCAACATACAGGTTAGTGGGGAAAGAGGAGTTTCTGTATTTTGGGACTGGGAAGTTTTGTCTGTTTTAGTAATAATTTATTTTGTCACTAAGTGTCAAAATCAGCAATTTCTCAATCTAATTTTAGATGCTCAATCATTTATTTTTGCCTCTTTAAAGAAAAAAAGATAAGTTCAGCAAGTCCGCATCATTTCCATTGAAACTGGCCCAAACATCTTTTAAAGGTTGTTCTGTTGAACTTATGTCAGGGCAGTTATGCTCCCCCACTCTGGTCAGTGTAATCAGGATGTGGTTAGAGGGACATAATGACGCTCGTATCTACATCATGTAACTACAGTGACCGATGAACCTGAGTGCTGCATATAGACCAGATGTACAGATGCACCAGAGGCACCACACTTTAACTGAAAGACTCTATGTCTCTACAGGATGTCATCAGCTAAACCAAATGAAAGCAGTTCCCAATCTCTCTCCTAACTCTGACACGTAGTATTTTCACAATTACAAAACAATACAAAAAAGGAGGTTTCACTCCTAGCTGCCTGGTCTTCACATCAGCTGAAGTGAGCACTTGTAGAACGAGTCATACTGAGGTAATAAGAGGTAGTTAACCAGAATAAATACTCACACACATTTTCCTTTGTGAGACCAAAGCAAAGTAGCTCAGATTGCTCAGCTGAGTGATCGTGCTCATGTCTGGCTGGCTGACTTACATCTGCAGAGCGAGTTCATTAAATTAAAGATGGCTGATTTCTCAAAAGGAAATGGGAAATCAAGGAAGCTGCACAAAATTGTCTGTTTCTTCAGTATATTGATAATGATGACATGCAGAATTAACACAATGATTTCAGATTGATATGGTGCTTTCTTTGTATGGAGACTCGGTCTGTTATAGTAGAAAATTATTCATTTTCATACGTAAGCCATCAAAGGTAATATAAGTGACACAAGTGAATCTGTTTATGGATTGATATTTATTGAGGCTCTTTGTGGCTATGCAGGTAACCATCGAGGTGGTAGACGACCCTCAGATGGAGGTAGAGATGGACCTCGCCAAGGAAAAAGAGTGGCTGCCCACCACCTCCTCCTCCTCCCCCTCTTCCACAGTGGACTGGCCCGGAGGGAAGAAGCTTTTCTGGCCACTTTTCTGGAGTTACACCGATGCAGATTCCAGTGAGGAAAGCAACAGTCGGTCAGGTGTGGAGGAAGCCGTAGAGGAAGAGGAAGACTACTCACTGGATTATGGCAGTGAGGAGCCCTTACCCAGCGGAGTGGGCGGAGACTGGGATACTCACTGGAACGAGGGCTGGGATCCAATACAGAGCTACTATGGTACGTTTCGCCAAGTGGTCCATTCTTTGTCTGCCAGTGCAGCCACATAAGCATCGGTTTAGTTATCAATATCCAGTATTTGATTTAAACCGATTACAGCTCTGCACAAGTACCAAAATTTACCCATCAGCTTGCACCAATGTAGGGAAATTACAATTATTGAATTTCTCATATCAAAGGAAACATTGAAAGTATGGCACTGATTTTAGAAAGAGACAGAGAGGGAATGAAGGAGAACACAGACTGGCCTAGACCTGCACGATAGACTGTCTTGACCGTCAGAGAAAGGCAGGAAATGCCAGCAGGAGAGACAGCAGGGGCAGTCGACCATCAGAGCATTGTGAGCTATGGGCACTTTGAAGTCGACACTGGTCGCGCCGGTAGCTGAGGCCTTTTGAAGAGGCTCCGATCTGCTCGCTAATGGCAGCGTGAGGCCGGCACTGTTCCCTGGGACAAAACAGCCTCTAGCTGTGGACAATTAGAGGGCAGATTGGGAACACAGAATGACAGGGGCCATTCGGCTGGCCCTTTCATCCTTCCTCAGGACTCTGTGGGCCCCCCCCAGACCCTGGCGGCCCTCTGTGCCCTCTGCGGTTCAGCCTTTTGAGCCAGTTCAAGAATTTCTGGGGGCTTTCAGGGCTCTGCATAACATTTACAGTTATTTTCCTCTTAATTCTGCTTTCCTCTAGTGGGAAAAATGTTGTCTCAGCTTGGACTGGTTTTTCAATGATTAAAAAAAAGACAAAGAAAGAGAAGAAGCAGAGAGAAAATGAAAGAGTGAAACATGGTTTGATAAGCTGGTCGGTGGGAAGAAGAATAATGTGCAGACTTCACAACTACTCTACAGTTGTGGGTTTGAAATTTCCGAAGATATAAATTTGTGTAACACTCCTTTTTTTGTATGTTGCTTAGATGGTTCTTACCAAAAAATATTTCCTTTATCTATCTTCTCATATATAAACTTTAAATGTCGTGCATACTTGCCAGCAAAGGGCAACAATGCCTGTTAAGTGGTCAGATCTGAAGGCTTGGTGAACATAAATCAAGGATGTCTGTCTTAGCTTCTCCTGTAATTAAGACTCTCCTGAGACCTTAACCCTGTGTGGCCACATGGCGAGCTGGCAGTGCCCACAAAGTCAAATTGGGTGCTCACTGCACCCAAGCTGGTATTTCTGCACCCACCTCGCCTTTAATCCAGATCGAGTTGTTTTGAGTGTTATTAACACCACGAGGAAACTCGGTGCAGAGGCGGACGGCCACAGCGCAGTTTCTCTCTCTTTAATTTTGCCAAAGCCTTCTTTAAAAGAATATGGGTTTTCATGGGAATGGTTCGACCAGGAGAAAATTGCCATTTATATTACTTGAGGAACTTTGAAAACTGGATTATAGGCTGATATACTATACATGCCAAATCCATTACTCATATTTCCATGCACATTGCTGGTAAGTTTTGTGGATTTACAGAGGTATTTCACCATATTTTTATAATCTTAATTAACCTTTCAAAACTACTAAATTCATGTAGTAATTTGTCTGTGCCAGCAAACATAATTCAGAGATTCTGTAGCTTTAGATGAAGTTTTTCAAACAGCCCTAAATGTAATAGAAGTTTTGTTTTAATTCCCACAGAGAAGGAGTCAGATGAGTGGACCGCCTGGTCTCCCTGCTCAGTGACATGTGGGCACGGTGAGAGGAAGAGAACCAAGTCCTGTGGTTACTCGTGCACTCTCACAGAAGCCTCCAAGTGTGACCTGGAGCCATGTCTAGGTCAGTTTACATTCAGGATTGTTTCCATACAGCCTGAAGTAGCCTATATGGAATGCTGGAATGTAGTGATAGAAATGATTTGTCATTCAAAGCCTTTAATTTGAAGCTTACATATTTCGTAAAATATTAGTGAAGTATTAACATTACTAGTATAATAACATATTTTTCTAGAAGCAACTGTAGTATATAAGATGTAATTCCCCGATTGATATGCTGCTGTCCTCTTTGCAGGCGATGTCAACACTGTGGTGGAGCCTTTCCCGTTTGAGATGGAAAATGGCACAGAACCCTTTGAAACAGGTGAGTTCAATGTACTTTTCCTTTGTAATTAGGATGTGAAACACCATGAGACAAAATAAGACATTGGTATAAATTATGAAAAAAAACAAAAGACTTGGTAAAAGAGAGCCAAAATATCCTCCACATAAATAGAGAAAACCAAACACACATGTTTTGGACAAAGAGAAGCAATAAAAAGTAAAACTCTTTGATGGGGATATTAAAACCTGACTTCTGCATAAAAAGAGAGTGAATGCCTCCACCAAGGCATAACAGGTCTATACCAATAAAAAGCAACTTTTACTATCGTTATTTACTATCATTATTATCCAGATTAATATCTGGATCTGTAAGTTTCAGTTATGCTGGCTGATTAGGTTGAAGTTGGGTGGATCTATGCTGGAACTTTTCTGAGTCATCTGACTCCATTTGTGAGTCAGAAGCATAAAGGTGTAAGATATTGCGTCCTAACAAATACAACAATCCTTTCAGGAAGAGTTGGAGATGTCAATCAAACATGTCAGTATCCACAACCACGTGTACCTGAGTGACGACTGTAACATGAGTTTAAGTGGTCCTGTTGTGTTCTTTCCGACAGATGTGGACAGCTGTGAGAAGTGGCTGAGCTGTAAGAGTGACTTCTTGCAGCGGTACATGCAGCAGGTCTTGTCTGAGCTGCCCAGCTGCCCCTGCTCCTTCCCCTCTGAAGCCACATACACGGTGGTCAGTGTGTTTGATGAGACTCGTGGCCGGCCCTTTCGCTGGCGTGATGCCAGCGGCCCCAAGGAGCGCCTGGACATCTACAAGCCATCAGCGCGTACCTGCATCCGCTCAGCACTTTCCAGCGACTCATCTACTCTCGCTGCACAGCACTGTTGTTACAACGACCATGGTCGGCTGATCACCAGGGGGAAAGGCGCGGGCACGCCTAACCTGATCAGCACGGAATTCTCACCCGAGCTGCACTTCAAAGTGGACGTGCTGCCTTGGATCCTGTGTAAGGGAGACTGGAGTCGCTTCCACGCCGTGCGGCCCCCCAATAACGGCCTGAGCTGCCCAGAAAACCCCCACGAAGATGTGTTCATGAATGAACTGGAGGAGGCCAGGGAGTACTGAGGAACTGCAGCCAAAACCACCACTTCACTCAGTCTGTGGGCCCATTCCTAATTGGAGGGGGGGGAAGGAACCTAAAAAATGATGTAATATTATATCTAAACCATGCATCAGCCATTGAGTGTGCATTAATGAGTCAGAGGTGATGCACGTTGGGACTTTTGTGGCGTTTATGGATGATGGTGAAGTGTGACTGTGGCACCTTGTCCTGATATCAGCCTCAACTGAGTTGAACTGAACTGAATGACATGAATGGAAAGAATGCAGTTATTCTCCAATCGCTTGCCAACCTGTTACACATCTGGTGTGACATCAAGCTCTCTCTCTCTCTTTTTATTCAGCAATCATTCTGAGTGTCAGCATGATGTCTACCTGCTTGCTATTTGGCGACGTCCTGGAATTCTTGCGATTGACAATAGCAGAATATGGTAAACATCTTAGCCGTGCTTCTTGTAGGTTTTATGGGAGTGTACGATTATGGGTTAGTAATGCTGATTGAAGAAGAAAGGAACGCATGAGTCCAATAAACAAATAATCCCAACTATGCTGCTAAGAATATATTAAGATATTTTGGATTACAACACTAAGGGGGATAAGACAAGTCTACGGTGTGCAGACAGGACATCAGGAGACCCAAATAAAAAGTCAAAAGATGCCATATCAGTCACAGTAATGTATATTTCAGTCACTCCAGACTCCTAATAGTACAAATAAAATGAGGTGGAATCTTTACCAGAGAGTTCTGCTTAAGGCATTTCAGATACTCCATATCATGAATGATCTTGATGGTGAAAATGATCCTTTAGGTGGTAATTGCACAGGAGCAACACATTTGATTTCAAATGTTTTGTCACACAGATTGATCTCATGTGTTTTGTCACATTTTCACATGATCTGGGTGCCAAAGAGTTTCAAAATCAGACTGTTGGTGCCTGAGTAAATCCAGCCTCTTAAATCTCTACGGTGCAAATGTAGAAAAGCAACAGATCTACGACGAGTAGATGTTCTCATAGATGTGTGTCTCTATGATGTTCTCAGGGGGACTAACAGACCGTGCTACAAATTTCTCCATTTACCTCAACAGTGGAGCACTATTGGACCTTATACAAAGTGTGTTAGGATAAATGTGTGATCCAGACTGGCATTAATGAACATAAAACACTTCTTTTGAGCAGTTGGAGATGTTATAAATGGTATAAATGGTTGCTGATGTTTGGTGAGGACGGAAAGACGTCGTGGCTGTTGCTTTGGGGTCTTTGGGATTATGGAAAGAACTTGATTGGATAGAAAAGACATTCCAACTCAAACAAACATTCCTGAGAGGTCACAGAATTGGAACGTTATCCTGGCTGAATATTTGGTGACATTGATGTCAGTATACATATTGTCCACAGAAGTAAAAAGGCTTCTGTTCAACCATTGTCAAAGTATTATCTAAATTCCTGCTCATTCTTGAGTTTATCCAACAGGCAGATGTAGTGATCTTATCGGGTTTATAGAATACCTTCATACTCCAGGAACTGCCCTTTCTATCCAGTCTAATTCTATGGGGTTTGCTCCAAACATCTTTCAGGAATTCTATTTCCTGATGTGTATCTGCAAACAGACACTTAGAGTTTGGAAATACAGATTTTAAAGGAAGGCACTTTATTTAAGGTATTACACAACAAATGCCATTGGTTGATGATAGTTTATTATGAAGGGGAATTTAACTTGCCAGAAATGCTGCATCATTCTGTGAAAGTGCATATATCAAGTGTTCTGTTGAGAAAAGCATGATCTTTTTTGTGATTTCTGAATCTAGTATTACATATATGGTCTTGTACAGTATTTATTTGTCTGTTCTCTTTTTTTTTAAGTTTTCTGAAGCTTTGAAATGACTATATTCAACATGGTGCACTAATCGGTTTGAGAAATGAAGCTACCCGGTGTCAAAGGGAAACCGCTTGCCTCACATCACTTTTGTCCCGCAGTATCAAGCGTCCGTTTTCATCTTTGTTGTACTGCAGTGCTCTATGAATATGTTGTTGCAATTATGTTGAAGAAATATATAAAGACTTTGCATTGATCGCCTGGGTTTTTGGTGTGTCGTTATTTTTCTAGATGCTAGATGCAGCGTAGCACATGAATACCATCAAACCTGCATACTGACCTTCAGCACTTGTCAAGCAATTAAAGGAGCATACTGGTTATTTTGCATGTTTAATCCCAATAAATACAACCCTCATACATGTTACGTTACTGCTAACCAGTTTACAAAACATACTCCTCAAAAATCAACATTCAGTAACTTGAATCGTGCTTGAGATAGATAATCCCTCATTCCAAACCAAACGTCATTCCTATTTTTTGTTGAAGTTACTTAATTTAACCCAGTTTTACTGAGAAACTACAAACGCTTGTTTTGGGTGTACATGTTAGCAGTTGAAATGTTGAATTTTAAGTTGGATGTATCACCTGAATATTTTAATTTTGAAAGATTAGGAGATTTGGCATAATAGGAAAACTAAAATATGGTTTTATGTTTTGGAAAATGGTTGTCAGTAACATAATGTGTATGCAGTAGTATGTATATATATTGGGCTTAAACATGCAAAATTACAGGTATGGTCCTTTAAAGGACAATACCACCAATTTGCATGTTTGAGCCCACTATATTCAATTTTCATACTTGTAACATTACTGACAAATATTTCCCAAAACATATTACTGGAACAGTGAATTAAAAATGTTTTTCCTACCTTCCAGACTGCCATTGGTTTCAGCTCATTCTGGTATTAAAATCAACTTGTTGATACTTGAAATGTTCTTGGGATAGCTAATCCATCATCACGAACAAGACATATATTCAGGGTTTTTTATTTTCCCGAAGTTTCATAATTTTAGCGTTTAAGCACAATAGAAAGCGCAGAGCGAATGTATGTCTCCACCAGGGAATATAGTCCCAAAAGAAGACCTCGTTTATCGAAAAGTTTAAAGGACCGTGACTTCATAAGGCTGCGTAACTATTAGCAGGCAAAACATTGATTTTTAAGGTGGGTGTATTGCTTGAATATTTGATTTTGAAGATTAAGAGATTTTGCAAAATATCAGGAAAGCTGAAATACAGTTTTATCCTTTGGGAAATGGTTGTCAGTAATATAATATGTATGAAAATTTAATATATTAGGCTCAAACATGCAAAATGGCCAGTATGGTCCTTTAAGCTCCATTTCCAAACCTCATATCAGGATATGAGTGAGGAGTTTTATTTTTCATGTTTATTTCCTTGTAATTCCTTTCCTCTCTCCATCATCTGTGATGGAAACTAAGAAGATCAAACCCAGTGGCAGCATCAAAGGAAGGCTCCTGTGTTAATGTGGGTGTTTCTGAGTGTGTTGTCCTCACAGCAAACCTGCTGGCAGCTGGAATGTTTGATTGTTTAATAATCCATGAATAAAGTATTGCTGTTTTGTGTATTAGTGTCTTGATGAGAACTAATGAGAATGTGACTGTAATTTTTCATCCTTAATGACCTTTTAAAATGATCCAAAACCCAGTGATTACAAGATTCAATTAGGCATCACAGACGACTTCCCTTTATACATTCAAGATGCATGTACAGGATGTAGCGTTTCCTTTACTTTGTTTTATCGTCTGTGTTCTTCTTAATTTTTTTTTTTTTTTTTTTTTACATTAAGCTCATGTTAAGTTAGCAGTTGTACTAGCATTATCTATCTGACTTCTAAATGGTATGCAGCAGCTTTTTCAAAATATATGTCAGGATTCCAGAAACGTGTCGTGGGGATACTTCTGGTCAATCAAGTCCAGGTGAGAGCAAAGCAGGTTTGGCTATAAACTCCTTTAAAGTTGGGTTGATAAGTTAAACTATTACAACCAGATAAAGGGTTTCCACACAATAAGAGACAAAAATACCCTAAACACCATATATGACCCCATACTAACTAATAATATTATCAGCAACATGCTATCATCTACTGTGGATTCTTGGTTGATCTCTCCCTACAATCATGAGGGTATAGGCTTTCCAAGGGATTAAATAACAGAGAGATTAAAAGTTCAAAGGTCAGAGTAATGCAAATCCAGAGGCTTAGGCAAACCAAATGCTCCTCTTAGATACTTTTAATGCCCGTCACTCATGATGCCTATCCTCCGCTTACTGCTCTCATTGACCCAAGAGCAGAAAAAAACCCACGTCTATAGAACATTAGGTCAGACGTGTGACATAAGTGGCACAGTGTGCTGAAGTTACACACTTAACCACAGAGATGCACAGAAATCCATCCATCTATCCGTGTCCTCATGAGTAGGTAGTAGGAAGCAGGTCTGCTGTGGTTCTTTAATGATTCATAAGTTGAGTACAGATGAGTGCTCCGTGGAGGGAAGCCAGACACATGCTGACCACATTGCTGCCACAGAATAACAGATAAATAACCGCAGATGTGTAGAGAGAGGAGAGAGGGAAAACAGGAGGGGGAGAGAGAGAACATGAAAGAGAGGCGAGGTTTCAGGATTGTGGCTAAAAGATGTTATCAGGAATCCTGAATGAGGAAAGAGTTTCTGGGTGGATGGAGCACAATTGTGGATCATGTCGTGATAAAGTCACACAGAAGTTCATCCTGATTGAAGTCGTTGTGTTTTAACCTCAGGTGACATGATATCACATGGGGTAGGTGTGAACGGAGAGAAGGGTGGATGAAACTCTTATTACACAGGTTCAGGTGCATCTGAGTGACAGCTGTGTATTGTAACAAACTAGTGTCTGCGGATGACCGATTTAAGCGCATGTCCGTGTGTGTGTATGTGTGCCTGAATGTGTGTGTATCATGTGATTCATTCCTATGGTGGCCCAGGCTCAGATCTGCTTCCTCATGAAGGCTGGCAGGAACATGAGATTTCCTCTGGTTATACTGTGGCTGGCTGCTCTGCAAACACCACAACCCTCAGTGGTCCCTCACCCACTCATGTTACATCCACCCTGATCGTCCCAAAACTCCCATGTGAATCCCTTGGGATGAGGGTATCATTTGTACAAAATAAATACACACACATGCAGGTGTCAATGAAACCAGCCATCATAGACACATATAGATTCCTGCTGTCCAGCACTTCAGACTCAAGTATAAACTCTACCAGCATCACTTGTAAAAATGCCACAGGATCTTAGGATCTTATGGCTTATCTAGAGGCTGACTGATCACATTCCTTGACCAGCTTGACATAGAGGAAGTCCTTGTTCTACGATGATCAGCGGGGTTAATCTCAAACCAGATCCTTCGCTCTTGAGAGAGGCAGAAATCCACAGCATGAGTGTATATTTTTGCCTTTTTTTTTTTTTTTTTTCTCAAACTGACTGATACAGGTTGTTCATTTATCAAAAATCAAAATTAACCTGGTATCACTTTCTAGTAAGACATACTTTTAGAAGATTTATATGTTTTAATTAATCCACTAAAAGGAACAGCTATTGGGTTGTCAGATTGTGAAAAAAAAAAAAAATTTTTTTTTGACTGGTAATCACATTTACATCTGCAGACTTAATGGATTATTCTGGTGGAAGAATCCTTTAATAATGACTTGGTAACGTTTCTAACTGCAGAAGTGATCTTTATAAAATGAAAAACCATAAACCTTTATCAACTGGATAATAAAGAGTTAAGTGTTTCTCATTTCATAATAAGGTATCAACTCTGCAGTCATAAATATGAATAAATCACTCAGGATCGTGGGTTTATGGTGGAGGAGGATATATAGGAAGAGATTTTTCACAACCTGGCAACCCAAGTTGATCTTATTAATTCACTATTAATGGCATATGAAGGCATTACTATATATTTAAATGTCTTATGATCTTCTGCATCCATTTGTAGTGACTTCTACATGAATGATGCCTTATTTTATGATGTCTGCCATTTATGTCCTTTGCTATTTCATATTTTTCATTATCTCCAATCGTGCAATGAGGACAAACAAAATCACTTTAAGAAGTAACACAACATGCAGCACAATAATCCTCGTACTTCACATCAATATCCTCAGAGAATCTGACAAAATGAAGTGAGAGCCTTACATTTCTCTCTTTCTCTCTCTCTCTCTCTCTCTCTCTCTCTCTCTCTCTCTCTCTCTCTCTCGATAATATAATCAAAAGAGCAGCCAGCACAATACATTTGGACATGAGAAGGGCCTGCAGATCCAGTAGTATTGAGACACAGACAGCCAGCCATAACAACATCAAACAGCCCCTAGCCTCCAGTGCTTCCACAGAGCCAAGAGCCTGGACCAAATATACTAGTGCTTATTCTTTTTTTTTTTTTTTTTTTTTCAAGATAAGAATGCAGACAAGCAATATATACAGGTATGAAGAGGCCAGACTGGTAGAAGTGGCTGGATTGTGTTTCTTGCAATGTTGTCATTAAACCAATCGGAAAGGCATTAGAAAAAGAAGGATATTTTTAAAAAAATCACTTTACTTTATATTCTCATGGCAAAGCAGATTTGAGAGAATATTGGAAAATTGAGAAATTGACATAGAACACCCCCTGTTGGTCACCATGACTAGGTACATTTCTAAATGTATGAGAAGCCTTTTAATATTCTGCTTGGAGGATGGTTAAGCAGTCGTCTGGAATTCCAAACCTGTAGATGCTGTAGACATTTATTTTACCACAATTTTATTTATCTTCTATTGCTCATAAATTGATGCATTTAGATTTGGTGCATTTGCATTGCCTCTCCTCTGACTGGGAAAAGCGATTAACACCTTGGTTTGCCATGTAAAAAAATAACTGTATAATGTGCATATTACCACCTGTGGGTAGAGATAGTTAGTATGGTGCAGTCAACTTAGAATGCATCAGCACCCATATTACAAGAGCTGCTGGAGAGTCAGACAACTGTTTCCAAATCATATTTTGAGTCAGCCACATTTATGTAATCACAGCCTATTTATCCATTTTATCACAGAACAATGATCTTAATGATTAGACAATGTATTTACAGGAACAAATGATTCACAATGTCCATCTGCATCAGTTAACTTTGTCAGATTGTCTGATGACTCCGATGTTTACCTTGTTATAGGTGATGAGTGTAATTGTATGAGTTAAGGGAGCCGGAGTGAAATATAGGCACCATCTGAAGTGTGAAGTGTGTCTATCTATGTAGTTCTAATACTCCAGCCGGCAAAATTGATCTTATTTTAAGTCATGGAAGAATTCCTTTGTTATTCCAAGCTGCAATAGATTAGAAGTGTAGAAAGAAATTGGAAATGACTCAACTTTAAGGTGGGAGGCAGAAGAATTTGGTTTAAAGTTTTAAAGTAGTGAAACTCTTCATCTCTGTGTCATTTTTACATTAACTGATGCAACAAGTGCCACATAGACTTGCTGATGCTTCATTAGGATTCATGTCCCAGTGGCAGCTTACAAGTTTGAGATATCTGTACTTTGCTCAGCTCTTTCCATTTTGTCAGAACTCTTCTTGTGTTGCTCATCTTCCTTACATTCTTCAGCCTGAGTGTATTCTTCCTTGGTTTTTACATGTGTACACATGGTTACAATTTAAATCTGTTACAGGTTTCTGTTGCCCAAAGAAAAAGATCCATTTTTATTAAATCAATCTATTCATTTGTCCTGCAGATTTACTCTATAAGATTTATGACTGACTTCCACATTCTGCTATAGCTCAGTAGAGAATGGATGTTATCATGCTGGGACTGTCAGTTTAAATCCCCTCACTGCTTTTATTTTTGTCATTTGCAACTTATAGTTTTCAAAGTAAAACAAGGAAAACACTGGCATTGCAAGCAACAGCTAGCAGTTTGACTTGCTATACACATGTCTGGGACTTTGAAGCAGAATACATTAATAACCAGATCATGTTCAGCTTCTGTCTTCAATTTTCATTGTGTTCACTATGCAAGACACTTGATGTGGTTTCTTAATTTTGACATAATTCTACACACATCTTGGAAAGGCATAATAACATGACATGACGACATCTGAGAGTGAAATGGGATTTCTGATTTCTAACATATCGCTGTTTATAATGTCAAATTATAAAATTATATATTGAAGGTACAAGTTTACCCAGCCTTGTTATATAAATTCACCCAAAAGCCACTAGAGGTCACTGTATTGTAGATTTGAGACAAACCTGCTGCATAAATTTATTTACTGACCTTTAAACTGCGGCAAAATCAGCCACATATTTTAATTTTCGTCGTCAAACTAGTCAGTTTTTGACACAGTACGAGTGGTAACGTGATGTGTGGATCCAAAAATCAACAATCTAGCATTAAGATCAACAGTCGGTCATGTAGTGTTTGACTCAATTGCCTCGTGGTTATTGCGTGAGAGTTGGCAGGTTTGCATTATAATAAGAAAAGAAAAAAAAAAAAAAAAANAAAAAAAAAAAAAAAAAAACGAATGTAAAGAATCTTATATCCCAACTGGAATAATCTCTCCAAAACATGAAAAGCATCAGAGGCCCCAGCGAGGATCGAACTCGCGACCCCTGGTTTACAAGACCAGTGCTCTAACCACTGAGCTATGGAGCCGCGTTGCCCTTGATGCCGAACAATATGACTTATCACCTATTGTAAAAATCCGTCTACATAACGTATTGAAATAGGGGCGGAAGTGTGACGCAGTTTAGTTGCCCTGTATTAAATTCTTTATCTGAACTGAGCTGCTGTCTGCCATCACAGGACAAACCAGCATGGCTGTTCTACAGTTAATTTTAAGTTGGACTGCTCACGCGTTTTTCTATCTGTTTTTTCTCATCTTCATCGCGTTTCTCGGTTATTGTTTGTATGTTCATCACATTCACATGAAATATGACCACATACCAGGACCTCCGAGAAACAGGTGAGTTAACTGGATTATGTAACGTTGGGCCGGTTTGTTTTCTCCATGCATTAAAAAAAAATAGCAGATACTGTTTTTTTTGTTTCCACAAGTTTTCTCTTAGGACATTCAGCGACGATAGCGGGGGAAACAAGAAGTGGGAGAAATGTTCACAACAAATTTCTGGAATGGTGAGCAAAAGAGGATTATATGTTTCATTGAATATACATTATGTACACAATATTATGTAAACAGTTTTTGAAAAAAAAAAAAAGAAGTCCTAAATTAGGCTTCAGAGTGTTGTTGCAAGTGACAGGGTGTCATGCACTCAATGTTTGAGGAGGCACAGTTTTACAACTTCATGTCCATTCCTTAAATATTGCCAGTTCTTTTTCATTTCATGGTATTTAGTTATTACATTAATGATAATCACTACAGCACACCTGAAGAGGGTCCCCAGTAGGTGATATAGTGATTAGTTTTATGTTTGTTGGTTTGATGACCATTGCTCCTCTTTAATGATATGATGCATGTGGCCTTTGACTTTTTTTTTTTCCAGACTGTCCACACTGACATTTAAATTTTGTAGCTCTTTATATACATGCACATGCACTTTGAAACATTTTGTAAATTGGCCAGTAAGCTTTACCACAGCAAATATTTTGACGTCACCACAGGAAAAGCACAGAGTGTTTGTATGAGTTGCACCGTTGTTTGACTTTTCCTTATGAAAAGCCTGTTTGCTTTCAACCTAATATGACCTACCTTTAGTGGTATTTGTAACTGGAATTACTTTTTGTGAAGTGTGTGTTACTTTATGACATAGTCCTGTTTATTCTTTCTCTACTCTCTCCTTCTCTTCCTCTTCGTCTCCTGCTCTCTTTCTGACACACATGAAAATCATTCTACCAAAGATTTGGTTTAATTTAATTGTGTGTTAAATTAAACACACACAATTGTGTGTTCAGTTGTAAAGGTCAAACCTTTGACAGTGAAAATGTCATCATGTGTACAGGGCAGAGATGTATGGGCCTGTTTACAGGATAAATGCTCTGCATTACGTGTTCCTGAGTGTGACCTGTCCAGAGGCCACAAAGGTAAAAATCTCAGATTAAATCAGTATTTGCTCAGTTATCAGTTGCATAAATAAACGCGTTGCACAATAAATAGTGTAAAGGTGCTCAGATGATGCATTGCTGGATGTCCTTATAAATGAAAACTGCTGTTACATTCTTACAGTGTCTTGCCCTTTTGAAGAAACTTGTTTTTTTTTTAAAGATATTAAGATCTTGTTTTTAATGCCCCTCTTATGTTACCCCTGCATTCAGGAGATCCTGATGTCCCCAAAGTACCCAAAAGATAGATCTGTCTACAAGAAACTCTTCAGTCTCTTTGGACAAAGGTAATTCATAAACTGAGTATTTGAATGAATTCTGTTAATACACTCTACATAAAAATAAAACAGATGCCAGGTAGTCAAACTAGCCTAGTAACAATTTTACAAGCAGAAAACAATGAAAGGACCATACCAGCCATTTTGCATGTTTGAGCCTAATATATTTAATTTTCATACATGTAACGTTACTGGCAATCATTCCCCAAGGCATACTCCTGGAACGGTGAATTAATTTTTTTTCCTATCTTCTAGACCGCCATTGGTTTCAGTTCATTCTGGTACGCTATTAAAATCAACTTGTTGATACTTGAAATGTTCTTGGGATAGGTAATCCATCATCGAGAACAAGATGTGTATTCAGGTTTTTTTTTTTTACGTAATTTTAGCATTTAAGCGCAATAAAAAGTGCAGAGTGAATGTATGTCTCCACTGGGGAATATAGTCCCAAAAGAAGACCTGCATTTATGGAAAAATTTAAACAACCATGACTTCATAAGGGTTGCTTAACTATTAGCAGGAGAAACATGGATTTTTAAGGCATGTGTATCGCTTGAATATTTGATTTTGAAAGATTAAGAGGTTTTGCAAAATATCAGGAAAGCTGAAATACAGTTTTATCCTTTGGGAAATGATTGTCAGTAACGTAACATGTATGAAAATTGAATATATTAGGCTCAAACAGGCAAAATGGATGGTATGGTCCTTTAAGTGGAATTTAACATATGATACAGTATCAAAGGCTAAAATGTCAGCTGAGGTGTGGCATTGCATGAAAAAGATCTATGTTGGAATTAAATATCTACTTTATTATAGTCAGTCTCTGTAGTCATTATAATCTGCATTACTCTCATACAGTATGTCCACATGTCCACTTCTTACAGGTCTTCCATTGCTATTTTCAAAGTATTTTGTGCCTCTGTTGAAGGTTCCTAGGCAATGGCCTAGTTACAGCACATGACCATGAACAGTGGTACAAGCAGCGTCGAATCATGGACCCCGCCTTCAGCAGCCTGTGAGTTATTTATTTACTTATAGTAGAGGAAAGGGTATTTTGCTGTTATATAAGAGACAGAATGTAATGTCTTATCAGCTTTTATATCTTGTGTTTGCAACTAGTGCAGATCCTGTTCAGATTGGAGACACTTTTGCATAGCGCAAAAGTGCACACTTGCACAGTAGTATTGTGTAATTACGCTATTTCTGTGGAAGTTTGCAAGTTTGTCATTGTGGTTATGCTTTTATCCATAATTGCCATAGGTACCTGAGAAGTCTAATGAGCCCCTTCAACGAGAGAGCAGAGAGATTAATGGATAAACTCACAGAGATAGCGGATAGCAAAACAGAGGCCAACATGCTCCATCTATGCAACTGCGTAACTCTAGATGTTATTTCCAAGGTATTGTTGTCTTGTTTTACAGATTATTCTTTTACAGTATCACCAAGGTGTTTTTGTGAACTTGAACTTCTGCTCATTACAGAAGTTCATCTCGTTAAGTATAATCTTTTGTCCACCATCTAACACAACTTACTGTATGAGTCCTCATAAATCAATTTAAAGGACCATACCGATGATTTTGCATGTTTGAGTCCAATGAATACTACCTGCCAATGAATACACACACACACACACACACACACACACACACACCTTAAAATTCAATGTTTCGCCTACTAACACTTACACATGATTGTAGAAGGCACAGTCATTTTAATTTCTTGGTAAAAGTACTCTTCTCCTGGGACTATATTCTCTGGCGGAGACATACAGCTTCTTCCACATGGCTCCATGTTGGATCGGTTAACTTAAGTAACTTTGACAAAAAAATCATAATGGCATATGGTTCACTGCAATGGATTACCTATCTTGACTATGTTTTAAGTCTTCAAGTTGATTTTAACTGAAACCAATGGCACTCTGAAAGGTATGAAAAACAATTCTAATATTTACCTCTGCAGTAGTATGATTTAGAAAACCGTTGGCAGTAATGCAACATGTATGTGGGTTGTATTTATTGGGCTCAAACATGCTAAGTCACTTAAGTATTATCTTTTGTCCAATATCTAAAACTACTTAAGAGTCCTCACAAATCAACTTAAGTCAAACAGAGGCTATCTCTAATGCTTCTTTGAGTATGCTTAATATTAATAACATGGTCATCTTATCTTAAATGTACTCTAATTTACTTAAAGTTTTTGTTTCTTAACATACAGGTTGCTTTTGGAGTGGATTTAGAGCTGCTAAAGAAGCCTTCGCCTTTCCCTAAAGCCATTGAAATATGTTTGAAAGGCATGGTTTTCTATATCCGAGATTATTTTTTTGAGGTATGTCTTCACTACATGTTTGTGTGAAGTGTGAAAGTATAATTTATAATTTATGCGAGCTCTTAAAATTATTTCCAGTTCAAACCAATGAACAGGAATTTCATCAATGAAGTGAGGGAGGCATGCCGGCTCCTCCGCAGAACGGGAGCTAAATGGATCAATGACAGGAAGACTGCCATCCAAAATGGCGAGGATGTCCCCAAGGACATTCTCACACAAATCCTCAAAACCGCTGGCAAAGGTTGTGACCCCCAATGGTTCAGATCAGATTAGAGCAGAAGAAAGTTTAAACGTCCCTATGACATAAAAGCATCATAACAGCTGCAATTAGGGTCAAGATAGAACAGAATGATGATACAGATACATAAATAGATAAATATGTAGGATGTGATATGATGGAGTCATTTTTTTATGATTTCAGAGGAAACAATGACTAAAGAAGATGAAGAGTTTATGCTGGACAATTTTGTGACCTTCTTCATTGCGGGTGAGACTGTTATGCTTTGTTGTGGAAGAGCTTCAACGTAAATTTGATATTTTCTTGTTAATAATGCTAAACAGTTATATACAGAGAATTTAACTTAAAACAAAAAACTGAGTAGGAAAATTTATAAGGCTGTGTTTTTGGATGACTGGCCTCTATGAACACCAGTTTTTGGTTCAGGATCTAAGCCTTTTGAAATAGAATGACAAGGTTCTCATAAATTTTTGCTGTATACTTGTGAAATATTTTTTTTTAGATTATGATTGCAATTATAAACATTTTAGGTCAAGAAACAACAGCTAATCTACTTGGTTTTTGCATCATGGAATTGGGGAGACATCCTGACATACTGGAGAAGTAAGAACTAATACTATCAGAAAATTTGATATTGTAGCTTTTGATCATTTCTTAAGCTGTGTTTTCATTTCTCAGAGCAAGGAAAGAGGTGGATGACGTCATTGGGATGAAGCAGGACATAAGTTATGATGATCTAGGGAAACTGGTCTACCTCTCACAGGTAAATATTTAGATTTTTGGAAAATTATGGTGAAGCACACAAGGAATAAAGGAAAGTGAGGTAACTAACTGATATGTCCACTCATCCATTCACTCATTCACCAAGTGGGTCGTGGTTAGCATGAATCCCCCTAGTGGTCCTTATGAGGCATGACAACATCCTCATTCTGCTGTGAAGTGTTTTATTTTATGTTCCACTGCAAACATCATTTTAATTGCATATTCTCTCTTATCATGTATTAGACTAATTAAAGTCATTTGAACGAGTAATTGACACAAGATGTGTACCTCATTCTCTGACCTCCCCAAGGTGCTAAAAGAGACTCTGAGGATTTACCCAACAGCGCCAGGCACGTCTCGTGAAGTGTTAGAAGACATTGTCATCGATGGCATCCACATACCAGGAAATGTGACCTGTATGGTGAGTGATTTCAATGCGTTTGTGCCTCTAAAACCGAAGCCAAAATGGAATTGAAGTGCTTAGCTGGTTTCAATTGTTCGGTGCATTTTTAATGATTAGTGACAAATGATATAGATTTGCTTAATCTTAAAATATTTAATGACTTGAAATTCAGTTTGACAGCTATGTGGCTGGGAGAATGGACAAACACTTCAAGGACCCCCTGAAATTTGATCCAGAGAGATTTCACCCAGATGCTCCTAAGTAACTCGCACACAGTGATTTTCACCGAAGAACATATTGCAATTTTAATATTTACAAGTTATGGTATTGATAATTGCATTATATAATCTACATAAAGACATGAGGGAAAATGCACTGTACCGACTGAAGTTTTATCTGTTTTATAAGGCCTTATTACTGCTATTATCCCTTTGCCCTGGGACCTCGCTCATGCTTGGGACAGAACTTTGCTCAGGTAGGTGGAGACATGCACAGTCAATATTAATGAAGGCTCAGAGTTCCATTTAGGAGTGCCAGTGAGACAGAATTCATAAGAGCAGGGCCTTGATACGTGCAAATAGAATGCAGTATTAATAATATGAATTAAGGGGGGTTTTGTTTTCTTCCTGCTAAATGCTCACAGTCACTACATAACACATATAACACAGTGAATAAACTGAATGGGCGGTGCTGTGATTTCAGATGGAGGCTAAGGTAGTCATGGCCAAGCTGCTGCAGAGGTTTGACTTCACCCTGGCTCCGGGAGAAACCTTTGAGATCCAGGACACTGGCAGCCTCCGGCCGAAGAGCGGCGTGGTGTGCACCATCAAAGACAGAAATTACAGGGCATAAGTGATCAGGTTAAAGGCCAACAGAGTGAGATGTTAACGATCCCTGTGGGGAAACCGGGTTGTTGGTTTACCAGCTTACTGCAGCGCTGTACTTAAGTCACACAGTTGCTTTGTTTTTGGTGTTTAGTCATTTGTAAAGCACCAATTGATTAATAACAGTAACTGCTAAATGAGTATTATTTCCTAACTCTCTTCTTCTCCTGCTAGTCATAAAACATGTTTTACTGGAATATTCTGACAGCATAAAATGTTGATGATGATTGTTGTAAAAATACAGGAACACAATTATCCATTATAATAACTTCATGTATCAGTCTTGCATCAGACAGCTGATAAGTCTTTTCTTTATTTTTCCTACAATACTCAATATTCCTCTTCTCACAAATCAAAATAGACATAGGCTAAAGTGGATTAACGCTATTATAAGCAATTATATAACGGAATGAAGCACTTATTTTACATTGTGTTGACACTGATGATTTATTGTACAGGTATGTACTCAACCTGCTTGTGGGCATTACAAAAAAAAGTGAACGCAAGATGGCGCTGTGACTTTGCAAAGAAAACTCAGGCTCACCTGTCAAGTTGAAGATACAACTTGTTTGTATGTCTGGTTCAGCAATACACTCTCAAAGCTTATTACTCATCTTTGTGTCTTTCTTACTTGTTTTTGTCTTTATACTTTGATAAAATATATAGTTAGTAATAAGTGAATCAGATTTTTTAATTTTTTTTTTTTTTTAATGCAGATGTACATAGCTTTAAAATTATCTTGGGCCTATTAGGGAAACTGCACAACTTTAACTTTTATTTTTAATAATATAACTAATAGTTTATACACTATGAATAAATAGGTTTTAGGCTGTAATTTCACATCACTATAATGTAAAATAACTTCAGTCCGTAATACAATCAACAGAATAGGGTTGATTACTTTTTATCAGTAGAATATTTTGATTTGTAAGAAAAGGGATGTTGAGTATATTTATATTATTGTATGAAATAAAAATAGCATTTAAAGACAGCTAAAAGGTGTATTTTTGCTATGATCATTGTACAAATATATGTTTTAATATACTTCAAATAATGGTTATAACGTTAATTGTGGCTATTATCTTTTACAACATTATCACTTATGTTATAAGAATATTCCATTAAAGCATTTATTATGGATAACACGAGAAGAAACTATAAAAGACTGTACGTTTACATCTTTATTAAAAACAAAAATTATTGTTAGAATAAAATATTTCTTCAAACATTTCGTCTTTACTCATTTCCTGAGGCTTTTCTTGCTGTGGCTTTAAGGGGGCGGAGCCTGCTGCTCCTCTACCTGCTCCTCCTGAGTCTGGATTGGACGTCTCGGTCCAAATCCCCTTGAATGATTTCAAAGCGGGTGTTTGGTGAGAGGGGAAGGGGGACCTGCTAATTCCGAGCTGGGTGGAAAGCTTGACACTTGTCCATCAGCGCACCGTGTCCGTAAAGAGGCTTAAATCCTTGCAGCGCTGTTGACGGTGAAACGCTTACCGGGGAAAGGTGAGGTTCTAGACGTGACGTGTTTACGCGACTCTCCGTCGTTTATTGTAGCTTCCGACTTCATTCACGTTAATTTGTGTTATCTTCCATCTTTTGAATGGAGAGATGTCCAGCGCACATTGCGTTGGGACGCGGAATACGGTGCTGGTAGAACTCCGCGCGGAGGACCGTGACCTGATTAGAAATCATCGATAATCGATTAGAAATCAGGCGTTTTCTATATTGACGGAATGTGAGTACCAACCCTTTTTCCCGATTCGTAAAGATTTCCTTTAAACTATTAGTGAGAGCTTTACGGGTTGCATTAATAGTTTCTTTTTCCACTTTCGGCCTATTGGAGAGCGGACATCAGGCTGTTTTCATTTTTGGACCATGCATTCGTATTTTAACACAATTCCACAATTAAGGCTTGGTTAAATGAGTCTTGACAGCTAATTGCAGCCTATAATTTAAACGAACTGAGAGGACAGCACAGCTAAGGCAGTCATGGCTAAAAATCCATCCGAGGGGTCGAAGGATGACCTGAGCCACCTGACGGACGAGGAGCTGCTCCGGTGCAGCAAAGAGGAGCTGCTCAGGAGATTAAGGAGGATTGACAGCGAGAAAATGAACCTGATGATCGAACATGGAAACATGATGAAAGATATCAACCGGCGGCTGCAGCTGCACCTGCATGAGATCCGGAACCTGAAGGAGATCAACCAGAAGCTGCAGGACGACAACCATGAGCTCCGGGAGCTCTGCTGCTTCCTGGATGACGACCGACAGAAGGGCAAGAAGCTGTCCCGGGAGTGGCAGCGCTTTGGCCGCTTCACTGCCAGCGCCATGTGGAAGGAGGTGGGCACCTACATGATGAAGCTGAAGGAGCTGGAGGCCAACCAGGAGACCATGTTGAGGGAGAACTCTGAGCTGAAGGAGATCATCCTCATGCTGGATGAGGAGAGGAACGGAGCAGGGTCCAGGAGCTCCATAGACAGTCAGTCCAGTTTGACCAACCTGAATGGGGGTACGGGAACAGTCAGGGATGTTGGAGATGGGAGTAGCACATCCAGCACCGGTAGTGCCGGTAGTCCTGACCACCACAATCACAACCACATACACAAGCCGACAGAGAACAGTAAGAGCGGCCCCACCATGAGGAGGTCCATGGATGACCTGTCAGCACCACATCATCACAGGAGCATCCCCAATGGACTTAATGGTGAGTTCACACACTCACACTTTACAGTTGCACACCTGGTTGTCACTTAAATTACCTGCACAATTACAGGCCTCAGAAACTCCCCCTGCTCCTCAGGCCAGATCTGAGGTGTGTGTGGACTTCTACCCTTTGAGTTTTGTTTTGTAGATCCAGTATGGATGGCATCTAACATAATGAATAATGAATATTTGCTGATATTATTTTATGTTGTAGCTCACTACCAGATTACACGTGTAGACACATGCCAATGCCCTGTATTGTCAATAAACTTAGGCTTGCTGTATAGATAATGCAGTCAGGCATGTTGCATAGTTACCATGTGTGTGCGATTTGACTGACGGCATATGCTGATCAAAATAACAATGGAGGGTTAACTTGGGGTCTTAGCTTAACCTCACCATACAGTCTTGATTGGGCTGATTATGACATACTGTAGACACACCATACACACACACACACACAATATCCTTAAAGTGGCCTTTTCATCCCAAGTTCCCCCCATCATTTGAATCTTTCCTGATTTAGGTCACTGCTCATGGACATGGAGGACAAGGACTTATCTTAACAGCTTTTAAAGAGCCTCAAGGAAATTGATTTTTGAAGTTGTCCGCTGATTATCATTGTTGCTTTTGGCTATGGAAGAGCACTCATTCCTGCTTAGAGGTTGTTTGAAATGCACGGCACGGGAACATAAATCAGTGTTCTTACTTCAAGACCTAAATACCCATCTGAAAGAAGCATGAAGGAAGAAAATGCCATAATGGAACAGGAAGGCCACTAAGCCTGGTTTAGCTAGCACATGTGCTGATAAACATTCTTCACCAGCACAGATTTACTCAGTTGGTCAACTGAAATGTGAGTGGAGTGACCATGTTGCGAGGTCAGGTCCAGCCTGGCCGTAGTGTGAGGTCTGCAGACTGGCTGTATTTAATGCTGTCCAAATGCTAGCAACTCCCCTGGGCATTTAGGAGACAAGCTCGAGGATTGCCGTTCAAGTGCTAAATGAACAGCATCTGTCTGGGTGCCAGACACAGAGGAGGAGGAGGAGGAGGAGGAGGAGGAGGACGGGTACATTTGGTANTGTCTGGGTGCCAGACACAGAGGAGGAGGAGGAGGAGGAGGAGGAGGAGGACGGGTACATTTGGTACCCAAAGAGTAAAACCAACCACTTGTTTGAGCTGGAATCTGGATTGTCATTAGCTATGCATTTCTAGCTTTCCTGCCTGATATATTTTTTTTCATCTTTTTTTTTTAAACTGAAATCTGGAAGACTTCCAGCTATTTAGAGGCAAAAGCAGCACACTGAGAGCCCAGCAAAGGGCCCTCAAAGGGGCTTGGGCTGGGGGGGGGAGTGGCTGAATGGTGGTAAGCTAAGGGAGGAGTGGTGGGGATTTTTGGGGGGCATATTGGACCCAAAGGAGGTTGGGTTTTGGAGACATCCTGCTGTCTGTTTAATTGAATTTCTCATGCGTCGACACGGCTGACAAACCCCCCCTGCTCCTCTTCCCTTGGAGATACTGGCTGTGTGTGTGTGTGTGTGTTTGCTTGCTTGGACAGGGTGTTTGCCATAATGTTTGAGGATAGCAAAGGATCTCTCTCTGAAGGAATGAAAGACAGCAGCGGGGGCTACATTGAGTGCCGCCGGGTTTCATAAGCGTTTACTAGTGACTTCTATTTCCAGACGTCTCAAAGTCTGCATTCGCTTTTGGTGGTCTGGAACTCAATTCCAGTCAAAGACCTGCTGAAATATGATGCTGTCACCGAGAGCTTGCATTAGGCCTCGCTAATGTCAGACAGACAGAGAAACGTCTGGTGGTTTGGACTCAGTGTCGCTGTATAAGATGAGACAAAGTGGCAGAGTTAGCCGTAGCATTGAACAGATAAACTGATAAAAATCAATCTTTTCTCTCAATAATGTTCATCTTAACACACCTCACACATTCCACTGGCCTTGTAGCGGCGGCCAGATGGCTTTAAAGGGACAATGTTTCAAACTTTTGATGAAATGTCTCTAAATAAGAAGCCCTGGACAGCAAGATTTATCAGCATCGGGACAAAGAATAAAAAAATTGGACACCAAGGACAACGTATTTTGCTACTTTTCCACTCTGACCTGGCATTGTAGCAGCTGATGTGCAGCAAATTATGAAAATTGTCCACATCTGCCCCTTGAATTATGTCAGCAAATCACAAATGATAATAGTATGGGCTAATTAAATTGGAGCACCATTTAGCTCCAGCCATTTGGTGTTGTTGCTCTTGATGATACGAGGTCATGGCATGATTCTGTAAATTATTTGAAGCATAGCAGCTTCACCCGCAGCGAGAGAAGCTGCAGCGCCAAGGGTCAATCCCTCACATTCACATCAGCGTGTGTGTGTGTGTGTGTGTCTGTTCACACATATCTGCTTATCCACATGCATTGTTGAATTAAGCCCGACTTCTATTGACTGCTGGAGACAGTGATCTAAAACAGCCGGCCTTCATCGCTGATTAATAGCCTCTCCTATCCCTCCCTCCTCCCATAATACCTTTCAGACCTTGTTACCACGGAGTCGGTCGGTCATTTGTCTTTGTGCGTTGCCGTCTCAGAAAGCAGCCAGGGATGCTTGGGATGCACGAGAGGATGTGATTTAGAAGAATGTGTTCATTGTGAATTTGATTAATGTAATGTTTCACGTCTAAGGAAATTGTTTGGGGTGTCTTCCCGGATTTGCTCTCTTGAGTGAATCGTGTTTTTCTGAAGAAGCCATGCCTTCCTAGATTTATCCAATCTATCGAGTCGTCCTGTAAACCTAAACCACTCAGGCTCAAATTAGTCCCTATTAGCTCACTGAGAAGTCATAAAACTGTGTGTAAGCTGGTGTGTGTAACTCCTGGCCATTTTTGTGTGTGTCTTAAAGGAGCACTCTGGTGATTTTGCATGTTTAAGCCCACTAAATCCCACCTGCATACACATTATACTGACAACCAATTTCTAAAACATAAAACTGTACGTTAGTTTTCCTGATATTTTGCCAGATCCACCACATCTTTCAAAACCAAATATTCAGGTGATATACCCACCTTAAAATTCCATGTTTCGCCAGCTAACGTGTACATCCGAATGTAGAAGGTAGACTATATTCAGACACATACTGTATATTTTTTTTTATGAATCTCCTTGTTAGACCAGTTAAATAAAGTTAGTTTGACAAAAAAAAATTAATAGACGAGGTGTTTGCTGTGATGGTGCTTATCTCCAGCACATTTTCAGTCTCTACAAGTTGATTTTTTTTTTTTTTTAAAGCGTACTGGAATGAACTTAAATCAATAGCAGTCTGGAAGGTCAGAAAAACAATTCTAAAATTTACTGCACCAGTAGTTTGCTTTGGAAAACCATTGGCTTTTTTTTGTGTGTGTGTGTTTGTGTTTCTGTCCATGTCCACTATGTGTAAAGAAAAAGAAAATAATAAAAACTTGGTTAAAAAAAGAAAAGAAAAGAAAACAGTTGGCAGTGACATTAGGTTTATGCAGGTTGTATATCTTGGACCCAAATGTGCAAAACTACCAATATGTTCCTTTCATATATGAGGTGCCACAGTGAGTGTGAACTTTATGATCTCTCTCTCTCTCTCTCTCTCTCTCTCTCTCTCTCGCCTTTGGGAACGACGTGACCTAAAATCTCATTGTAACTGCAGAACCGGCCCTCCCAGTTGGCCACCAGTGTGCGTTACGTCATGCTAACTAAATTAGTCACGGACCTGATCTTCTTATTCATACTTCAATATGTGTATGACTGAAGCATGGCATTCTACCTCAGACGGATAAACTCTGAAAGGTGCGGCTCAACAACAAAAGCCTCTTCCAACCCTAAGACAGTTGTCAAAAAGTACAGACACAAATTTGAGCGTAATCAGGCTTAGCTTTTACAAAAAAAGACTCAAAATCCTTCTTGAAAAATCTTTATGCTTTTGCTTTTACTTCTTCAGAGAACCAGTTGGGTTTTGGAAATCCTTTGTGTTTTTCTAAAACAAACATCGCTCAGTCACAGCTGGTTAAAGTGAGCCTCGAGTTTCTCTGTGTGAGCTCCTTTCTTGTTTCAAAGGAAACCAGCGGATCCGTAACACAATGGTGTTTTTCCTCTCTGCTGTGGTTTCAAGTCATTGTGTGGAGTATCTGCGGGGCTGCAAAGGGCGTCTAGCAGGAATAGGAAGTTTCTGTGGCTGATATCCTGTTTGTCCACACTCGGATTCATGTCTCAGTGTTGTTTGAGACTTGTCTGTGGTAATTTGCCCTTCAGATTTTCCTTTATCTTTTAATTATATGAAATAGATTTTTGAGTATCGAGTTTCTGCGGTGGCTGAGGCATGTTGGGGATTGTTTGAGAGTTTCCCAGGGGCATGGCCTGAGCGTCTCTCCTTGCACTCTCTGGCTTGTGTTTCCCAGCACCCTGTCTGCCTGTGTGCGGCCCGGCCGGCTGATAACACAGATAATGGAGTAGAAACACACACAAACACAGGAGAGATTGAGTGAAAGAGCCACAGGGGGAACTCTCAGCTGTGTACTGTCAATGAAAAGCCAGCCTGTCAGGACGTCCCACATTCCTGGATAAACAAAAGAGGAAGTGGGTCTCTGTCCTTAGTGACACAGCAGGAGTAGAAAAGGAAACTGGAAAGGAAGTGTTCACAAATATGAACCGCTGTCCGTGTCTGTAGGTCGATCTTTAAACTTTTACCGCTCCTGCTTCCATATTTCATTTCCTCTGTCTTTCCATCTTTTCCTGTGAACCCGATTATTCCCATCAACGCAGCACTTCCCCGACAGAATGAGGTCACAGAGCCAGCATGAGCCGAGCACACGCAGACGCTGACCGACAAACGTGGTGCTGAGACAAAAATATAAAGCAAAGCGTGTGTGCTCTTAGAAATATTAAGGCAATTTTAGCCACTTAACTCTGCCTTTCTTCATCGCTCTCTAAATGGATGTCCTTTTATGACCACTGAGCTCTGGTCTGATGGAGGGGCCTGAGCTGTTCAGTCGCCTAGGTAACAGCAATGAGCAGTGGGGCGAGTGGACGGCGCCCACGCCTGGCCTCAAAGTCACTGAAGCGGAGGGAAGTAAAGGGATGGGGGGATGGTGAAAAGTTTGGGCATTGTCAACCTCCACGCTGGTTGACCTGAATGATGATAGTGATGTCAGTGTGTGTGTGTGTGTGTCTTAATGTGCGTGTCTGCTTTTTGTTTCAGAGTAACCCACTTAAGTGAGACAAACAGGGCGTGGTCCGTGCCAGTCATACAGTATAATACAGCATATATACAACCGTGTGAGAGACAGGATTTCATTCTTCCGCTAATGTGTGTGTGTGTAGTGAAAAAAAACAAAGAAGGAAAAGAAAAGAATATGAGCCACGCTCTCTGATGTTTTGTTGCAGGTGTTACAGTTCATCCTCCTTGTTTCCCCTTGGCCTATTTCTTGCACCTTTATTGGCTGTAGCTCCTCGCTGCTGCCATTTCTTTCAAAACACAGGATTTGGACTTTCCAACAAGTCCAGATATTTAACCTGATCTGTATCTCTCAGGTGTCTGTGAGGCATTGGCACATCTTTTAACGGTTTACACATAATGATCGCTCAAGTAGTGCCGATATGCTTCTTTTTTTTTTTTTTTTTTTNTTTTTTTTTTTTTTTTTCTTTTAGCAATATCCAAAAATTGACTGAGTGGAAAATCAGGGCTGCAATTAGTCTGAATTTGTCCTTAGCAAAACTAGATTAAACTGTAGAAGGTTTCAGCAAAGGCACCACGCTTGTCCTTCATCCCTTTCTCAGTGTGTGCTTAACTAATGCTGTGTTCACAGACCTCGGAAGTCGAATTTTTCCCAGTTGGAAGTTTCAACTTCCAACCTCAAACTGTTCTAGCCACATGTCATCAAAAAAGCAGAGCTGAACACCAATAAATACTGTAAAATTAATTAAACTTTGTAATAAATGCTAGCTAAAGTAAAGTTAGCCTACAGGACTGTTTGGTTGTTTTGTTTTACAGTGATATTAATCACAGTGGGTATTAAACTTTGTGCAGATAAGTAATATGAAATTATTTACGCTTACGTATCAATGGCAAACAGTTATTATACAAAATAGATTTAACTTGGTGATATATTCTGACCTTTTTCTTTCAATTTCGTGCAAGAAAAAATACTTTATTCGCCTTTTAGCTGATCATTTCCACTCACAAATCTCGCTTCCATGGGCGCTGCCGTGTTGAGTGACGTCATACTCGGTAAGTCAGGGAAGATCATTTTGGTCCGCATTTCCCAGCCAGAGCTCCGACTTCAAGTGCCGTTCCAACGCATTTTTCAAGTAAGAAGTCGGAAAAATCTGAGTTCCGAGGTCTGTTNCTTCAAGTGCCGTTCCAACGCATTTTTCAAGTAAGAAGTCGGAAAAATCTGAGTTCCGAGGTCTGTTGAACGCAGCATTACTGCAAAGGCTTTAATGAGAGAGGTGGTGCAGTCCTAGCAAAAGGTATCGATCGCTTATTGATCTGTGTTATCTAGAGACAGGATGTGATCTAAACAACTTATTAAAATGCAAAGGAGACACGAGGGACGAGAGTTTGTAGAGTAACAGGATTCAGGTGACATTGTGACAAAAAAAACTGTCTCGTGCTGTGCTATCAGCATTCAGTTCTGCCTATGCAACACTGTCAGTGACCTTCCACAGCGGAACGGTCCCAGGTTGCCAAAAGTCAGCAACTCCTAGACAGAACACCTCTTTATCAGCTTCTTCCAAGCCTGGAAAGAAACAAGGTGCTCATCGGGATTTTCTGCCTGTCAGCTCTTTCCTTTTGGTTGCTGTGACACTGGCGAACTGCAGTCAGCAAATGTCTTCACCTTGCTTACAGTGCTGTCACCTCACTCCAACCTGTAATTTAACAGGTATAGATTGTTTTCTCTGACACTTGGGTGCTTAAAAAATGCAAGCATAGGTAAGGGACCTACTTTTCATGGGTCCCACATGAAATGGCCCATTAATTTTTGAGTTTCCAGGTTGAGAAATGGAATTCCCGATGTGGAATTTGTGCAAATTGATTGGATATGAGGAAAAAAAATGGTTCCGATAAAGGATCTACGACATGACTTGATAGCAGGATTGCAGTAAAAAGGCCTTCAAGGCACTTTACATAACAGACATGCCAGAAAAAAATGTTTAAAAGAAAAAAAGAGCAGCGAGCCGTTGAGATGGATGAGATAATGTGAGTCTTGAAGGTTGGCTGGAGCATCTGGAATGAATTGTTCAGCCTCACAATTGTTGCTCCACCTTCAGGAAGTTTTTTTGGAATGGTTTTAAGTAACCTTGCTCTGCTGTATCGAAGGTTAATTTCCTCTTCCAGGCGGATTTCATTCTCTCCACTGCCAAGACTGGACGGTGTAAGCTGGGAAAACATGTTTCTGTTTTGCTTCGGGATGGGCCCTGACACACACATTTCTCTCGGCATGTTCTTGTGTTACTTGCAACCTGGAAAGCAGCAAAACTTCTAATGTTTGGATGGCATGCAAAGGATTAAAGGGGGATTATGTATGCGTTTGTGTGTATGATGAATGCAAGGGGGACTGTTCTTGATTTTTCTAAACATGTCAAGAATGAACATTTTGTTTTGGCTTTGGCACGGTGCGGCTCTGCTTTTGCTGACTCTGTGCAGTCTAGGGAGTAGCTGCTGGAGCAGGGTTGGGGTGAATGGGTGGTATTTTGAAGTCTTTTGTTNCCCCCCCCCCCAGCCCCTTCACCTTCCCTCCCAATAACGCCCCACACGAAGGCCTCTGTGTGGCCATCTGTCAGTATCGGCTATTGTTGTGCACACAAAAGTGTCACAAAGATGAGAAAAAAGTAGTTTCAACTCTCTTTCTGAACTTTCAAGAGGAGACTTATCACCAAGTCTTTACATTGCAACAGTAGAAAGCAGCTATTTATGGAAGAAAATCTAAATTATCACTTGTTCATCACATGGTGTCTTTATTTGTATCGAATATGAAGATTCAATAGAACACTGGCTGCATAATTGTTGATTTATTTGGGGTGCAATAAAACTAGATAATGCCTTTTTGTGGCATTCTTCTCTAGCACGGGTTGTAAATTCAAATTAATATGGGTTTGTGAAATTGGGAGAGGCACGGGTGGGACTCAAAGTACAATAACGATGAGATTCCTGGTATTCAATAATCAGGGAGTTTTCTGTTGAAATCCCATCAGAAAAAAAAAAAAACATATTAAAACCATTCCACTAAACTGGGATTGACCTCAACGCTGATCAAAATCATTTATTTGAACTCAGTATCAGTTGAATATCCCACAGATGTGACTGTGGTAACCATACAGCTCTTAGGTGTAAGCTGATAATCATATGAATATGCAAGCTCTTGGAAAAGGAGATGGTCTGAATCAGTGACTCTGAATCAATGATGGATGGATGAAAGGGAGAGAGACAGAAAGAGACAGATACAAGTACAGATGCATTTGATTTGCATTATATTTGGCAGTGGGGATTGGCTGGCATTTGTGTTGGTATCCTCTGATCCTCTTTAACTCAACAGATGTACAGATAATGTCTGATTACTCACAGGCTGCTTGGCTCTGGAGTCACCATTTGTGGCTGTAATGTTGGATGTTAAAAAGGGATGTGGCGGAGATTGATTTTAAAGTAGCTGGAATAGATGGAGGATGGAGGATTTTGTTGCATTTGGTTTCTGTCAAGTATGAACATTGTGGATCCGTATACAGTCGGGTGAGGTGGGTGTCAGATGAGGCGAGTTATTCGTCTTCAGAGGGGCATCACACGACGTATTTCAAACTCTTCTCACTCACATGCCGAGAGGAGATGACACTTCTGACAGCCAATTACAGCCGACCCGTCTCTCCTCCTCTGCACTGTGGCCTCTTTTCATTCTGATCTCACACGGCTCCAGTCTGCTGCTGTTTTTGGGGAGTTCAGCATCAGCACATTTTGAATCAGGCATCAGCTTGCAAGGCAACAAAGGCTGGTTAACACTTTGCAGGAAGGGCTGCTCAAAGGGTGTAACTGCATTAAAACATAATCTGAATAAATGATTGGCTGATGAATAATAGAAAACCTGAAAGATCTCTGATGGAAAATAATTTTTTACATTAAGTTTATTTCAAGATCTAACACCCAAAACATTTATGTCAGAAAGTTTTGACTGCCCAAATGTAAAGACAGAAGCCTTGTGTTGTCCTACAGCACTGACGCTAATGCTAACTCTACTGGTGTTAACTAGCAAAGCTAAATGCAGGAGTTGGGCAAATCAGTGGTCCGAGCACAGCGTTCAAACATGAGCAGGGATGCTCTGTATGAAAAGAGGCCACAGTAGGGACAGGATGGTTATAATTGGCTGTCAGTGTGTCCTGAATTGGCCCGAGTTTCCAACACGGCATGTACATAAAAATGGTTAATGTCAGTGTGACAAAAGTTAGAGTTTTGGGAGACACGTGTTGAAATCCCAGGGCCAATTGGGTTGTAGGGGTTAATAATTTGTAAGGTTTGCTGTCACCATCATAATGTTCTGATATAGAGTAGTATCAGAGTTTCTCAATCTTGGGATCAGGACCCCACATTGCCCAACATGCAGATAGAATCACAGGGGATTTCTAAGACTGAAAAGATTTGAAAACCTCTGGTCTATAGCATTAACATTAAATAATGTGGATATGCATTTTCTCGGCTCTCCGGCTGAGTTTTGACTGATCTGTGAAGCCAGTCAACCCACCCATGCATTTTCTCCCATACAAACACAGAAAAATCAGGCTATAATGTCTCAGCCATTTCTGTGATGTTTCTGTTTGTGGCTGGCTGTCGCTCCCAGCCACTATTTGATCTCATACTTCAATAGATAAATTGAAGCAGCCCAGTGGTNGGCTGTCGCTCCCAGCCACTATTTGATCTCATACTTCAATAGATAAATTGAAGCAGCCCAGTGGTATTTTACATTTTACATTATGGTATCACCTATGCATCCTCTCTCCTTCTCTGGCAACACAAGAGGAAAGGGTTTAGCCATTCATGTAAAGGGTTTGGGGAGCTTCTCTCCAGTATCTGTACCCACTGGTGTTTTAAATACATAGCACGTAGTCCTGCGCATGATATGCACTGTATGAACCGACCGAAGCACCCTTTTGAAGATAATAGTATTTGCGCGTGCATACTTGCGAAAGTACCCTGAAGGTGGCAACAGGGTGTCCTAAAAGAACAAAAGAACAAGTAGCGGGATAAAGGGTGGGAAGAAGGATGAAAGTGTCTCCTAGAGGTCTGTTGAGGAGCACATCTGAAAGAAAGAAGAAAGGTTGAACATCCAGGAGCAACAGAGGACATTGCAGCGTTAGCAGCTTCTCCTTTTGCTTGTTGCTAGGATACTATGCCCTCTTTTTTTTTTCTATCTTACGGGGTGTGCTCTCCTGCACTTTATCTAGACCACCANCTATGCCCTCTTTTTTTTTTCTATCTTACGGGGTGTGCTCTCCTGCACTTTATCTAGACCACCACCACTTTTCAACTCAGCATTTGTCTCAAATTTCTCCTGTCACACTTTATTCTTTTTGTTTGTGCAACTTCTAAACATGTTAAGGTCTTATTGGAGGGGGAGCAACGTTTCCCTTGCTGGCGGCAGTTGGTATACAAAGAGCAATATTTATTTATATAAGCTCGGTAGGCCATGCACCTTCAAGGAGCTGTGTGTAATGTGTACCTGTATACCTTCTGGACTTTCTGTAATTCAGTACAATAAAAAGCAATGGAAGAGAGGTAGCTTCTATTGTATTACCGGTTAGTCGTTCTCCAGATGTAAGCTGATGTTGCAGCATAAAAGCCCGCCAAGTAGAATGCAAGCAGAAGCATTGAATTGATTTCCATTCTGTTAGCTTTGTAACACAGTCATGTCAGAGCGGTTCACCAAATGGTTGGAAAGGCTGACAGAGGGGTTTTTAGGGAACCCACATCAGTGGCTGTCAGCTAAAGAGAAAGGGAATCGGACAAATGAGGAGAGCTGAGAAAGATGCGTAAGAGGAAAGCTAGGATTATATGAAATGGATGAGGATTAGGAGAGGAGGCACGATGACGAGGGAACGGGAGATGAGGAAATGGGTGTTGGAAGCGGTAAAGGAAAGAAATGAGCGTGATAGAAAAACAAGAGGAGAATGTAAAAGAGGAATAAAGTGGAGAAGGTAAAAGAGGATCAGGTGAGACAGTTGAGGAAAAAGGTGAAAGTCAAAGCGGCGGCCGGAAAAAAGGAGGAACAGAGGAGAATAAGAGGATGAAGAGGAAGATGTCACCGAGGGAGGAAAAGCTCACATTCACTTTCTGACAAAGAAAAAAGTCTAAGTTGGTAGAAATATGACTGTACCTGCACAGCAATGAAAAATGTATATCACCAAGCACCGAGTGGAGGCTGGCTGCCAACTTTCCATACTTTCATTTTCAGAAAAGTGAATATTTCAACAAAGAAATCTGTTTTGTCACAACTCAAACAGACAATCATTATGCTTTACTTTTTCACCTTTTGTAGTCTTGGCAGTGCACAGGTATAAGGTACTTTGTTTCCCCTCTACAACATTTTTTCCCTTTTGTTTGCATTGTTGTACGTACAGACATACAATACAATACAAAAAGGTGAAATATAATTACTTTGACTAAGAATAATATTTCTATGAGCATTTTCCAAGGAAATTGCCAAATATTTGATTTTAGTGCAGGTATTCAAGGAATTCAAAGTATCAATGCTGATATGATTATTGATACTTTATTTACCATAGGAGAGATTTTTGCATGTACATAGGAACACATATTGTACATTCCAGCTGCACATTTCAATTCAGCAGCAGCTTAACCCCCNAAAAAAAAAAAAAAAAAACACACAGAACCTTTATAACAAGTCTGTGTTTTAGCTGCATTGTTCTGAATAAGGTAAAGGCTCCTTTTTATCCGGCTTGGAGTGTTTTCAGCTCCTTCAGGTATCTTAGCGGTGGTCCAAAATTGACTTATTTACAGTTTTGTTATGAGTCATGGGTTCAGTTTAAGAAATTAGATTTTAAATTCTGATTATTTCAAGGCATAGCTGTTCAAAATCCTTGGGCGGGGCCTTGCCTCGTCTTTAACTTTCAGGGGACGTCAATAAGAACGTCCTGACAGGAACTTGGCTGAAAGCAGCAGCAAACGCAGCACATTGTCATTGTGTTTTGTCATCATAAAAAACACTGAGTGAGTTATGTAAGTCAGGCGTCGGCGTCTGTGAACGTGCCCCAAACTGCCTCACGGGAGTCGACCTTTGGAGAGAAATGAGTGAGAGGGAGGTCATATCAGAGTTCATGTTCCATAGGTCAGAGAGAAAAATGNGGGGGGGGGGGGGGTTGTGTTTTTGACATTACAATTATATTAATATATAATAAAATTAATGTTTCATAAAGCTAATTAAGCAAGTGGAGCATGTAAATATGCTGACATCAGCTCCTAGCTTACAGTGTTTACGTCACCCGCTACTTTGATTAAAAAGCCATGTTTGCATCTTTTTGGGCATTTTGATGAGCACACACACACATAGTCAAGTATATAAAATAAATTAAAATGATAAGTGAGGAGAATAATGCGAGTAACAAAGGACTAGCATATGTTCCTCTTAGTTAAGCTAGGAGGTTTTACTGTAAGATGATTACAGGCTTGATGGCCCACCATTTAAAAATAAAAAATCATGACAGATAAAATGGCTTAAGCTTGTTTAGAGCTAGTTAACTATAGCAACAATTATCCTGTCTTTAGTCAAAATAACAAAAAATATAAGAATTTGTCTCATAACATCCACACAGACAATTTACTGTCTAACTCAGAATACACCAACACACTTGTTATCATATGTTGAAATACACATGGGAATGTTAAAACCAGTTCATTGGGGAGTCCATGCATCACATAAAAGTATAATGTGTAGGTGTATGAAGTATAATTTAACCACAACATACTCATGGGAGTTATTTTTTGAGTAGATCGTTTAAGTTGCATGGGACTTAAGTCAGTTAGTAGCCAGTAAGCATATTAAGTTAAGGATCTTTTTTTTTTAACTTGGTATAAATTTACTGATTTTGCATGAATGACTTGCATAACTTATTTTCAAAAAAGAACAAAAAACATCCATAGTTTGCAGGAGTTTGACTAAACCTGACTTGATGTATTGCGTGAGATAGCTTGAGGAGGTGGGGTGGTCCTCACTGAAAGGGGAGGGGCCACCCCAGGACCCTTCCTTCACACCCACCTGTATACATCCTCTTCATCACTCTCTTCATCACTAATTCCCATTCTGCTGCCATTTCTTCTTCTTCCACTGTGTGTTAGCGATTTACCGATGCACCTCCTCCTTTTTTTTTTACTCTGGGGCTGTAAGTAAGACGTACTGAGTCAAAGGGGCCACCTGGTCACTGCTGGCCCATTCTGATCTCTGTCAGTCACGGCTAATTTGAGCTGACGCTGCGACTCCCAAAGGACAGCTGCCTCAGCCCAGACAATGAAGGCCACATAGCGTCTGACCCAACACTGCTGTCCAGGTTTGGGTGCAGAGGACTAAAAGATGAAGTTTTGTTAATTCATCTGTAGCATCTTTGTGGTTGCAGAAGTCTGAGGTAACGGAGGTGTGCTGATTGATTAGTGTAACTAATAATGGCTGCATTTCATTTAGGTCTGCTATTATTAGAATGCTATTATGAATTGTTTTTGCAACATTTTGAAGTTAGGGGGTTATGTTGCAACCTTCATGAGGTCTACATTAAAACTAATTTTGTCTGTTGAAGTACCGTATATACTCAAATATAAGCCGACCCCAATTTTGACCTGCAAATTTAAATTTTTAAAGTAACCCGTAACCCTGATGTTGTTCCATCAGTTTATTTGTTCAGCAAATTACCTGTTTTTTCTGAGAATTGTCAGAATATTCCTGTGATTTTATGAAAATAAGCCACTTACCGGTAAACAGCTGATTACCGTAAGTGACATTAGCTAACATTAAGTTTTCCGGACTCCTCTTCCTTGTCTGAATTGCATTGATGAAGGTAAGGAAAGCTTTACAAATGAGCTATAATTATCATGGCGCTTATTTAGCTTATTTGAAATTATGGTGAGTTTTTTTTGTTAAGAATCTCACCCATTACATGTTTGCAGTAATTATCCTGTACCTGAGTCGATGCGGGCCTGTCTATGTGCTGGATATTCCTCCATACGGAGTTTTGGAATTCCCTCAGCCGACCCCCTGATGTTGTTCCATCAATTTATTTGTTTAGCAAATTACCTGTTTTTCTGGGTATTGTCATAATATTCCTGTGATTTTCTGAAAATAATTCACGTTCCGGTAAACATGATATTTATTTCAGCAGCTGATTACCGTATCTGTCGGATCATGGCTTACCAGCCACAAAATGTGCTGAATAAGATGTTTAGTCAGGAAATACATCATTCTAAGGTATGGTATTAACCTGTTTTCCATGGGTAGTATTGCTACCCCTGGAAATTTCGTTCTCTGGGTTCCGATTTGAATTACTCGTCTATAAGCCGACCCCCGATTTGCATTGTGAAATTTGGTTTAAAAAAAAAAAAAAAAAAAATACTCTGCTTATACTCGAGTATATACGGTATTTTCATTTCAGGATCTATTTAAGCCTGAGATATATTATTTAACTCACATCCCTTACAGCGCAGTGGCTCTGAAATAGAAGAGTAGCATAGAATATCCATTAGCTTCATCCAAAGTTACAATTTTCCAGTCAAAAACACTTTATTAAAGAACTTGCACACACATTCTCCAAAAAATCTATAGCTGTCAGATGGAGGAGGCTCCTTTATGATCCTACCCTATCAGAGGATTTATCATGTCAAACTCTCCGTAGCCACCCTGCTGTGCAAATGATAGCCATGAATCATAAAGTGAGAAACCTGATGAACGTGACTTGATGACCAGAAAATGAGGTGTCAAGGAGGTCTTGTATAATAAAATTACTTTTTGATGAGTCTCTATTAGGCTTTATGAGGTATTTGTGTGTGTGTGTAAGTGTGTGTACGTGTGTTTGTGTGTGTGTGCATAATGGAGTCCTTCTGTAGTCTTCAGCAGATTGATTCAGGGCAGGTTAACCATCTGGCTATGAACCTCTAGTCTCCCTCGCTAATGGAATTTGTCACCATGACTCTCCTCTTACTGGGTATATACAGTATACTGTACGTGTGTGAGGTTTTGTGTGTATATATATGTGTGTGTTTTTACTTTCCCTTGTACACGCTACACTAATAAACCTAATGGCCATAAAGTTGGATGCAGGGTGTATATCTATTAAAAGGATAGAGCGCTTATATACTGCAGAGTCAGTTATAGAATTATGACTCTTATGTACCGCTGCAGTGTGTAATGACATTTAAAGCCTTCGCCGTGCGCCAGGCTACAGAAAACACAATGTCATTTTCCATCATCTGATTATGCCAAGTGTAATGCCCTAAATTTTTACTTTGACATGGGCAAGCAGCAGACATAAATGCCATTATTGTCTTAAGGGTGGTTCAGTCCTTACAGTGCACAACGTAAAGTGACTTAACCATGGAATTTTCTCAGTTTGCCTGGTTGTAAAGTCTAATTGGATAATTGTTTTGTTGATACCTACTCAGGTTTTTCCTCTTTTAGTACTATTAAAATGTATTTGAGAAAATTACTCATCTTGCTGATTAAGTACATTTTTCAGTTTTACGATTCAATTTAACTCTTTCTACGTTATGAACCTCTCTCTCTCTCTTTTGAAGGTCAAAATGCGAGAGTGGGGGGAGGGGTGCGGCTATGGAAAAGACAGGCATGGCATGATGTACAGTTAAAGAAGGAAGGAAAACGAGGTGTACAGAGAGATTTGAAGAGAAAAAAGGTATTACTTCAGCCTTTTGATGAGGATTGTGCTCATATAAAAACTGGAAACGATTAGACAAGATGAGACATCTTGTAAATGCCTTACAGGTCCAATGAAAGACAGGAGACGTATTAGGGAAAGTATCTATCTGTGCAGCTCATCTGTCAGTCTGGTTGGCACCGCGGCAGCCAAAATAACAAGGAGTGTAACCTAATGTTTGCTTGTCGGGACAAGTAAAGTTTCCCTTAAAAAGCTCAGTGGCATTTATGCTGTCTTCGGCTTCCTCTCCCTGATGTCTCACACCTTTGCCTTTGTGCACGCACACACGCACGCACACACTCGCACACACTCGCACACAGACATGCAAGCATACGCAAAGCTGAAGGCATCTTGCCATCGCCAGGGGAAAGGGAGTGTGTGCCTACACTCGGAAGATTAAAATGTTATTTTGCTGCCGCTGCATCGTACAGGGAGATTTGGTGTTGGGAGGTTAAAAATAGTCTGTTTCTGTGTATGTGTGTGTTAGCACTGGATCCCTGTTTGGATACATTTTGGATCATTCCATCCCGCAATTTAGGATTTGAAGGATCTGGGACTCAAATCCAAATACATAGGTCACAGTTTTCCTCAGGAGAAGAGCGACTGCCAGTTCTAATCTAAAGGCCAGCTGAAATATGTCTTCAGGAGATAAATTCAGCAGCATGGCTTGTCCTGCAGATCTGCAGTCTAGCCCTGAGCCAGCACCAACTATCCATAATGGCATGTAATAGAATTCCCTTGGTTATTATGCCTGTTTCTGTATTGTTTGCACAGCATCTCTTGTCCTCCTCCCCACTATACATCTCACTGTCATTCTCTCGTTCTAATGGCCTCTTTCCTGATGACCAGAGAGAATAAGTGACATCGCTTTTGCTTAGTTTCACCGCATCTCAGAACATTATGGTTGGGGCGAGTCGAAGGCTTTAGAGCTCCAGCATCAATCCAATTTTAGCTGAGGTTGGATGAGATAAGTGTCCATTTGAACAGCCCTTACGTAAGATCTTTTTCCTCTTTTACTGTGCTAATAGCCCTTCAGAGATCCCTTTTATCCATCAGTGCTGGGTTATTAGTTGGCAAAGCTTCCTGTCACTTCATTCAAGACCTTTGCCCTCTTGATCTTATCAGTGTCGCCAGCAATTCCACAGTGTAGTTGCTTTTGTTTGGCTTATTTTGTTGATGCTATGGAGACTGCCTGCATGTTAGTCGCAGGTAATACTCAGGGTGTTAAGAGATGTAACCAACCATGTCGCAGATAAAAATGAAAAGCCCAGATAGGCAGATTAAGCGATTTTTGTCAGCGCTTGGATTTGACGACAGATCTACAAGTTGAATCTTGCTCGCTCTCTTTTTCTTCTCTGATTTGCATTAGAATGAAGTCAGGGATGGTTCTTCTCTGTGAAAACAGTGGCGAAACCGCGAGATGATGTCACTGGAAAGAAGCGGTTATTTTTTTCTATTTTTTTCACAGGATTGGAGGAAGCCTGACTTTACACATTGCATCAAATCCCACATGACAGATGGGATTTTCAGAATCATATAATAAAAGGGTTGTGAGGGTTGTACTTATTAAAGAATGTCCTCTGTATTTACCATCTAAGTGAGAGCAGTTAGACTTCGCTTACATAAGCGCAACCTTTGCCAGCTCAGCAGCCAGGCAGACAGACGTGAGAGGAATGGCGTGCTATGCAGATTTATGCAAATGAAGTTGCTATGGGGTTTGTGGTGGTGAAACCGTGGCAACAGGGAGAGGAATGAGGTTAAAGAGGGCCATGGGCTCCAAGAGGAGGTTTTCTACCCACAATTCCCTCTGGTGTTTGTTTACACACTGTGGTGGGTTGTGGGTTGTGCGAGGTAAAGCCAGGCATCTCTTAAGCCTTTTCTGCAAAGGCTGTCGTGGGCGCTGTGGGGTATCATGCTGACATCCAGACATTTAGGCAACAGGTCTGCGTCGGTATTTAAGTGCTTTGCAAAGGGATGAGGTAAATCGCTGCCGTTGTTGAGATTTTCAAGTGTTTATTGAAGGAAAATAGGCATGTATAAAGTTTCAACCAACAGGTAAATAGTCTGTAATTCCTGTCAGCAAAGGACTCTTCATCCCCACAACAAATCATCCCATCAGAATAACAGCATGTATGCGCTTTCTGCAATTTTGTACACTGTTTGTGTTTTTTTTTTTTTTTAAACAAGTACATGCACAGTAGCACAGTAATCCCATGGCGATTTACCACCATGTTCTTCTATGCAAGCAGAAAATCGTAGCTGGTTGACTGATCCAGAGGAATGTCATGTCGCATCCCAGAACCCATCAGGAGTTATGACCTTTGACCTTCCGTGTCAGAGGCTGTGAGCGTTACTGAATGTGAGATAGCGAGAAGCAAGCTCTTTGGGGCTTCTTATATATAAAATATTTATGAGACGACAAACTATTCATAGACCCCTATCTGAGGAGTTGTTATTTTTCTTAAGGGACTCCAGCTGTCGGGTCTTGCTGAGAAGTCAATAAAGCATCCTACAACTCTTGTTAGGTGAGCACCCAAAAAAATACTTGCATACCAGACATTTCCTTCATACTGAGCATGCTTTATACATGACTCCTCTGACCACTGAAACAATGTTTGAAATATCTTTCATCAAGGTATTTCACCAAGTCCAGTGCTGCAGCACAACGTTCTCTAGCCGAACAATAACTCATAGTTAATCCATCGCTCAAATGTCACTAATCTTTTCTGCGTTTTCTCACTGCAGACAGCCAACACACGCACACATGGAGCGTAATTAAGGGTGCGGACCAAATTTAAAGCCACAGCTTTGATTTCACAGGATTAAATCTAACTGGCTGCCAGATTGCCATTCTTCTAACCTAATCAAAAGATTAAGGCCAGAGGGCACCAGCCATGCAAGTGGCCTGATCATCTACAAAACAATTAAGCTGTGCCGTTCTGTTCTACTTCTGCTGCTGTGGTCGCTCTCTCCAAGTCTGACTCCCTCCCTTCTCTCCCACGTAGGATGTTCAGAGGAATCAGTATCTAAACGTGGCAGATTTAAACTGGTCTTTAATTTCCACTCAATAAACATTAACAGCACTTGACCTCTGATGGAATCGTTCCATTGCAGCAAGACTCGCTTCTGGTTTCTTTTCTTCTATAACTTTTGTTTTCATTGCAACGATTCCAGTTATAAAATGGTGTCTTCCACTAAACTGATTTGCTAGTTTCCATGCTAAAATTTTGCTAATTACTGTTTTTAATAAATGGTGGGTAAACAACAATTAGCATCTCCTGCTGGCCTGTGATGTCATGTTCCTTTGAACAAAATCACAGGAAAATCACAGAAAAATTTGATGCTCCAGAGCATCAAATTTTTCGGGCTGAAATAAACGGCATGAATCCAGATTTCCCAGCCAAACACCAATGTTTTTGTGGCGTTCACTTATTCCTTTGTTATTCAAATCAAACAACCCAAACAGAAGTAGACGCCAAAAGTAGGCCCTAATTTTTCATATTAGGACTTTACACACATTAGCTTTAGAAGTATACAGAAAATGCTGGAGCACCACTTAGCTAAAGCTAAATAAGCTAAATAAGATGTGATCAAGTAACATCACGGAATAGAGTTTCATACAGATTACTCACAGGAATTTTGACAAACACGTTTTGTCTGTACTTTTTTAATTGTAGTAAATTATGCTATTGTAAAATATAATTGGAGACATCTATATTTTCACACCTTAAAGGCGTCAGTCTGTAATTTAGCTTCCTGCAGTGGGAGCGTATCTGTGTTCCCAGGGTCTGACGTTCCCCAGTTCAATATTCTGTTAACACACATTAAGTATGTGTTAACAGAATAACCCTAACCCACTATGTGCTCTGTTGTGCTATATAGAGCCGGGGAACATAAGACCCTGGGAACACAGGAATGACCCCCATGCAGTGTGTCAATGGCAGTTCTTTTCTTTAACAGTGAACGCACCACGTGTGTATTCAGTATCTGTGATGGTATGCAGTCAAGGTCCAAGGTCCCCTCACACCACGTCAACAGGCTCATTTCCTGCTGCAGAGCTGCACTTCATAGAGCTACACTAAATATCTACATTAACCAAGTAGCAACCAAACTCCAAGTAGTTTTGCATTTGGATCCTTTTACATAAATTCTCTCCTGTCTGTTACTTCAAGTAATAAAACACTCAGCGCTGACAATATTCTGAGCGGTCTGCGGTGGTCAGTTTGGTCTCAGTGTTGAAAGGTGGGAAATGATTAAAAACCAGTTGGTGTTTTGGAGTTGATACACACACACACACACACACACACACACACACACACACAGGCAGCTCTTTAAAGTGTAATCCTTAGATTTCACATTCATCACTCAGCAGGGTTGCCTGTCTTCAAGCGTGAAGTCATACTTTGCGCATACACATGCACATGAAAGAACATGCCTCGCTTTCTCCATCTCCAGAGCACACTTACACGCAAACACACTCCGGAGTGCGTGGGGAGGTGAGGCGTTCTCTCCCTCAGAGCGGGTGCCATGTCTTGTCAGATGGGGTTAGCTTCCTGCCAGCTGATGAGCCAGTTGAGCCTTTGAAGCCCTTCCAGGGGCCTGTGGTTTACATGCTTGGGTTGCCAGGTTCTGCTTTCCCCTTGTTAATGCAGCGTGGATGCTCACTTAACTCATTCCTCTCTGTTAGTTTGGTCAGGTTGCCCAAGCACTGTGCAGCCAAGCAGAGGAAGCACGGATCCATGCTAGCATGCTGGCCAAACACATGCTATACATACAGGACCCATGCAGGGTGCAGAGATATGCAATATATAAACCTGTGTAGACATACATACACACCTCCATCCCTCTGCTTCTCTTTATTACATCAGTGTGTGTTTATGTATGTGTGCGTGTGCGTCTTGACAGTAGAAAATACGGAGGATTTCCTCTCAGGAAAACGATCAAACCCTGCTCACCTGACTGGCGCCGAGTTCTGACCTGAGGCGGTGTTGCCCCCCTTCCTCTTGAAAAATCTTTGTCTCACATATTTGCACTTTTGCCTGTTTTGTTTTATGTTTTTGCCTTGTATCTCAGTCTGATTCCCAGCATGCATCTAGCACATACTCTCTAAAGCGGCTGGTTAATGGAGACCTTATTGCCTGACAGATTGGACTTTCTGTAGCTGTGAGGTCAGATTTCACGGAATCCGCTGGACTGTAATGTGGGTGTTGCTGCAGAGAAAAGAGGGAGAGTGAATGTTTGGACTGTTTCTGCTCTTTCTTCAACATCTTGAGGTAATTGACCCAACCTCCCGCCTTGAACACACACATACACACACTTGCATACACACATTCAATCGCAGATGGGTTTCAAAATCTTCTCTCATGCGAGCTCTTTCGCTCCCTCCCACATACACACACACAGAGCCAGCTTAGACTCCCATACAACCTACATACACTCCCTACATAACACATGTGCTCATAAGCACTCATTCATACTCCACACACACGTACACATCGTCGAGAGAATAAGCACGTCTCAGCGATACAGCTAAGAATAGGAGATGAAAGCCAAAGCCGAGCCAGGAATAATAAAATAGAGTGATTTCAACGCACTGCAGGCTTCTAAACAGCCGTGGGATCTGACTTGAAAACATGAGGGGATTCCAAGGCCCCGCTCCTTTTTAACCGTTCTATTTAACCCAAACTCCTCTGATGTAACGCGGAGCTCGGAGTCAACAGCGTGGAGGTTTACTCAAAGTGTAACGCTCGCATCAATTTGTGCATGTGTGGTAGAGCCTGAGTGCTTCTCAACCTGCTCCTAAAAGGTTGACCTGCGCTGACCTGCAATAAACTCAGTCCAACCCACTGCTTCATGCTGGGAGCTGAAGGATATATGGAGAGGGTGTGACACGGAGAGATAGAACAAAGTGAAGTCTAGAGAATGTAGAGATCAGAAGGCCAACTATGTCCAGAGAGAAATGTAACCCTGTAAAAAAAACAAAAAAACAAAAAACAAACAAACAAAAAAAAAAAAAAAAAAAAAAAANACAATCAGCAACAGAAAGGACACAATATACAATAAATAAGGAATTTAAGAAAAACAATTACAAAAAAACATCAGATAATAAAGCTTTAAAATCATCAATTGACTCCAGTTTGTAAGACTCCAGTCGGCCAAATTAACACTGTAAAAGTTCTATGATTTTTGAAGAGCTACAAAAAAAAATTGTGGTTTATTTTTTCTTTTTATTCCTTTCATGCCCTGATAGTTCTGCAGTTCTGCTCCTTTATATTTGCATTTTAGATGAAAATTTGGTCTTTTAGTTCATTCTACTTGGCACTAAAAGTGTCTTCAAATTCTAAATTTAGCTTGCAGACATGGCAGAGTAACTGTGACACGGTGTCTAGACAGAGGAGCTGTGATGGAGACAAAGGGAATAAATGGGATGTGTGAAGCGCAGCAGAGAATGAACCTATAGAGGTCATGACCTTTAAAGGGTCAAACCAAGTTTTTGGAATCTTTATGAGCATGTGTATCACTATTAACTGATGAGACTAACACACAGAAAATATTTTGGTGTGCATTTTCCAATCAGTAAGGAGCTAATTTGACCAATGAGAAAATCTTGTACTTGAGAGAGAGAGAGAGAGAGAGAGAGAGAGAGAGAGAGAGAGAGGTGGGGGAGGGAGTGGAGTGGTATTAAGGAGGGAGCGGCTTTTGGAAGTGGGTCACAGTGGGGCTGACGTGATAGAAAGTGACGTGCACAGAGAGGGACGGACTTGCACCACGGTCTGCATCACATTTTGTCTTGCACGTACAAACATGCTTTCACATTAAGATACATCACCTCATTTCACGTCTTGCATGTATAAAAATAGCTCACTAAAGCATACAGGGGATTGTGTCAAGATACGGTTTCCCTCTCCCTAAACTTTCCTCTCTCTCTATCTGTCGGAGCTGTTTCTCACAAAATTGGACAGTTTTAAACTACTTTTTCCACAGTGTTTATACTCAATGAAAAGGACTAAATGCTGAGCTCAGTTGTTTAGGGTAATTATTTTGGCTTGGTTATGAGATCCCTGTGTGATCTTTTGCTACTCCTGTCTCCCCATGGAGGAGCAGGGAGGAGATGATGTGAGCAGGAGGGACGGATGGATAAAAGGATGTAGGAGCTGCGGGGGAGGCAGAGAATGGTTTAATTGCCTGACCTCTCTGCCTGCAGGACGGCTCTGTGGAGCAGGGTGTTAAAGAGAAGGGGCGGCTGGATTCTCCCGGCAGATCCCTGCAGCTTTGTGCGTGCAGCATGCATATGCATGCGTGCGTGGGGGTGTGCAGGCATTTTGTGCACATTGTGTGATCCTTCAAATGTTCACACAGCAGATTTGCACATGTTTATGCAGGACCATTTAATCACATCATGTGTGATGCTGAGGTGTCGCACTTTCAGATTTAACATCAATCTGTAACTCCTCCAATCAAATGCTTGTAAATGGTGTTTAGGGAGAGAGGATGCTGAGGTTTCCATCCTTCCTTTAGTGTAACTTTATTCTTAATACATTAAATAGAATTGTATAAATAATTGAATGTAATAATAGGATAAACAGAAATTCAGCCTAAAATGCCAGTTTATGCAGTCAAAATAATCAGTATCAGCTCAACAAAAGTCATTGTGATGTGATATATCTGGTGCATATCAGCATTTCCATATCGCTCAGCCTTATGATACAGTAGAGGGTGTATTTTATTAGCTATATGCTAGCTGTGCATTTGCCTTTAAGAAAAATTACTGTATACATTTGCTGTCCGTATTCCTCATCAGTTAATCGGACTAAATTCCCAGCATACTGTATGTGAATCCAGAAATATTAATTTTGATTTTGACCTGGATCTGGTGAGCTCAGTTTTTATTTAATTGCTATTAAGGAGAAAATAAGCCTGATAAACTCATTTTGAGGCCTCTCTCCCTGTTGTTCGAGCATGGCGGAGATGGATGAAGGCTGAGGAACCTGCATGCTAATCGGCTTGAGACCTGGCTGCAGGTCAGGCCAGCAGATGAATCCAGATTAGAGGGTCACAAGGCAGGAAGAGAGGATTAGCAACTCTGGCCAACCATCATTTCTACCAGCCAGCTGACAGTACTGTCCGCCTCAATTGCCCCTTCTGACCATAAACAGGCCTGTGGGCCCAGCAGGAGCGTCATTCACTCCCACTTGCTTTCAGGGCTTACAAGATGGATCACTTTTGTGCTTGTGAACCGCACTTTAGTGTGGGTTGGGAGGGGAGTCAACTCATTTGTGCACCACTATTTCAAAAAAATGTTAAATGCTGAACCGGTTGTTTTTCTACCTTTAACATACAATTTGAAAGAAGAAGATAAATCCTCAGATCAGTGACTGTGTGTCAGTGCAAGTCTGCATAACCCAGTCTGCCCCTGAAAGGGAGTATTGGGGTCTTAAATGGCCAATTTGTGCAGAATAGCACCCCCTGGTGTACGGTGCTGGACAAGGGTATAGCTTAAGGAATAACAAGCTGCTTTGGCGAGTTTGTGTCAATTGTGTGTGATCAAACCACACTCTCAGCATAACATCACTGATGCAATAAGTGTGTGTGTCTTAGTGAAATAACTTATCTGCGTCTTACACACATTTTCATCAGCAACCTGCCCGATCTCTCCTCATTTCTCTCTCTATCTCTCTCTCTCTCTCTCTCTCTCTCTCTCTCTCTCTCTCTCTCTCGCCGGCGTGCATTTCCTCCATGTGGTTCCGCTTTGATGTCGGTGTGAATTAAACATGCCTTAGATAACAGGCTGTATGCCACCTACGGAGTCTAACTGCACCTCTGTTTTTCACAGAGCTGCTGTCCCTGATTTGAACCCAGCAAAACTGATTCAAGTCATTGCTGAATTCTGCTACATGAGAATCAGCAGCTGTAGAATCTAACACTGTTTGTCAGGAGGGGGTGGACTGAGGCAGTTTTACAAATGGCAAAACTCCAATATATAATGAGGCCACTTTATTAAGGTTATTGAAAGACAAAAACATCATGGATATCTTTCCCTCTGGTCTCATAACCCAGAAGAGATGTGGGCTGAAGCTGAGAACAGAACAGGTCTCCACAGGATAATCCAAGTTTTTTCTGGGTGCGAACGTTCAGTGTTTTATCTTTGACATAGAGAAGCAGCTAGTTTTAACACATAATACAAGATGGCTTGCCATATTGAATTTAAAGTCGACAATGCAATATTTCCCTGAAAACTGAAATGTAGTAGAGGAAGTAGAAAGTAGAATAAAATGAAAGTACTCAAGTAAAGTATAAGCACTTCAAACTTGCACTTAAGTATAATATATGACTACATGTCTTTAGTTACTTTCCCCCTCTGAATTAATTAACATTGAGTAATATTCCAAAATTATCTGATGTTATTGCAGTATAGTTTGTTAGTGTCATTATGATTAATTTATTCCAATTTCCAAGCAGAGAACCACTGTGAAATAGTGGCACAGATAATCAGATGCTTCCGAACATATTTCAACTTGATGTTTTACCCGCGACCTAAAACCCCTCCTTTGGGAAATTCCTCCTTTTGGGTCTCTCAAAGTGCACGGCAACCTTTAGAACTCTATGTGGTCCTTTTGCTCCAGTGGTCTGGCCTGGCTGTTTGCCCCTCGTGGCCTTTGAAATGCTAATCCCTTTTCCTCCCTTCTTTTCTTCTCCATCCCTCCTCCAGATTCTTCCTCCAACTACATCAGACAGCTGGAGACTAAAGTGCGGATCCTGGAGGATGATAACAATAAGCTTCTCTCGCAGGTGAGGTTCACACACAACACACACACACGCCGAAGGTTATCTTTTGCGTCTCCCCGCCTGTCAGTTACAGACATGATTTGTACCATTTGCTCAGTCCAGTAATATTTGATGAAATGCAAGATAAAGCTTCAAAGACCAGCAGGGGCTTGAAGATATATCTCACTAAATCTTTTTTTTTTTTTTTTTNTTTTTTTTTTTTTTTTGCAACTTTCCACCTCAGCCAAACCATGTGACAGGCAGCTGTGATGAGATAAAGTTGCCTGTTGCCTCTCCGAATCCACCCCCTCATAACAGCCTGTCTGCTAGTTAGCAAACGTCTTCCATGTTTAATTCATGGGGAGTCAGTCAGTTCAGTAGCAAGCAGCCATGTTGGCCCCCGAGGAGAGATGTGGGAGCAGAGTCAAGACGAGAGCAGGAAGAGGAGGAGGAAGAGGGATTAAGCGACAGTGACAGCAAAGCATGTATCCTAAATTGACCTTTCTGTGACTTCTCCCAAATTTGGAGGATGAGGGCTGAGTGGAGGTGGGAGTGTGGGAAGGTCGGTAGGTCACGTGTCATCTGCAGAGGTGTGAGTTATATACAAGGAGTACTGACCTGAGAGAAGTTCATCAGTTTGATCCACGACGATTTATTAGTAAAAATATGAATTTCTCATGTCCAAGGTGATTAAATCATGGAACAATGAGGATGCGTGTTCAATAAATTATCTGTAATCTTTGATTTATCATAAGCTGTTAGTCTGTGATTCAGTTCATTTGGGTGTCAACTGTGAGTTTCTTTCCCCAATTATCTCCCTGCAGATTTATATAAAAGCAAAAGCGTGTAGGCGGGAAATCGCTGAAATGAATCCACGGTGATCCACGTAATTAGCTCTAAGCGCTACAATTACCTGCTACACATTGTCTCAACGATACATCAAGATATCTAATGTGAACTTTTCTTTTTATAGTTGATTTAATAGTGCTTGTTCACATTTGAAATAAAAAGAAATTAGAAAAGGAATGGAGTGTGGAGGTCATTACTGTCTGTTTTACAGTAACTGAACTTTTACTTTAACAATCAGATTAAAATTGCATAAATCAGTGTTATGGTGGTCAGAATATTCCTCCATGTGAAGAGGCTTTGTCTTACAATCTAAAATGTGTCATGTTTGTCCTGCTCAGCCTGAAGGTTTTTCTGTTTTTCTACAGCGACATCATCTTTAATGGAGCCTAAGAAGAATACTGTTGTTACCTTAGTGGCCACTAATGGCTTCTTATTATCCACAGTAATCAAATAATAAACCAACACTCCATTATTCTTTCTCTCCCTAGGCTCATAGCCGGTATAGCTTATCACAGATACAGAGGAAGAAGGTAACCTTCTAAAAAATGCTGCTGATTGCTGGCATTTCTAAAACGCTGCTCTGCTGAGGTCATCGGGCGACCCTCTTTTGCTGTTTCACTCTTTTATCTGTCTAGTGGAGGGACTGTCGCAGCTTTAAGCCCTTTGCTGTCTCTCACAAAGGGGACGGACACAATAAAAGCAACATCTGTACAATTTGAAGCTTATGCTCAATTTTTGAAATGCTACTATTTTGTACCCCATCATAAAAGTCCGTACAAATTCCACCGTAACACCTCTGACATCTCAAAACTTGACCAATATAAGCTTTTCAGATGTATTAGATTGCACAGGTGTTGCTTTTATTGTGCCCTTGCCTTTATTTGCTGCTAGCATGCTAAGCTATCCAGTGACACGTGTTTGTGTGTGGCCCACGTTGGCAAGGAGCCTTTTTTTTTTTTTTTTTTTTTTTTTTTGTCCTTCAGGCCGTTTTGTAAAGTCGGTGTTTGGTACCTGAAATGAATGAATGCTACATTGTGCTTTGGTGCATAAATGACAAACGCTTGTCCTGACTTGTCGGGACGTCTGGTGGGCTGAATAATTTAAGTTACGGGGCGACACAGGTGGATCCAGGCATCTATAATGCATGGCCAACAACTGGTGTATGAATGCATTTGAAGAATGCACGAATGAAATGTTTTAGAAATATTATTGTGTTGTTTGTCATATTGAAAAGAATTGATATAAAGATAGATGTTATAATATTTACTCTATATACCTAGAGAAATATGCTTTTAACTGTCTTTGATAGTGGGAAAAATGTCAGACTTATAAGAAAGAAACATTTTTATGAAAGGAAAAAGTAGGTGTAAAAATAAACATAAGCATAAATGAAAATGAAAATTAATGAAAATAAATTCCACTATGCTATTAAAATCAACTTGTAGAGACTTGGAATGCGCTTGAGATACGTAATCCATCACAGCGAACACGACTATTAAGTTTGTTTTTTTTGTCACATTAATTTTATTAAACCGATCCAACATGGAGCTGAACATTTTATTTGGAAATATGAGGGGATTTGGCAAAACAACAGGAAAGCTTAAATATGGTTTTATGTTTGGGAAATTGTCAGCAATGTCACATGTATGCGGGTAGCATTTATTGGACTTAAACATGCACGATCATCGGTATGGTCCTTTAATATTCCTTTTCCCATGTCAAGCTTGTGCAGTCTGAATGCGTCGGAATACTAGCAGGTGAATTATTTGCCTTTGTGGACACATTGCCTAACTTCCTGTGTTATGAAACAGCTCACTGAAACTGGCGTCGATCCTGAGTTAAACAAAAGGCTCGTATCACCGGCATGTTGACCGTCCAAACCAGCTCGGCCAAAGGATTTCTAAATATACTAAAGTGAGCAGGGAGTGAGCTGGATTTAAGCACAGCACAGTACACACAAAGACAGAAAAAAAATGTGTGCGCACATTTACACACACTTTCTCCCATGATTCCCTCTTTCATTTTTCTCCCACTTCCCTTCAACCATTCCTTACCTCTCTTCGACTTGCTGAAGTGTGAGGAACTCTGTGGCTTTTCCCCCACATGCTGACTGCCATTTGATCATTAAGGAGTAAGTGACTGAATGATTTATATGACAGATTGAGTTTATGCCAGATGACGCTCCATCCATTAACTGCAAGCTAATTGAACTCTGGCGAGCATCCAGGAAGCTTGAATTATGACAGAGGTAAAGCAATAATCAGATATTTATTGACTGACATATTGGCTCCTTTTACACATCGCATTAAAATAGGATATCAGGATCCAGTTACGTTACCTGAATAACGACATCCGATGACCAGATTGCATTTATACCTTGCTAAAAAAGTGTTCTCATCTGGATACTTGATGTGATTGGTTCTCAGTAGGCGGGCCATTACGTAATTAAAACCCAGCCTTCCTTTTTGCTTTGTGGATGATTTTTATCCATTTTTAAAATACTTTTTAGCGTGTCTGTCTCATTCTAGGAGTAGGTATCTGTTTATGATAAGTCGTAACTCGTATTCAAAATAACTTTATTAATCAGAGCGAGTGGAAATGCATTCTGTGATCATTTACACCTCCTGGTAACGTGTTTATTATCTGGATAATGATCGCATACTAATGCAGGGTGTCAATTTAAACAGGAAATGGTAAGAATAAAACTATCACAATGATAAAAACTATGAATGAATCAAACAGGTAGAATGCAAAACTACCATATATACTCGAGTATAAGCCGAGTTTTTTTTTTTTTTTTAAACCAAATTTCACAGTGCAAATTGGGGGTTCGGATTATACATGAGTATCAAATTGGATCCAAGGGAACGAAATTTCCGGGGGTGGAAATACTACCCATTACCACTACCTATGGAAACTAGTTTAAATTATACCTTAGAATGATGTATTTCCTGACTAAACATCTTATTCAGCACATTTTGCAGCAGCCAGTAAGCCATGATCCGTCAGTTACAGTAATCAGCTGCTGAAATAAATATCATGTTTACTGGTACGTGGATTATTTTCAGAAAATCACAGGAATACTATGACAATACCCAGAAAAAAAACAGGTAATTTGCTGAAAAAATGGAACAACATCAGGGGGTCGGCTTATATGCGGGTTTCCTTAAAAATCTAAATTTGCAGGTCAAAATCGGGGGGTCGGCTTATAGTCGAGTATATACGGTATATTTCCAAAATCCAGCTGTTAGCGAGAAAAACTATCCAGTTTCTAGCTCAGGTTACTTAGATTGTCCCCACGCTGTGCTGTATTCCATTAAATCAAGGTGCATGCTGCCTCATCCCTGCCCCTCATAACTCAGACAGGAATTGATGCATGAAGTCCACAGCTTCTTCCTGTCAACACCAAGAACATTGTGATGGATGGGTAAAGCAAGGACCCCGGGTTTAAGCCAAGAAGGCTACAGAGGGCCAGCTGTCCTGCAAACAAATAACTTTGTCAGCCTCAGTGGTCAAGGTCGTCTTAGGGAGCTGGAAACAAAATTTGGCGATATGAGGTGATAGAAATCCTGTCAAACATCTGAAACTCATTACTCTGTGTTTTTTGTTACTGATCTTACCGGTTCTTATTTGGCACATAGATGATTTTATTCTCCTGGATTTTAGGAACATTGTTGATTATAAGAGGCACAGATTAAGGCGTGAATGTGGAAAAACCAAATGATAGATCAAGAAGTGCCAAGGGAAGGATTGGGAAAGGTTAGAGGGATGGGATGAGCCGGAATAGTGACGTGGAGAGGTGAAACCAAAGGACAGAGATTACAAGGAGAATGCTGATTTTGGCTTTCTGTGTGTGTATGTGTGTGTTGAATGTGTTCCTTTGTGTGTTTAACTGAAACAGAGAGAGAGAGATAATGCACAAGCAGCCAAAACAACACAACGTCCATGCGTTCACAGACACACACCCACAGCTCATTGGGTTATTTATAGCCCGCGTGCTCCCAGGCATCATGTGTGTTTACACGCCGAGCCACGCACAGAGGGAACACTCGTGCGTGACATGAGAAATGTCATAAGGAGCGGCGGCATTGTTGTGTTCCAGCCTGCAGAGAGATGCCAGGCTGGTTGCAGCCTCCAGGAAGCCGTGGTCTTTGGCTGCTAATGAGGCCAAATCTCAGGAACACAGCCCCTGCATAACGCCGCTCGATGATGGCACAACGTGATGCACGCCTACGAAGCCGTTTCTATAGGAAGCCAACAAATCAAATTCAGTTTAGCAGATAAAGTGCTTGAGTTCTGATATTGAGTAACTTCTGTGCTGTAATTACATCACACGTCCTCACCTGTGTGTGTGTACTGAATGTACTGATTGTTTCGTCTTTGTAGGCGGAGTTTTTGGCTTATTACATCATCTCTGTAACACCTTTGGTTCTATATCTTGTATCATATGTGTCTTTTTTTAATCTGCATCCCAGGAGTAATCACCAACACCAGTCTTACTCCAGTGCAATGTCCTGTAGAAGGAATGAATTTGTTTGCATCTGTAGTACTAATAAGTCCTCAAATACTATATTTCAGTAAGATAATGTTGCAGCACAGTATATATAATCTCATGTTAAAATGATCTAATTTGTAATAAAACTAAGAAAGCGTACGAATTATACACAGCTAATTATAAAAAATCACACATATTGATATAGTAGTGAATATTTTAAAAACGCATTTTTGTTATTGTCCTTTACTTGGTGTCCTCAGTCATAATTAATCATAATGCATAATAATCTTATGTAATGGCGTGTGTGTGTGTGCGTTATGTTTGTACCCAGCAGTGCAACCCAGGTGATCTTCGTGCCCTGAGGAAGGGAATGACCCTCTACCACTCCGAGACCCAGCTGTCCTCTCTGCCCCAATGTCAGGATGCCATGCACATGGTCAGTACCCAGGAGAATAACACACACACACACACACACACACACACACACACACACACGCACTTAATTGTTGCAAGGACTGAGGAAATCGCTGCTTTGCGTCTCCCCCGAGCCTTTGCAGTGGAATCAAATCAAGTCAGTTCTAATTCAGTTTATTTTTTACTCACCAATTATACCTCCACAAACCAGACTATCTTGTACATGGCAAGAAGTGAAATGCACAGAAAGAAATACAGAGGAAGAGAGGAAAGAAAGAGTGATAGAGAGAGAAGGTAGACAAAGAGATTGTAACAAGGATGAGACGGAAACGGGAGAAACATGGATGGAAAATTAAAGGAGTGAGCCTTCCCATCTCATCCTTCTATGCCCCAAGCCTTGCGCTCTCTTTCTCCTCCTGCAGCCTGTTTGAACTGAATCCCAGTATGAAAGTAATAATCCTCTACAATCCACCACCACCCCTGACCCTGCCAGTATCAGGGGAGGAGACGCTGGGTGATTGTTTTTCTTTTTTTCTTTTTTTTCTGACTGCTTAAGGAAGGCCATAACCGGGCTATACCACGACCCAGATGACTAAGTCTCCCCCCTGCAAAAATCAATATTGGTTTTAATCACAAGCCCACCGTAAGGCTCCGGCTTACTGTGTTGCACTTTTTTCAAGTTTGCAGGTCAAGCTTGCCTCCTCCGTGAGGGTCAAGCCATTCAATAATGTCCATGAACTTTGACCCTGTAAGAGATCTCTCCCACATGTTCCTATGTGTGTGATGGTTGTCTAGCTGCATTTCATCTCACATGAAACTAGGTTATGTTCCAACTTCAGCACGTTTATTATATGACTCAGTGAAAACATTCATGTACTGTACAGAAGAACTTGTCCTTATGATTCATGTCTTTTCCCAATTATGCCCTGGTTGCCACGACAACCAGATAATAGGGATGTGTTCATCTGTGTGGTGATTTATCGGCTCTCTAATGTGGCCCAAGTTCGTCCACGTGTGAGAGAACGCCCTTGTTGGAAAAGAGAGAGAGGTTAGAGAGGATGAGAGATGTGGGGCCACAGATGGCAACAGCAGAACTTCAGGGAACTGAACTCTGTGTGTGTGTGTGTATGTGTGTCTGTCCATCCTAATCTATCAACTCGTCCTTTATATTTAGTTCTTTGTCTCTTTTTCAGCCCCAGTTTCATGGTCAGTGTGAGAGTTTGTGAGGTACGAGTGGAGAAAGATGGAGAAAGAAGGCGGCTAACCTGCACGATTTTTTACAAACACTCAACAGACAGTTTGCTTTGCTCCTCATCCCACAAGGCCTAAATCAAGCCTGTTTATGCAGGGAAGCCATCAAAACTCGTATGTCCACACGAGTAGTAAACATGGCGTGGAGCCGGCTGTCTGATCTTTTTTCTTTGCTGCACGGCCCCAGCGGAGGACAAACAGAAAAACCCCCAGCGCTAGCAGGAGTGTTTACACATTTCAGATAACAGCTTTAACCCAGAGAAGAGAGCAGCCAATAGGAGGCGAGAGTGATTTCCATATTTTACAGACTTCAAAGTCCGCTGGAGAAAAGCTGAGTGGAAAATTACTTATACAGCCTTTATATTTCTCGCTGTGATCTTAAACAAAAAGAGTGCATGTTTCCACAGCGGGGAATGTGTATTTAACAAGGCGATGGTTAACTGTCATTATTTTCTCACTCATATTTGGTGGTGCAGTAACACCCTATACACCCCTCCCATCCAGCTGCATTCCTGGCTGTTACTTAAAGGACCATACTGGCCGTTTTGCATGTTTGAGCCTAATATATTCAATTTTCATACATGTTACTTTACTGACAACCATTTCCCAAAGGATAAAACCATATTTCAACTTTCCTGATATTTTGCAAAATCTCTTAATCTTTCAAAATCAAATATTCAAGCGATACACCCACCTTAAAAATCGATGTTTCGCCTGCTAATAGTTACGCAGCCCTATGAAGTCATGGCCGTTTAAATTTTTAGATAAACACAGGTCTTCTTTTGGGCTATATTCCCCGGTGGAGACATACATTCACTCTGCCCTTTTTATTGCGCTTAAATGCTAAAATTATGTATCTCCGAAAAAAACCTGAATACATGTCTTGTTGATGATGACCTATCAAGGATCAATAAGTTGATTTTAATAGCATACCAGAATGAACTGAAACCAATGGAGGTCTGGACGATAGGGAAAAAAAAAATAATTCACTGTTCCAGTAGTATGCTTTGGGAAATGATTGTCAGTAACGTTACGTGTATGAGAATTAAATATATTAGGCTCAAACATGAAAAATGGCCGGTATGGTCCTTTAAAGGAACTTTTTGATCACATCTTGGATATCAGAGTGGCTTTTACTGCTCGCAAATGTTTAAACACGTGAGGATGACAGTGACTTCAAATGTCTTAAAAATACTATACTTTGGAATTTACATTTTTGCCTGTGTCCATTATTTATTTGCTTGTTAGCTGAATAACTCAAAAAGTTAATCAATTTTGATGAAACTAGGTGGAAGGGTTGGTCATGACCCAGAGAAGAACCCCTTAAATTTTGGTGCTGATCCGGATCGAGCGATGGATCCAGGAATTTTTTTTAATGATTTCTCAACATTGTGAAGTAGGGCATTTGATGTTATTGATATTTTTGTCTTTTATTTATTTATTTTTTTCAAAAGTATTACACCAATCTCAATGAAAAATTCAGGCATATTTATCCACAGTAGAATATAAATAGATATATTTGTAAAATCTACTGTTTCTTGTGACAAATGACTCAGTTAAGATAAATTAGCAATTAAGCTGTTAGTAGTATAGTCATTTCTTTTCTTCTTATCTTCACTGCACAGTTGTGCAATGGTTAGCTCTGTTAGCTCTGCTGCCTCACAGCAAGAAGGTTGTGGGTTTGAACCCCCATGCTGACCCTAGACAAATGTAATCTAGGCTTGTTTGGCCTTGGCAGAGGTATGCAGTCTAGTTCTAGTTCATGTGTTAAAACGTGTAAAGTTATTTTATCAGTTATGTAATTATCTTTTATTAATCAGGTATATCACGCAACTTGATGTCGTTCTTCCTAAGGAGAAAACATTTTTATCATTACGTCACACTTATGGTTTTAAGTGGTTATGAGGTGAGTCGGAATCAGGCCTTTACCTTCAGGATTATGTTTGATTCATTTTTAAAGGGATATGATTAGACAAGTATGCAGTTTGAGCAGAGCCCCTCTTCAGTGCATCGGGATTATTGCAGTATTAGGTTGGTCGGGCTCATGCTTGCATCCAAATGGGCCATCGGCGGCGGAGGAAGCCAACCAGCGCATCGCTAGTGAGTGGAGAATAGAAGGCAGGCTAACAGAGCCACAGAGCTGTGTCTAATGCAGCGCCCTGATGCCAGGTTACAGTGAATGAAGCCATTGTGTGTCCCCCAGATCTCTGTGTCCTTTGAACAGAGAGCCACTGTCTGGAATTAAAAGGGGAGGGTGGGATGAGTCAGGCACCCCGTGGTCCTCTTGCTGGCTGGCTGCTCCCATCACAACAGGTTAAATCACACAGTGCAGGTAGCTGACTGCACTCAGAGGTCAATGAGTTATGGATAAAATTTAAAAAATACAGGCCGTATTGATTGCTCCAAATATCCAATGATAAACCTCAGACAGGTGGTGCTTGTTTAACTCCTAGCTTAAAGGACCATACCGGCGATCATGCATGTTTGAGCCCGCATATATGCTATGTTACTGAACAACCAATTTCCAAAACCACATTTTGATTTTCCTGTTATTTTTTCAAATCCCCTAATCTTTCAAAATCAAATGTTCAGGTAATACATCCGCCTTAAAAATCATTGTTTTGCCATTTTAATTTTAAAGCCGTCTTCTCCTCGGACTATATTCCCTGGCGGAGACATACACTGTTTATGTGTTGGTTTGATTGAATAGTTACTTCAAAAAAAAAAACAAAAACATTTTGTTTGCTGTGATGGATTACTTCTCTCAAGTGGGTTTCAAGTCCTGACAAGTTGATTTTTTTTTTTATAATGAACTGGAATGAACTAGGTTGTAAAAAAACAAAAATAAANTGTTTGCTGTGATGGATTACTTCTCTCAAGTGGGTTTCAAGTCCCGACAAGTTGATTTTTTTTTTTATAATGAACTGGAATGAACTAGGTTGTAAAAAAACAAAAATAAAAATAAAAAAAAATCTGAAATTTACTGCTAAAGTAGTATTTTTTGGGAAAATGGTTGTCAGTAACGCAACATGTGTATGGATTGTACATATTGAACTCAAACATGTCGATGTGGTCCTTTAACACAGTTTTAATTACAGCTGAAATCTAATTTATAAATCAACTATACTAACTATAAAACAACAAAACCACAATGTTCCAGTTGCCGATACCGACAGACTCTCTCTCCTGCAGGGTACGGGCCGTCTCCCAACCAGCGAATCCTCGCCTGCCACAGGCTACCTGTCCTGTGTGCAGAAGCCAGAGGCTGTGGTGCACGCCATGAAGGTACGATAAAGGGATGACATTCACCTTTTTATTAAATCTTTAAAAACTGTTTAATTTGGTAATTTAGATTGTTCTTTGTTGGCCTCGATATTACTAAACACCCATCCCACTTTCCATTAGTCAGGAAGCAGGTGATAGTAAGTGTATAGTAAAACTTAGTAAGTGTGCAGTGTGACTATAGTAAGTGTATAGTAAGACTATAGTAAGTGTATAGCAAGACTATAATAAGTGTGTAGCAAGGCTATAGTAAGTGTATAGTAAGGCTATAGTATGTGTATAGAAGGCTATAGTATGTGTATAGCAAGACTGTAATAAGAGTATAGTAAGACTATAGTAAGTGTATAATAGGACTGTAGTAAGTGTATAGTAAGACAAAAGTAAGTGTATAGTAAGCCTGTAGTAATTGTAAAACACTATATTAAGTGTATAGTAAGGCTATAGTGAGTGTATGATAAGAGTAAAATAAGTGTATAGTAAGACAATAAGTGCATAGTACTACTATAGTAAGTGTATAGTAAGAATATAGTAAGTGTATAGTAAGATTATAATGTGTATAGTAGGACGATAGTAAGTGTATAGTAAGGCTATAAGGCTATACTAAGTGTATAGTAAGGCGATAGTAAGTGTATAGTAAGACTATAGTAAGTGCGTAGTAAGACAGTAGTAAGTATATAGTAAGACTATAATAAGTGTACAAGATTATAATAAGTGTATAGTAAGACTATAGTAACTGTATAATATGACTATAGTAAGTGTATAGTAAGACAAAAGTAAGTGTATAGTAAGCCTATAGTAATTGTAAAAGACTATATTAAGTGTATAGTAAGGCTATAGTGAGTGTATGGTAAGAGTATAATAAGTGTATAGTAAGACTATAATAAGTGCATAGTAAGTAGTAGTGCTATAGTAAGTGTATAGTAAGACTATAATGTGTATAGTAGGACGATAGTAAGTGTATAGTAAGACTATAGTAAGTGTATAGTAAGATTCAGATTTATATTTATTTGTCATATGTATGTTAACACAGGGTCAACAGTACAATGAAATGTGTTTCACGAGAGAAACGGGTCAGCTCAGCAGTAAAAAGGAACAAAATAATAAGAGCACTTCTACAAAAGATAAAAAAAAAGGTTGAGAATAAGAAAACCGATAATAGAAAAATGATAATACCAGATAAGTATTAAAACAAAATATAACACTGTACTGTGCAAATGGCAAAAAGAAAAATACACGAAGAAAAATATATAATACTATATACATTTGTAAAGGGATGTTATGTAGGGATAAAGTGACAAGTGGTATATTGTTATTGCACAGATGTGATAAAAAAAAGTATATGAAAGAAATATAACACTCTTATATACATACAGGGAAATATGTTCAATGAGGTAAGTAGCAGCAGTCAGGACAATAGTGCAAATTTTATGTAAACAGCAAACAGTAATAGTGCAAACAGTGGGTAATGACAGGTATGTGTAGTGTGCGTGTTATGTATGTCTAGTGTGTGTGTTATGAGTGTTATGAGTTGACGAGCCTGACTATAATGGCTATAGTAAGTGTATAGTAAGGCTATAGTAAGTGTATAAGACTATATAGTAAGACTATAGTAAGTGTATAGTAAGGCTATAGTAAGACTATTGTAAGTGTTTTCTAAGACTATAATAAGTGTATAGTAATACTATAGTAAGTGTATACAAGACTATAGTAAGTGTATAGCAAGACTATAATAAGTGTATACTAAGACTATAGTAAGTGTATAGTAAGGCTACAATAAGTGTATGACTATAGTAAGTATATAGTAAGGCTGTAATAAGTGTATAGTAAGACTACAGTAAGTGTATAGGAGACTAAGTGTATAGCAAGGCTATAATAAGTGTATAGTAAGACTATAGTAAGTGTATAGTAAGGCAATAGTAAGTGTATAGTAAGACTATAGTAAGTGTATAGTAAGGCTATAGTAAGACTATTGTAAGTGTTTTCTAAGACTATAATAAGTGTATAANGTAAGTGTATAGTAAGGCTATAGTAAGACTATTGTAAGTGTTTTCTAAGACTATAATAAGTGTATAAGACTGTAGTAAGTGTATAGTAAGGCTACAGTAAGTGTATAAGACTATAGTAAGTATATAGTAAGGCTGTAATAAGTGTATAGTAAGACTACAGTAAGTGTATAGGAAACTATAATAAGTGTATAGTAAGTGTATAGTAAGGCAATAGTAAGTGTATAGTAAGACTATAGTAAGTGTATAGTAAGACTATAGTAAGACTATTGTAAGTGTTTTCTAAGACTATAATAAGTGTATAAGACTGTAGTAAGTGTATAGTAAGGCTACAGTAAGTGTATAAGACTATAGTAAGTATATAGTAAGGCTGTAATAAGTGTATAGTAAGACTACAGTAAGTGTATAGGAAACTATAATAAGTGTATAGTAAGTGTATAGTAAGGCAATAGTAAGTGTATAGTAAGACTATAGTAAGTGTATAGTAAGACTGTAGTAAGTGTATAGTAAGGCTGTAGTAAGAGTATAGTAAGTGTATAGTAAGACTATAATAAGTGTATAGCAAGACTATACTAAGTGTATAGTAAGGCTATAAGAAGTGTATAGGAAGGCTACAGTAAGTATATAGTAAGACTGTAGTAAGTGTATGGTAAGGCTATAGTAAGTGTACATTAAGACTACAGTAAGACTATAGTAAGTGTATAAGACTGTAGTAAGTGTATAGTAAGGCTATAATAAGTGTATGGTAAGACTATAGTAAGATTATGGTAAGACTGTAGTAAGTGTATAATAAGGCTATAGTAAGTGTATAGTAAGACTATAATAAGTGTATAGTAAGACTATAGTAAGTGTATAGTAAGGCTATAAGAAGTGTATAGGAAGGCTACAGTAAGTATATAGTAAGACTGTAGTAAGTGTATGGTAAGGCTATAGTAAGCGCATGGTAAGGCTATAGTAAGTGCATAGTAGGGCTATAGCAAGACTATAGTAAGTGTATAGTAAGAGTATAACAAGTGTATAGTAAGGCTATAATAAATGTATAGTAAGACTATAGTAAGACTGTAGTAAGTGTATAGTAAGGCTATAGTAAGTGTATAGTAAGGCTATAGTAAGTGTATAGTAAGGCTATAGTAAGTGCATAGTAAGACTATAATAAGTGTATAGTAAGGGTATAATAAGTATATGGTATGAGTATAATAAGTGTATAGTAAGACTTAGTAAGTGTGTAGTGTGACTATAGTAAGTGTATAGTAAGGCTATAGTAAGTGTATAGTAAGGCTATAGTAAGTGTATAGAAGACTACAGTAAGTGTATGGTAAGGCTATAGTAAGTGTATAGAAGACTATAGTAAGTGTATAGCAAGACTATAATAAGTGTATATTAAGACTACAGTAAGACTATAGTAAGTGTATAAGACTATAGTAAGTGTATAGTAAGGCTATAATAAGTGTATAGTAAGACTTAGTAAGTGTATAGAAGACTATAGTAAGTGTATAGCAAGACTATAATAAGTGTATTAAGACTACAGTAAGACTATAGTAAGTGTATAGTAAGGCTATAATAAGTGTATAGTAAGACTGTAGTAAGTGTATGGTAAGGCTATAGTAAGTGTATGGTAAGACTACAGTAAGTGTATAGTTAGACTATAGTAAGTGTATAGTAAGACTATAATAAGTGTATAGTAAGGCTCTAGTAAGTGTATAGTAAGGCTATAGTAAGTGCATAGTAAGACTATAATAAGTGTATAGTAAGACTTAGTAAGTTTATGGTATGAGTATAATAAGTGTATAGTAAGACTTAGTAAGTGTGTAGTGTGACTATAGTAAGTGTATAGTAAGGCTATAGCAAGACTATAGTAAGTGTATAGTAAGACTGTAGTAAGTGTATGGTAAGACTATAGTAAGAGTATAGTAAGACTGTAGTAAGTGTATGGTAAGACTATAGTAAGTGTATAGAAGACTACAGTAAGTGTATGGTAAGGCAATAGTAAGTGTATAGAAGACAATAGTAAGTGTATAGCAAGACTATAATAAGTGTATAGTAAGACTTAGTAAGTGTATGGTATGAGTATAATAAGTGTATAGTAAGACTTAGTAAGTGTGTAGTGTGACTATAGTAAGTGCATAGTAGGGCTATAGCAAGACTATAGTAAGTGAAGAGTAAGACTGTAGTAAGTGTATAGTAAAGCTATAGCAAGACTATAATAAGTGTATAGTAAGGCTATANAGTAAGACTGTAGTAAGTGTATAGTAAAGCTATAGCAAGACTATAATAAGTGTATAGTAAGGCTATAATAAGTGTATAGTAAGATTGTAGTAAGTGTATGGTAAGGCTATAGTAAGTGTATAGTAAGGCTATAGCAAGACTATAGTAAGTGTATGGTAAGGCTATAGCAAGTGTATAGTNTAAGTGTATAGTAAGGCTATAGCAAGACTATAGTAAGTGTATGGTAAGGCTATAGCAAGTGTATAGTAAAGCTATAGCAAGTGTATGGTAAGACTATATTAAGTGTACAGTAAGGCTATAATAAGTGTACAGTAAGGCTATAGTAAATGTACAGTAAGGCTATAGCAAGACTATAGTAAGTGTATAGTAAGCGTATAATAAGTGTATAGTAAGGCTATAGTAAGTGTATAGTAAGGCCATAGTAAGCGTATAGTAAGACGATAGTAAGTGTATAGTAAGACTATAGTAAGTATATAATAAGTGTACAGTAAGATAGTATGACTATAATAAGTGTATAGTAAGGCTATAGTAAGTGTATAATAAGACTATAGCAAGTGTGTAGGACTATAATAAGTGTATAGGAAGGCTATAATAAGTGTATAGTAAGACTATAATAAGTGTATAGTAAGACTATAGTAAGTGTATAGTAAGTATATAGTAAGTGTACAATAAAATAGTACGACTATAATAAGTGTCTAGTAAGACTATAGTAAGTGTATAATAAGACAATAATAAGTGTATAGTAAGATAGTAAGACTATAATAAGTGTATAGTATGGCTATAGTAAGTGTATAGTAAGACTATAATAACTGTCTAGTAAGACTGTAATAAGTGTATAGTAAGGCTATAGTAAGTGTATAGTAAGTGTATAGTAAGACTATAATAAGTGTATAGTGAGACTATAGTAAGTGTACAGTAAGACTATAGCAAGTGTATAGTAAGACTATAATAACTGTCTACTAAGACTGTAATAAGTGTATAGTAAGGCTATAGTAAGTGTATAGTAAGGCTATAGTAAGTGTATAGTAAGACTATAGTAAGTGTATAGTAAGTATATAGTAAGTGTACAATAAAATAGTACGACTATAATAAGTGTCTAGTAAGACTATAGTAAGTGTATAATAAGACAATAATAAGTGTATAGTAAGATAGTAAGACTATAATAAGTGTATAGTATGGCTATAGTAAGTGTATAGTAAGACTATAATAACTGTCTAGTAAGACTGTAATAAGTGTATAGTAAGGCTATAGTAAGTGTATAGTAAGTGTATAGTAAGACTATAATAAGTGTATAGTGAGACTATAGTAAGTGTACAGTAAGACTATAGCAAGTGTATAGTAAGACTATAATAACTGTCTACTAAGACTGTAATAAGTGTATAGTAAGGCTATAGTAAGTGTATAGTAAGGCTATAGTAAGTGTATAGTAAGACTATAATAAGTGTATAGTAAGGCTATAGTAAGTGTATAGTAAGTATATGGTAAGGCTATAGTAAGTGTATAGTAAGGCTATAGTAAGACTATAGTAAGTGTATAGTAAGACTATAGTAAGTGTATAGTAAGACTATAGTAAGTGTATAGTAAGAGTATAACAAGTGTATAGTAAGACTAATAAGTGTATAGTAAGACTATGATAAGTGTATAGTAAGGCTGTAGTAAGTGTATAGTAAGACTATAATAAGTGTATAGTGAAACTATAGTAAGTATATAGAAAGCATATAGTAAGATAGTAAGACTATCATAAGTGTATAGTAAGACTATACTCAGTGTATAGTAAGGCTATAGTAAGTGTATAGTAATACTATAGTAAGTATATACAGTAGTAAGTGTATAGTAAGATAATATGACAATAATATATGTATAGTAAGACTATAGTAAGTTTATAGCAAGTGTATAGTAGACTATACTAAGTGTATAGTAAGACTATAGTAAGTGTATAGTAAGACTATAGTAAGTGTATAGTAAGACTATAGTAAGTGTATAGTAAGACTATAGTAAGTGTATAGTAAGACTATAGTAAGTGTATAGTAAGACTATAGTAAGTGTATAGTAAGACTATAGTAAGTGTATAGTAAGACTATAGTAAGTGTATAGTAAGACTATAGTAAGTGTATAGTAAGACTATAGTAAGTGTATAGTAAGACTATAGTAAGTGTATAGTAAGACTATAGTAAGTGTATAGTAAGACTATAGTAAGTGTATAGTAAGACTATAGTAAGTGTATAGTAAGACTATAGTAAGTGTATAGTAAGACTATAGTAAGTGTATAGTAAGACTATAGTAAGTGTATAGTAAGACTATAGTAAGTGTATAGTAAGACTATAGTAAGTGTATAGTAAGACTATAGTAAGTGTATAGTAAGACTATAGTAAGTGTATAGTAAGACTATAGTAAGTGTATAGTAAGACTATAGTAAGTGTATAGTAAGACTATAGTAAGTGTATAGTAAGACTATAGTAAGTGTATAGTAAGACTATAGTAAGTGTATAGTAAGACTATAGTAAGTGTATAGTAAGACTATAGTAAGTGTATAGTAAGACTATAGTAAGTGTATAGTAATACTATAGTAAGTATATACAGTAGTAAGTGTATAGTAAGATAATATGACAATAATATATGTATAGTAAGACTATAGTAAGTTTATAGCAAGTGTATAGTAGACTATACTAAGTGTATAGTAAGACTATAGTAAGTGTATAGTAAGACTATAGTAAGTGTATAGTAAGACTATAGTAAGTGTATAGTAATGCTATAGTGAGTGTATAGTAAGACTATAGTAAGTGTATAGTAAGAGTATAATAAGTGCATAGTAAGACTATAATAAGTATATAGTAAGTGTATAGTAAGACTATAGTAAGTATATAAGTAGTAAGTGTATAGTAAGATAATATGATTATAATATGTGTATAGTAAGACTATAGTAAGTTTATAGCAAGTGTGTAGTAAGACTATAATAAGTGTATAGTAAGGCTATAGTAAGTGTATAGTATTGCTATAGTAAGTGTATAGTAAGATAATATGACTATAATAAGTGTATAGTAAGACTATTGTAAGTGTATAGTAAAATTATAATAAGTGTATAGTAAGGCTATAGTAAGTGTATAGTAAGACTATCAGAAGTGTATAGTAAGGCTATAGTAAGTGTATCGTAAGATTATAATAAGTGTATAGTAAGGCTATGGTAAGTGTATAGTGAGGCAAGTGTGTAGTAAGACAGTAGTAGTAAGTGTATAGTAAGACTATAGTTAAGTGTATAGTAAGACTATACTAAGTGTATAGTAAAACTATAGTAAGTGTATTGCAAGACTACAGTATAGTAAATGTACAGTAAGGCTATATTAAGTGTATAGAAGACTATTTTAAGTGTATAGCACGATTATAATAAGTGCAGAGTAAGACTATAGTAACTGTGTAATAAGACTATAGTAACTGTATAGTAAGACGATAATGTGACAAATGTGCCCACAGGTGCTCGAGGTCCACGAGAACTTGGACAAGCAAGTTCCTGAGGACTACCAGGATGATCTCAGCGAGAAAGAGAAGGCCATTGTGCGAGAGATGTGCAATGTAAGTGCAACGCTTTCCCTCACCTCACACTGATCTTGTGTTTTATAGTTGACTACTGATTGTAACTCATTTGGAGAATTTTTGGGAGAATGTAATGTGTATGTGGGTAGTATTTGTTGGGGTCAAACATGCAAAACTACCAGTATGATCCTTCGAAAATATATGATTCATATTGAGTATAATATAACTTGTTAAACTATAGTCAAACCTCTGTGGGATTAGGTCAGATGGGATATTTATGTATTTTCTTTTACCAAGTTGTAATGACTTTTTTTTTTAAATTAATTTACTTTTATTATTTTTTGGTTAAGTTGAAATTGTCATGTTAAAATGCTTGGCCCTAATTTGGATCTGGAATTAAAGAAATAGATAATTTATAATGCACACATTAGTTGAAAAGAGTCAAGATATTGTAGATGCAAACTGGTTATTATAGTACGATATGTTCTAAAAATAATTTAGTCATCAACTAAAATGTTGTCTTTTTAGGAGAGGACTTTATGCTGGCGTTTAATGTTGCTATTAGCTTTGTGAGCTTATATGTTCATAATGTTCTTCTTAATGTTCTCAGCTGGTCGGGTTCTTTTAGTTCACCCAGTTCTGGGTGCAAATCAGGTTAGCTTTTGAGTTGCTATCGCTAATGAGGAAGCCTCATTTTGTCTCATTTGGTTGGCCTACCTCGCTTCTTTTCTCTCTCTCTCTCTCTCTCTCTCTCTCTCACAATGCAACACCCACCAACCGCGAACCTCTTAATTGGAAGCTGTAGGATGATGCTCGTAGTTGAGCTGTCAGAGCAATTAAACTGGAGCGGCAGGGGAAAGCGCACTCCCCCCCGCGCCTCAGCCTCACCCCTCCATTCTTCCTCTCCTCCGCCCTCCCCCTCCTCTCCCTCCACCTTCTCTGCGGTGCTGAAAGGCCCGCTTTGGAATAAAAGGTTCACTGATTAGAGAGCGAGCGAGAGCCGGGCTATCTGGGCCCTGCAGAGGTATGTGACAGGCCAGGAATCTGGGGAGCACTACAATAGTACCTCTGTAATGTCTCTGGGGTTCCCTGGGGCCCTTCTGGCTCAGAGATCTCAGCGCTAGAAATAGGCAGGCGGCCTCACAGAGACAGAGGACAGACATGGTTCTACTGTAATGTCTCTGTGGGTGTTTGTGTGCGCACACACTCTTTGGATCTCAAAGTCAGAGTTGAAGTTTTCAGTCTTTAAGGAAAAAGTCTTTTTTCTGCTTAGACTTACTCTTTTAGTCTCCATCTGTCTGTATGGCTTGCTCTGCCTCCTTTTCACAAACTCCTCTCTTTGTCTCTCTCTCGGCATGCAGGTGGTGTGGAGAAAGCTGGGTGATGCAGCAGGATCAAAGCCGTCCATCAGACAGCAACTCTCCGGGAACCAGTTCAAAGGGCCACTGTAGTATGGCAACCAGAGAGAGAGAGAGAGAGAGAGAGAGAGAGAAGGATCTACCTACTCTCACCTGAAACCTCCGTACACGACCCATCACGCCATGCTCCCTACTGCCTAACAGCACTCAGTGTTCCTTCAAAGAATCCTCTCATAAGACCGGATAAGATAAGATACATGAATCAACAAAAACAGACAATTTAGTTTATTATCATTAGCGTACATCGTCAATGTACAACACGTTTTTATCACTCCGAGCTTGCGAAGCGTTGATGACCGGCAGCTAGTTTCACAAACTCACCACTTTTTTTTTCATAATTTCAGGACTTCAGGCTACAGAATGATCTCTCTCCATGAACACCCAACAGTGTATTCTATTCTTGCTATGAATCTATGACGTTAAATTTATCAGTACACACCGATTATAGCTATGCTAAAATTAAGCTAATGCTGTTAACATGGTTTCAAGCACAGGAGCAGACCTTCAGATGTGTTACTGCGTTGTCAAGGCAACACTGTGATGCTGTCTACAGATATGGTTTGATAGTACCTCCCATAGAGACCCTAGCTCCTCCCACATGTATCACCCCCTAGTGGTTAACGAGTATAATTAACATTCTAAAGTGTTAACCAAGTGAAACCCACTGTGACCTAGCGCCTTTTGCTGATAAGACAAGTCTATGATAACAAAGTCTAGAGATCACTGTTAACTTGTGTATATTCTGTATAAAATCATAGCACTACTTCATTGTTAATGTTGATTTTACTTTTATCTATTTTGTATTCTAGCGTGGCCATGTGATCAAATGTTTAGTTTGAGAAGCACACAACCGGACATTAAGCAGGGTTTGCGCTTCGTAATAAAATCCATCTTTTTTTTTTTTTTANTTTTTTTTTTTTTTAATCTTTACCAGATGACTTATTATTCCTTCTTTGTACCATCTGAAAATGTATCAAGGCTATTTTGAATCAAACCATCTCAACGAGTCAGTGGATAAACAGATGATAGTTTACTTATTTTGAATTGTGAGATTAACTAAAATTGTATGCTGTGTGCATGCTTGACAATCATTTCCTCAGGTTGGGGGGCTACAGCTTTACCTTTGCCCTTTTGTGACTGATTGTGTGGGTGAGTGTGCGAGTCTGTGCGTGTGCGTGTGTGCGACTGAATGGTTCTCTTGCAGCTGTAGCATCTGCCTGTGAAGCTTTTTCTCCTCTGAACCCTGGTTATACAACACGACTGCTGAAGACATCTGCTGGGTCCACGCAGGTCAGGCCTCGTCTCGTTAATGCTAACGACATTTTCTAGGAATAAATATTCGGTTTTTGAGCAGCTGATTTCGCTTACGATTTGAGACGAAAGCTCGGGCCTTGTTCTGTTGCATGGATTCAGCAGGTGTGTTTAGGCGACGCATATTTTTGAAAGCTGACTTTTTGTTAGATTGCGAGAGATAACTCTTCCTGTAGATGTCTCCTGAAAACACTAACATTTTAAGTATTCATTGATGTCAGAACAAACAAAAACTGTTTGCCAGTCCAAGTATTCATTAGCAGGTGTCAGAAATGGGAGTGTCATCAGTAACTGCAGTCATTTGTTGACTCAGCTCAGACTCTCTCATTTCTACTTTTATTTGTTCCAAATTAGAACATTTCTGAGGCTGCTCTGTGTGCACCTCTGCTCTCTTAAATAATGGGTAAACTAAATCAAACTATGGTTTTTAAAGTGTCCTTTTTCCTAGGAACTAATTTGAAGCCATGATACAATTTTAATACTTTCTATGGCATTTGATTTGGGATGTGCCATTTTTTTCTGCATGGTGTTTTCATTTGGAACCCAGTTGTTTTTTTAAAAAACATCTATAGTATTTTCTGCCTTTGTGCTAAACCAGTACAGAATCCTAGAATCTACAGTGTAAAATGTCAATTCCTGTAGTAACTAGCATGACTGTAATTTCTTTTCATGAATTTCACTGATATCAGATGGATATTGGCAGGTGGAAAGAGATAAAACATGGAATAGGCAACTTTTAGAAAAAGTTGGAAGAAAATAAACAGTTGTTTAATGCTATTTTAAAGTACTGTCTTTTTTGGGAGAACGCTTTTAATTAGGATGTGTGGATGTGTTATACTGCCCTCTGTTGGTAGAGTACTGCAAGTAAAAGAAAAGTCAGTTCTACTTTAAATAGAAACTCCAACTATGTAAATGCAGCTCAAACTAATAAGATTCAAGTCAATCAATCAATCGTTGGAGAACCAGATCAAACATCAAAATTACTAATGTAGGAAAAGCAGCTTTTTATTACCCGAAATGACACAAAACCAAAGTTTTATAGGATATATAGTACAATCACCGGTTAAAGAGCCTTATCAAGACACATATGGGTAGAAAGTCAAAAAGATCTGTCCATATGAATAGACCGAATATGTATAAATATACCTTAGATTCTTCAGCATTGGACATGGTGGGTCTGATTACAGGCTTCCTGTTTGACTTTACGGTAGATTCACTAAGGGAAACTAGAGCAATAAAATATAGAAGAGGGTGACAATACAAATGTTTCATTCTTCATCACTGAGTGTTTTACACTAATGATGAAGAGAAACATCTTGCAATATGGCCTCACTTTTTACAGCATAAAATCAATATCAAACAAAACTAAGAATAAAATAATATACAGCTTGTTTTGCAGTGTCAGTCCTCTTTGACTATACCAGCTCAATTTATATCTATTGATATCCCTGTAAAGGGAATGAGAAATGTGGATAAAACAAAAATCTCTGCTAGAAAAGCAGATCGATGAAGGCAAATTCAGCAAATCTCAGAGGGGCAGAAAGACAGGGACATCCAATGAGTTTAGAATAAACTTGACATCTTGAACCCCGCAAAAGGACATTAAAAACCTGGATGGTGCTGTTCATCCTCCCACAATGGGTGAATGAACATGTGACAAAATATAGTTGGGAGCAGAAATTTTAGGGAGCTTTTATTTCCTGGTACAGAAAAAAAAAAGTTAACTCACTGCATGGTAGCAGTGCCGTTTCTGATTCTCAGAACCATATCGAATCATATTTCTTGATTAGTCTTCGTTCAGAACTCCAGCACTTGTTTAGCAGAATTCACATTGGAGGTGAACTAGCTCCCTCATCCATTGTTTGTCCCAGAATAACAAGTTCCTGTTCTCTACAGAGAGTGTTACCTCAGCCTGAGTTCCTTGACTGCCATCACTCTCTCCACTCTTCCTCTTCTATTTTCTCCTTTCATCTCATCCACCCGCCACGGTTCAGAGGCATGCCAGGAGGAGGAGGCAGGGGCACCTGCGACTGTCCTGGGGGCACGGGAGGTGGAGGAGGGTACCCTGCAGGTGGAAGGCCAATGCCTGGAGGGGGTACGTGACCTGGCGGCATGCGTGGAGGTGGANCCCTGCAGGTGGAAGGCCAATGCCTGGAGGGGGTACGTGACCTGGCGGCATGCGTGGAGGTGGAGGCGGAGGGTAGCTGTTGTAACCTGGTGGTGGATAGGTTGGAGGCAGACTAGGTGGCGGGTATGTGGAAGGTGGAGGTGGAGGTGGTGCGGTGGGCGGTGGGTAGACATGGGGGTGGTACGGTGGCATTGGGGGCCCGTAGCTGGGTGGCATGGGAGCGTAGGAGGGACCCTCTGTCTTCATCATTGACTGCAGGCTCTGGTAGCCCTCTCCAGACATGTAGGAGCTGCTGGTGGACATGATGTAATTGGAGGGTGGAGGCGGAGGGGGGCNTCGGCGGGAGGTGCCGGAGCCGGGGCTTTGCGGTCTAATGAGCGAAGAGAACAGAAAATACCTGATCATCCATTCGGTCAGCAACAAAAAGCTACTGAGAGCTCAAATAACCTTTCCCAGCTCCACCGCCAGGCTTCAGCCTCACAGGAGGTCTCATTATCAGGCTCCAGCCCTAATCAGATTGGTCTGGAAGAGGTTAGGAGGAAAACATAATGTCCAGACGAGATGCTGGTTACGTAAACAGACTGAGAAGACTTAAGCTTCCTCAGCAGGGGTCCGGGCTGCTCATTCAGACAGCAGCACAATACCTACCAACTTCATCCACCCAGTTATTATTTTAATTTCTATCTCAATTTCTTCCAAATTAAACTGAGGGAGATGGGGGAGGGGGGATGAACAACCAGCAGTCACTCACCTGGGGGAGGCTGTGATGTAGGCAGGGGGGGCATGGGGCTCTCCAGTCGTGGAATCTTTGATCCAACTTGTTCTGTAAGTCAAACGGACCAGTCGATAACATGCAAAAGCCTTGCAAATCTGGTGTTTGCATTTGGGAACATTGCTGAAGGCTTGAATAGTTGGACAACGGAGAAAACGTGATTATTTACTCCCAGCCACGCAAAATCTGTCTACTGTTTCTAAGACTACCTAAAGCAGTCACCCTCAAAATCTGGACTCCGATCCGGACCGAACCACAACTGTCTCCAGACTCTGAGGAAATTATACTTTTCATATGTATTATCTGTGGGACATCGCTGCAATGCTATGAGTCAAAATTCTCTGCTTTCTCTGCTGCAAAGTGAAACTGAATGTCCGACTGAGTTGACAGCGCAGCTAGTTTCGTCAGCANCCCCTCGACACCTTAAATTGTCAGTAAAAAAATAAAAAATTAGGATCCCAGTCTGACCGTGGCTTGACTGGCCTGAATAAATGGACCTTTGTCTTATTGAAAATTTTCTTTGTGGACCTTTTTGAGTACCCCTGACCTAAACAGATGTAATGTAACTGACCTCATCTAAATACATTAAAGGGAATAGCTGAGATAAATACAACTCTTACCTGGAGCCTTTGGTTCATCTTTTGGAGATGTCTGAAACAAAAGAAGTTAAAATGAAAATAAATAGCCACTTCCTATTTTGAAGCAATTTGTATTTTCATTGTTCAATTAAATCACACATAATCTGAAGTGTATCATTGAAGATTCATGTACACGTGCTGCAGATGTGTTGCATTATGGGTCAGTATCATCTTCATGTACATATATAACTCAACCCAGTTTGTATATGAAGTCAAGAAAATCCTTCTGAGCTGCAAACAAAGTCAAGCAGCAGGAAAAGCTGCAGGCTGTGTAAAAACCTGAAATGTCGGCTGTTCAGACTAAGCTAACTAAAAATCATGAGGCTTGGATACATGCTGATAGGTTCAGTTGATCACTGATCCTGTTTATTCACCATGTAATCCAAGCGTGTACTCACATGTGAGCGTTTGAGCTGGCGAGCAGGGCTGCCACCCTGAGGAGAAGTCTTCTTTGGTGGTGGGGGAGGAGGGTTGGTGACCTGGGGTTGGCTCAGCGGGGCTGGAGGAGTGGGGACCTGAGGTATAGGTGGCCGCTCCTTCTCCTGCATCTGCTGAGGGATGGGCTTGTTGCCCTGGGAGTACAGGTCCAGGATCTGGTGGCAAATGTCTGAGAGACAAAGAAAAGCATAAGAGTTGATGAAGCTGAATCTGCTTTACGATGACCAATCCAACGCAGTTAATAAAGTGTTTACTGACCACCATCATTGTAGGAAAGACATGAAATGTTACATGTACCTTCAAGCAGCTCAACTGGGACATCCTGGACAAACTGCTCCCACCAGCGGCGCGATGACTGCTTGGCAGTCCATTCCTGGATGTCAAACTTACAGAGACGGCCGGCCAGATACATGACAGCCACGGCTATGATCTCTGGCTCCCATTGCAGAGACAGCATGGTGCACAGACTGGGTGGGACAAGCAAAACGGGAAGATCCAATTAGTCAGTTTGGGAAAAAAAGGCAATTAGGAAAAATGTCTAATAAAAATCTTAGCTACCAAGTATACAAGTATTAACATAAGTTTAAATTTTTGTACATGCCATACCTATCAATAAAGTACAGAAAGTGCACAAAATCCTACAGTCTGTATATGTTCAGCAACATAAAATAAATCTGTTCCAGGGAAATCAGATACTGCAATGATATCATGAAAACAGACCTTTCTCAGTGGACATTTTGACTTGTCATAGCAGAAAAATCCAGGTTATACATGTTTTCAAAGTCAATATGTCCACCATAGGAAAGTCTGTTTAGTAATATATTCAACTATTAAGTACAAGCTTGAGTGTGTCCAATATATGACACACAGCACTCCAGAAGAATTCATCAGGGGGGAATTAATGTTAACGCGCCAGCTGCTCACCTGTCATTGACAAAGGTCCACGCCATTTGCAGCACCTTGCACACTTTATTCTTCTCACCTTCAATGAGAAAAAAAAAAAAAATCCAAATGTTTTACCCTGGAATAATAATGTATCACACTTATATTTGTGTTTCATTCCATTCTTGTGTAATCTCACCTTTCAGCTGCTTGACATAGCGCAGCAGGAACATGTACGGGTGCTCCACCTGCAGGTCAAATTTGATAGTCTGGAGCAAGATTCTCTCCAAAACCATGACCTCTTCCTGTCAGAGGAAATAAGAAATGCTTTGGTGACCCTGTTAGCAAGTCCACTACAGACCCAAGCTGGGCAATTTCAGATTTTTCACTATATATATATGAAAACAACTTCCTACCAAGATAAAAATGTTGAAAAATTAAAAAGAAAATTGCAGCCTTATTTTAAACTCTATTTATTCACAAGTATAATAAATGTGAAAGAATCTCCTTGGCATGGGTGTAGGAAGGCAGAAGCAACAAATCAATGAAAAACTGAATACTGCACCTTTGGGTCATCACCAAACTGGGCGAACTGCACATCATTCAATAAGCTGCGGGCTGTTTTGATGATGTCTTTACACTTCTTCGGGGTTTCCTCCACTTTTCCAGCCAGGAAAAGACAGCAAGCACCTGTCACCTGTGAAAACACGAATCAACATTAACCTCTTGCATTTAACATTTTTCCAGAAAGTAAAAACATTGATGATAACTTTCAACTGAACTCACATATCTGGGAAACTGCTTGAAGGAGTGAAACATGTAGAAGCGGTGGAAATATATGATGCCGGTTGCCAGTGTGTCGTAGTGTCTGATATCAGTTAAGGTTATTACAAAAACAATTTGCAATCTCCAATTTGTAGGCCAGTCTTCATTTACCAAAACAGATGCATGACTTCTATTGTGCTTCTTACATTATGAAAATATCCCATTACTACATACATGCATATCTTTCCAATCAAATGTTACACATCTCTTATGTAAAAAATAAATACAGAAAAGCTGACAGAATGTAGTGAATTTGATGTGTAACTGTCTGATCTGCTTTCAGGTAAGCAACTTGATTAATCAATTAGTCAAGGATACAGGCCAAGTCGGGTCCCAACATCAAATATGAAGCGGGCACCCTCTCTCCGATACCGGGCCTCTGTACCAGGGTCCAGGCCCTCAGACTGAGATGGGGTGTGGGCCAAGTCCTTCTTGTCCCAGTACCAGCATGGCTTGATGTGGTCCAGAATTGTTTGGCCCACCACTGACGAGTTCTCCTTGGATTCCTTCATTGACTGGGGAGAGGCTACGGTGGATGGACCTGCTGAACCGGACTGCAACAACACATAGATTTACATAGAGTAAAAATCTTTTTAAAGCCTCCAAAACCACTTTCACACTTTTTTTTTGTTTTTGTTAAAAAAACAAAATGTGGAAATGCTAAAAATAAAATCCAAACATAACTTTGTGAGATATCTCAAAATGGTTTGAGATATCTCACAAACTATTTCATCATTATCCTATTTGTGTGTAATATGGGGAACAAATTTTGGTGTTCCAAATTAACTAGTGCCAAAGTTAACTGGTGACTACAGAATGATCTTGAAAACAGGAAGAGCATTACTTTGTTAAATATTCCTTTCCCAAATAATGAAATGAAAAGGCATTTGCAGGGACAACCAACTGAACTCTTTAACTTTCTTTTCTTTCGTTTTTTTTTTTTTTTTTTTTTTTAGCATTTTAAGTTTTACATTATACACAAACAACCATTAATACTAATCACCAGTAAAAGTTTTAAATAAGAACACTGTCTTCATTGTTTTAATAAAGGCTAAATCGACACACGCCATTACTTCATTATCGATTATCAAAAAGTGAAAGTTTAAAGTTATGAATGTAAAATTTGGGCTGTCATCACGTTTAGTATAAAGTCACCAGATAACACGGTAACTTCTTAATTTGGAATACCTGCATATTGGGCAGGACATCCAGCATTCGCTTTCATTCATTCTTAAATAAACTACTGCTATTACTACAACATAAAATCATAACCATGTCAGAAAATTACTTAATACTTATGTATAATCAATAATAACGGGATTCTTCCGTGTTATACCGAAACTGTTAGCTAGCATTCATTAACGCTAACTACGCTACCGTTACCAAAGTTAGCTTAGTGTGGCTAAATTCTTAGCACTAAGTGAATATTAGTCAGATACCTTTGAGCCAAGAGTTATGCAGATTGGACGTGCTACATAACGTTAAGAAGCGTAAATATAAGTGACCAAAGCCAGACACGTTGCCGATTAAACAGGTGGTCCTCTCCTCTATTGTGGCTAGTTAGTAGCTAACCTCTGCTAGCAAACTTGCTCCACTCGAGGTTTTACGCCAAAGCTCGTCAAATCTATTTTAAATCCGCCTCTATCAGTTTCGATCTGTTTGTAAAGAAATGTGACTCTTACCTTTAACATGAAGTCTACAAGGTAAATCAATCAATACAGTAAGTTGTATGAATTATCCGTAATTATTCACAATAAGTTGGCTAACAAGTGATCAACAACAGTCCCCATTGTAACAAGGGCACCGCCGTTACGGATTACGTCAGAGGCTGTTAGTGATGTCATTACGCAGCGCAACAAATAACATGCTGTGGTTAGATTTTGAGATTCTTGATCCTGTTATGATCTTATGATCTGTTGCTGTGCTTTCTCTGTTTAGTGTTTCTATTTTTTACATATTTATATTTCAATTATAAATCTGCTGTTAAAATGCTAGATGAACGCCAGAGTAAACATATTTTTTTCATTAGTGTACAATAAAATTATTGTTCTCACCAATATTATCCACTAGAGGGAGACAAAGAATGACTTTGCTGTCCAGCAATAGATTTGACCCACAGTCGATTTAACCACATGGACCTAACTCACTCCACAAATCAGTATTTTCTCTGCAAAACATTTTTTTTTTAAAAAAAAAGCTTCCAGATTTCAAAGTAAAAATAATAATAATAATAAAAACACATTATATGAATTATTTTACACATTATATGAATTCTACATATAACGAATTCAATGTATAATCTGTATTACTTCTATAAAATACAGAAGTAATACAGAAACCAGACACTCATTAACAAAACAGATTTCAAAAATAATGACTTGATCAAATCAGTAGAATAGAGTAAATTTAAATCAGATCAGGATAAGATTTCTGATGAAATCATGCTTTGAGAAGTTATTTTAAAGATAACACTAACACAATAATGCAGATCTCTTCATTCCTTCTGTTAAGTCCTTCCAGAGNTATTTTAAAGATAACACTAACACAATAATGCAGATCTCTTCATTCCTTCTGTTAAGTCCTTCCAGAGTCTCAGTGCCCTGATGTAAAGGTCCAGTAACCCTAGATCTACATCTAGATAGCCAAGATGCCACCACCAGAGAATCTCAGGCTGCATGTAGGCTTATAGGTCCTTAGCAGCTTCATAATATAGCTCAGTGCCAGGCTATAAAGAGTTTTAAAAAGTTTAAAAAATTTCAAATCAATTGTAAAATAAACAGCTGGTATGATTAAGAGAAAATAGGTGTAATGTGATCCCATTTCTTAGTTGTAATCAAAAACTTGCTAGTTGAATTGTGTCCATTCTGAAGTGTAAGTGTTTTTGATCCAGTAAACAGGAGGTAAACAGTCTAAAAAGACTATCCCAGCCTTGCTTTGGTAGAAAAGGCGGCAGTGACTCATTTACTTCATCCAGCTAAAAATTTGGAATCTGNAGCCTTGCTTTGGTAGAAAAGGCGGCAGTGACTCATTTACTTCATCCAGCTAAAAATTTGGAATCTGCATCTATTATATATTCAGTCGTGCTTGGACAAATCTTATTAAATGTGGGAGAAACTGTCCTGATGTGTCCTGTAGAAAAATAAGAGCCTTGTCTAGTTGCCCATGGCGAGGAAGCATCCCAATCTGTCACTCAAATCCAAACACACACACACACACACACACACACACACCACAGTAAATCAGCTTATGAATAATATATACTTGTACTTTCTTTATTAATATTAAACACAGCATAATGAAGCACAGCCTATAAGCAAATCCCAGAGCAATATTCATATTACCATGGGCTGTCCTAGAGTGGACCTTTCATTGTTTGTGTCAGTTCTTTGTCACTTTGTGGTTAAACATCAAAATGCCATTTTAACATGTTTGCACTCTTAACCTAAAGAACAGCGCATCCTTTCTTTGTTCTCAAACAAATAATGATGTCCAATTTATTCTCATACGTACAGTATACATCTTTTGTACAAGTTAATGAAATTCTGGCATTCATGAGAGAGCAAATGGACAGTAAGTTGAAAAATGGAAAATAAAAAGATGTCATGTGACGACAGTGACCCAGAATTGAAGCTACGAAATTGCATTTGTGTATGTGCATATTAATAGAGTATGTGTCTCTTGTTACTTACTAAACTGTAATTTCAGTATGTGCTCATTTGTTGTGTATGGAATCCCTGCAGTGTTTTCAGCTCACTCAGGTATCTCTAATGCAGCAGTAGCATTTAGCACAGAAGATGTATGTCTCCTTAAAGGCAACACTTTGGGCTTAAAACCTTTCCTGTGTCCACAGGCTGGTTATTTGTGTTATGTTGGCCCTGTGCAACTCATCTTAAACTGCTTTTGCCCAGAGCCAGCAGATACAAGCTATAATGGAGACATTGATGTATTATTGAGAAACCCATGGGTAAGGATCAAGGAACTGCTTGCAGCCAGCAGGGAAAGCAAGAGAGTGTGTGAACTCCGGATAATGTTTTCCTTCAATGTCCATGGCTGCTGTTGCTCTCTTGGCCTGATGCAGAAAGAAGACATTTCATGTAAAATCACATACTAAATTTATGTGCTCCAGTCAAAGCAATATGCTTAACAGTGTGCTCAGCGTGTCTGTGATAGGTAGCTGTTGTGCTGTACTGTTTCCATGTGGCGTCTGCTGAGGGTATGTCGACTTGAGCCAGAATGAGATGACATTTCATTTATATAAATAATTACTGTCCTGAAAGTCCCCTAGGCCTGCCCTGAAGCAATCAAACTTCTAATGCTCTTAAAATTGCCCACCATATTTTATTAATAGGACACTATAAAATGTATTGCTATAGCTGCACACTTCCCTGCAGAGATAGTGTCAACCTTAAATGTACGTATTAGGACTTTTATTTCTATTCATCAAGATATTTCAGGCAAATGAAAGATCAGTTTGGAGATGTGTGTTTAGAAGGCAAGCCTGTACAAAGCACTAATCTGTGCTTACACACTGAGAATGCACTGATCTTAATGAATACAATGAATTATGTGGGGAATTATTACCCATTAGTGCCATTAATTGAGCTAACCTGATCTGCTGTTCAAGGACTCTCTTGGATTCTGAATTAAGTGGCAAATTAAGGAGGCCTATTCTTCATTTTAAAAGTATAACCCGTGTGTGTTAAACTATCACCCCTAAACAGCTTTGTATTGTCTCCTGCCTGTGCCAACAGAGGGTACTGTTGCCTCACAACATGCTTAAATTAACCCAACAAAAGATGCAGTCTGCTGCTTTTAATATCATTATTTGGCGATTTACATATGCTATTAAAGCAATAACAAGAATGTCATTTTTCACCTGCAATTAAAGGATTTCATGAACCGTGATTGGGTGATATAACTCAAATTTAATATAGGTGTGGGTGGCCCTGTATGGTATTAAAGAAAATTTTAAACAATTTTCTTTTTATTAAAGTAAAATGCAAATACACCATATAGAACTACATGTGAAAAAAAGTTGCAGGAGTCCTTACACATAAAATAGAAGGAAATAAGTTTAAAAAGTGTGTGTTCTTAGAGTTATCCAGCACCAAAATGATAATAAGAGTCGTATAGCTCATGGCGTGTTGGGTATAAATTAATGATCATAGACAGCTTGAGGTATAAAAAGTATCTGGGGTGGGGCTGCATACAGTACTGACACTGCCTTTGAAATGAGTAAAGACTGATGAGGTAATTACTTTTTTTTTTTTTTTTTTTTTTTNGCTGAGCACCGGGGAGCTCAGCCGCTGGTCGCCCCCGGTGTCCGTGGGTAGCCCGCCGGCTTCAGATGTTTAGTGTCTCGCACTCCCATGGACGCGCAAACGTCATGGACGCACTTGAACTTGAATCCCATCCCACCCCGGAGGCAACCCCCCACAACACACACATGATCACACACACACGTACACACACACGGGGTCTTCCTAAACAGAGCTCCTTTCATCTTGTCACGAGTCAATAAGAAGTAGCCTCAACACTAGGAAACATTGGACCTCGGCTCGTTGCGGAGGAGGAGGAGGTGTCTCGTCTGCCCGCCTGTTGTCTCTCTCTCTCTCTCTCTCTCTCTCTCTCAACGAGGCTACTGCCAGAGCCAAGAGTTGCCGCTCCGCGCAGCGATGCCAAAACGCGCAGGAGTCGTCGGTGCCAAAGGGTCATTTTAGCGCACTACTGCCGAACTGGAAGGACTGTAGGGATCAGTAGGGATCTAGAACAAACACCATTTGACCCCCAGATGATACAATCACATAAACACAGTTAAGAAAAGGGGAAAAAGGAGAGGAGCCAAAGCTTCACCGCAGTCCACTTCATCTGTCACCGCGGTCGCTGCAGAGGTGTGCACACCGGGATTTTTATTTTTTTTTTTTAATCTAAGAAGCGCAGTTACAAAAGGTCATTCCAGTGTATCCTACCTGTGTAAATATCACCACCCCGGCACCCGTAGTGCACTCCTTCCTAAAACTACTTTGGCGTCTTCAGTCCAGGTGTTTGCTCCCCTGAAGACGTGACGCGCTGCAGGACACTGGACAAATCAGTCTTCCATCCTCGCTGCGCTCCGGTACCGTCTCCTCACCTTCCGACAGCCCCTCAGAGTTGCAGCGGGAGGCAGCGAGTAGTCGGGGCATAAGGGGGGAAAGTTGGTCACCTGCGATCCAGAGAGGACCGACACCACGGTTCAAGCCGACTCCAAGTGCCGTTCACCGGGCGATGCCAGAGTAAATGCCGGGGCAATGTCCCGCCGCAAGCAGGTGAACCCTCAGCACTTATCGTTGACGCACAGGGAGACAATACAAGGTGAGTTTCATTCCTCACCTGATGTGGGATGATGTTCATTGATTTTACTGATAATTTTAATGATTTTTTTAAATTATTATAATTCAGATTATGAGGGCTATAGAAAAAGCTAGAATAAAAGAATTTGATTCGAGTTGTATCCACATAGCCAATTGCATTTTGGCTTTGAAAATGAAGATTTTTAGGAAAACTAACCAGGATGTGTGAAACTGAATTTAACATGTTAGAACAGCAGTGCAGATTCAGAACTTTACATTTTAAGAGTAAATTTGATTAATTGCACGGATTATTACACGTTGTTTTACATTTTAAAATATATATGTTAAGATAATTTGGGAATATTTTAAATGCATCTTCTGTGGCTCCACAGTTTGGCACTAATACAGGATAATTAAGAGATGATCACTTGATAACTATGGTAGGTGTTTACCTAAGTGTGTATGTGTGTGTGCGTGTTTACACATGATAGATAGAGAGAGAGAAAGAGAGAGAGAGAGAGAGAGAGAGAGAGAGAGAGAGAGAGAGAGAGAGAGAGAGANAGAGAGAGAGAAAGAGAGAGAGAGAGAGAGAGAGAGAGAGTCAGTGTGTGTGAAAGAATAAGAGTAAACATTTCTCGTCTCTCATATTTCAAGATGTGAAATAGGTTTGTTTTTCGTTGTTCGTCTGACTTATAACTTGCTTATTTAGTATACCTTAGTGCAGGTATTTTGTATTTTTGCTCTCTCTCTGTCTCTCTCTCTCTCTCTCTCTCTCACTCACACACACACACACACACACACACACATTTTTATGCCATATAAGCCTATCTCACTTAAGATTTTTTTTTTTAGAACTGACAAAATATAAAGAAATGCAGGTAAATAATTTTAACAATCAAAGGAAAGGAGAAAACATGAAATCCAATTTAAGTTAATAACAATCTAAAGTTTCAATCACACCTTTTTTTTTTTTTTTTTTTTTTTTAGTGGAGGGTCATAACTAGTTTGAAGCTCCTCGGAGCTGCGACCGAAATTTTGATTAAATTGTGCAGATTAAATCTGCGGCAGGAATTTTTCGGGCATATGATTAAAAAAAGTCTCATAATCCAATTTGAAATCAATTATATCAATTTAACCTTCATCTCCAGGCACTCAGCTTTTCCTAAATCCAATTTCATAGTGGCCTAATCTGGGTAATTCATCGCAGAAGTTCATGATGTAATCTTTGACCAATCTGTTTTGCGTTGAGTTTTAGGCGCATTCCGTCCCACCCGACACCATTTAGCATTTCCACTAATCATTTATCTCCCTCACTTTGCCTCTTCTCTATTTCAATTTATTCTCTATTTCAATTGAAATAATTAAAGCAATTTCAAACGCAAATAGGAATCAGAAATCTAAATGTCTGGGTTTTCCTCCTTTTTTTCTAATTAAGAAAGTGTGGTGCATCATAAGCAGATTTTAGGCAGATGACAAATATTGATCAAGCTTGAATATTGATCTCGTTGTATTTTTCCTCTGCTACCACAGTTAGTTAATTAAAGTAAAGACATGTTCCCCCAGAATTCATTTTGACTGTGCAGTCAGCAAATGTCCATGAAGTACAAAACTACAGTTTTACCTCAGGCATGTGTGTGTGTGTGTGTGTGTGTGTCTGTCTGTCTGTATCCGTTTAGCATTTACCTGCATGTGTCATGACAAATAATAGCAGCTGTTTGCATATATTTTATTGCCAGTAGGGAAAAATGCACAAATTTGGACTAACTGTTAAATATTTGCCTACTCTCCTTAAGGCCATGGGTCACTTTATTTGACACTTTTCATTAGTTTCCATTATGATTTCATAAAACCATACAGGGCCTGCTGTGCTGTCAATAAATTCTCCTAACTGGCATTAATTACACACACTTGCATACTTTTCAAACACAATAAATTATATTAATTATTAGCTGACATAGATTAGTTATGGATAATATGTGTTAATGAGTCTGAGCTGATGCTGCATTCCCTTCTGTAAATGTCCCTAGGATGCATCTGTTCTTTATCGAAGCTTTTAATGGTTGCTTTAATCTCACTTTTGTCCCCACACCTCAGCTGGCACATCTGTAGCAACCTCCAAGTGTCAAACAGTTGGGTTAGGATATTTGGAAATGCTGAAAAAGGGTCATTCAGCTTAAGCCTGCAGGAGTCAATGTTGTAGTAAAGCGGCGTTTCGAGCAAGCACGGTAGGATGCTGAAAAGCTGGGGCATCTGAGAGGCCTGAATCTCGTCCTACCTGTTCTTTCACATGATACTCCGTGTCAGCTGCTTGAACTGCGGCCTCAAGCACAGCAACAATGACCTGAGAGGCATGAGTGCATGATTAAGGAATTACTGGACTCACAGGTTTTCTTGTTTTTGTAATGCTATCAATGAGGTCAAATGCAATGCCAAGGTGCTGGACCTTGAACAGATGAGGGAAAATTAATTACATTATACAGAATATTTGCATTTGTGCATGCTATTGTTCTTTCTTTATGTGTTTCTGGGCAAGTTGTGCATATGTGCCCCTATTTGAATAAATCGCCTGAACTATGTTTACCACACATACAGGATGTCTTAATAATTATCCATCTCTGATGGATGCTCTGATGGATTCGATATTCTAATATACCTACCATTTAATGTCCCGAGGCTGCGTGTCCCTGTCGGCTGTTTCCTTAAGCTGGGTGGGTCTGGAGAGGACCAGGATCACACCTCAGGCTGGAGGATCTGAGGAGTGCTGGGGAAAAACCAAACTTTCTGTAATTTGACTGAGTCAACATATGAGTGTAGCATTATCACGACTGTCCTGCTGAAACTTCTGAGAGCATTTCAGAGTTTTATTAAAAAAGAAAACTAGTAGATTTTTGTATTTAGGTGCATTTTTGATAGTTTTCAATCTTTATCAATCTGGTCAGTTTGGTCCTGGAGTTATGAAACATTTCCTGCAGGTGGGAAACAGTTTCAGCTCTCAAAACCATTCACAGGTGTCTACTAACAAAAGTAATAATATGCCAACATATATCTACTACGTGTCAGATCAAAGATTATTAACAGGAACTGAACAGGAACTGTGCCTGCAGCGATGGCCCTATAGGTCATACTCTACTTAGAAGTGCAGAGAACCAGAATGTCAGCATATTTCTGGACAGGCTTTAGTGGAAGACTATGTACTGGAAGTCTATTTGCCAGGACAGGCAACAAGAGGGATGTACGACTGACAGTAACCGCAGTGAATACACGCAATGCCCAAGTATGCACCAAGGCAAGCACATGTGTAGATGCACAGCACATGTAACTGTACAGGCATCACACTCAAACTGCGTGATCACATGTGCAAATTGCATGTGCTATTCATATTCACACACTAATAAACCACATGTAACATCCTATTCTGTCTAAGTTGAGTTTGACCTTAAATTTACAGTTTATCTTTAGCCCTCCTGGGCTTTTTTTTTTCTTATTTTCTTTTGGGCCCTTTCAGCATGACTAAGGTCACAGCCACGACAAAGAGACCAAACTGAAGAATATGCTTTTGAATTATTCAGACGTTAACGTAGAAAGTCTGATTATTAGTGTCACAAGCCTCCCTTTGTCAAAGATCAGTATTTCTAGAGTTAAATAAGCATTATTGCAGAGAATAGTTCTCCTAGATTTATCGATGAAAATGCCTCTTGATAACGGTCTCTCAGAATTGGCATGCTACTTATGAAACAGTTAATGATTTTTCTTTATTCACACCATATGGCTGTCAAATGGTAGAGAGAAACCCACCGTACGCATTGCGACGCCACAGTAAATATTCACACACACACACACATTGTGGTAAATGCATGATAATCTCACAGGAGATGACTGGTGAACATGTTTATGATTTACTATGACACATTTCAGTTTATTGTCCTAATGTTGCAGATTCCTTTTCTGTATTTCAGTATAATTAAACACATTTAATTCATTTTGCAATGCTATGAAGTTTTTCATTATTATTATTATTTCCCTGACCTCTAAAATTGTTTGGCAGATTTGATTTATATCTCCAAATGTCATGCCTCATAGCTTACAAGCCATTTTTACTGATTAGTGACAAGTCACAGTCAGCTGCATAGTTGTATTTTGCTTCACTTTCAGGATGATAATCTAAGATTTATGATAAGAAATGAGACTGCTACGGATTAAATGGTGATAAGATAATGAAACACACACCACCGGCTTTACACAACACACACTGTTGCAGCTCTCTTTGGCAGTCGTAACGAGAAAAAGGGATAAGCTCAGCGAGGCCGCTTGTTTGAATTTTTGATTGCAACCATCTGCAACGTTGTTGGTGTCATTTATTTTCAATGACAGCATGAATCTTACCCCACTTTCCCTGTGGGGATTACACGTGTGAGAGCGTGCATGTGTGTGTGTGTGTGTGTGTGTGTGTATGCATGTGTTTTAAGCTCAGCAAAAGGGGAAAACAAAGAAAGGAAGACAGGTCTGAACCCATACAGTATGGCTGAGTGTCATATGAATGCCCCTGGCCTTGCTTTGCCTGTACCACTAGAACATAGTGTACCAATAGTATTAAATGCACTTTAAGGTAAGAACTAAAGCACAACATTAAACGGCTTCCTGTTTAATCCTTAGATGCTCACCAGAACCTAAACAAACTAAACTCCTTCAATTAAACCAAATATTCATCTATCCAGCAAAAATTACATTTTCTCAGTTTCTTGATAATCTGACAGCAGAGAAAAACTCGTTGAACCATGTCGTAAAAATTTCTTTGACTTCACCTCAGGCAAATTAAACAGCAAAGAGAGTCATCACCTTTCTAAGAGCATATAAGGGCAAACACAGTAATTAGGGATTAGTGGAATTTATAGGGGCAGGTAATGGAGGACAGCAGCCCATTATGCTGCTACATGCACCGTGGCATGTTTTACCTCCATACCTGGCTTATTTGCTCTATTACAACTCCTTCAAAAAACATTGACCAAGATCGAAATTTTCATCATATATATCACATATGTTGCCCATTTTTACCGGCCTTGAAAAACGCTAATCGGATTGCCTGGTGAGCATTTTAACATTTGCAGTTAATTAGAGAATTTCTCATGGTTTCTTCATTAAGTACATTTTGGCGAGGCGTTTGAATATTTTTTCGACCTTTTGCACAAATGGAAATATTGGTGAAAGAGGCCCATTGTCTTGAGCTGTGTCTCCCATCTGGTACATATTGTGCAGTGGCAGTGTGTGGCAGCAGTGGAGTGACTGACTGACTCTCTCCTCGTCAAACTGATAGGGGGTGCTCTAAGGCTGCCTGACTTGCCCACACTTCAGGAGGCAGAGCAGTCGGACTGTCATTTGCTGTTCGTTGCTGTGTGTACTGTATGTGTGAGAAAGATAGAAAAATAAAGCATGTGTGGTATCGCGTTAGACAGCTGGGTTTCATTGCTATCATCACGCTTTCTCAACGGTGGCATGTTTGACAGTGCATCTGCTATGCTCCCTTACCTATCAAGCATGTACCTTTCACATAGGAGTTTATCCAGAGGAATTAGACACTGTCTGTCATGATGAGAGGCTACATTAGCGTGTTATTCTTTTGCGTGTGTTTCCATTTGTGCCCATGGAGGAGGGTTTTTTTTTTCTGTCGCATTCCATGCTGGTGCTTTTTTGCACATGTTTTTCTCACAGCGGTGAGCCTGAGGACAGATGAGTGAGCGGGTTTCAGAGAGGGGTGCGGTTTTAGAAGATGTCCGACTGATATTCCAGTGGCATAGTGATAGTGCCAACGCCTGTTAATTTACTGCCTTCTGCCCCAGGCAATGTTACTCAACCACAGGTTAACAAACAGGCCGTACTCTGTCTGTCTTTTCTTTGCTTCTTAAAAGGAAAGTCGAGTTCAAATGTCCAGGTGTCTGTCAGTTCGACATCTACGACACATGAGAATCTGGGACTTTTCAAATCATTATCACGCCATCTGTCATGAATATGTTTTTTTAATGCTGTCAGAGCGTGTATTTAAATGCACTGCATGCATATACGTGTAAGCATGCACACGCTGAGATGGATTATGTGAACACACTCAGGAACACTGGTTCATGTGAATCATGGTCGCAAGCTGTGAACCGTAGGTAAATATGTGTTTGTGTTCCTTTTTTTTTTTTTTTTTTTTTTGCCACCGAAGATTATTAGATGGAAATTATCTGGCAGGCATCCAGGAATCTGACACCGTTTAGAGAAAAGATATTTGGCATCAGATAATCACTCCAGGGCGAAGTGAGGGCTGTCTAAGGGCAAAGGGTGTGGACTGGAACATGTGTGCAAGAGTGTGGGTGTGGGGATGGGGGGGAGGGGTGATACATAGCTGCAAAGACATATTTGGAATAATAAAACAAATCATGCAAAACTGCATGCGACACTCAGCGGTGGCTCTGCCCGTTTTTGTAACGGTTATGGCTGGGAGTTTAGAGGAGCGACATCCGCCTGAGATGGGCGATAAGAGAGTTTAGGATCTCTGTCTGATAAGTAAGGCTCAGGTGGATACACAGACGCACACAAAAGAACACACACTCCCTTTGTCTAATCTTTGAAATTACTAGGATGTCATGTTTGGAGAGAGAGAGAGAGAGAGAGAGAGAGAGAGAGAGATGGGAGATGTGGGTGCTACACCATAAGAGGAACAACAGAGACAGGCAGGATTTGCTTGCTCTTCTCCCAGGCATCAACACCTCTCCCTGGGTACCCACTCACTTAGACGCCGCTATAGTCTCTGGAGCTTCAGGGTTCCTCCGGGCTCTTAGATGAGGACACATTTTCATACTGGTAGATCAGGGCAGTGTGTATAAAAAAAAAAAAAAAAAAAAAAAAAAAANAAAAAAAAAAAAAAAAAAAGAGGTTATCCATGAGGGATTTACGTTAAGCTGAGGGACTCTGTCTTCACCGTCGTGGGGGGAGAATGTGTAATAGTTATTAATGACCGTGTCACGTCTGTGAAGAATGAGATTTACTCTCTTAACAGGACCCCGGGTTTGGCTTTATAGATTTTCTGTCTATGGAGAGTACAGCGTTCTTACTCACCTGTGTGCCGCTCCATGACAGAGGCACGTAGACATTTTTCTCTGTGTCGTTTTGCTTCCCCTCTCTCTCGCTCTGGCACACAGACACACACACACACACACACACACACACACACACACACACACACAAACACTGGTGGATGTGGTCTCCACTTTGTTCTGCACTTGCTGGGGCTCCCATGTGGTGAAAACAGCCATCTAACTGTGACAGCTTAGTGCAGCCAAGGCCCTCACCGGAAACCCAGCCTGCACTGTGAGATGAATAGCTTCCTGACTACACACACACACATGCACATACAGTTAGATATATACAGTATATGCAAGTGTTGAGTCCCGCCCACACAGATTTTTAGCCTGATAAAGCTGCTCCCAGGTGTTTTTCTAGGTGAAGAATCTTTACGTTGAATTGTTTTGCACCAACGAAAGCGACACACAATTGTTTCATGTGATAGAGATGCTTTTATCAGGTAATATCATCGAGAAATCCGAAACCTCTCTGTTTTTTATCTCCATGTCTCTTTACATATCTCATGTTGCTCTCTTTTCATCTGTTTAAAAAAAAAAAAAAAAAAAATACACTACTGATTGACATTTCTCTCTCTCTCTTTTCAGTAGAGGCCAATCATGAGCCAGGGGTGGGATCTCCATCTCCAGAGCACTCCACCCCCAGCCCTCGGAGGGTGGCACCCAGGGAACATGACCTCCTGACCTGCGGCCAGTGCCAGACTAACTTCCCTCTGGGGGAAATCCTGGTTTTCATCGAGCACAAGCGGCGGCTGTGCAGGGGGCCCCGAAGCGCACCGGAATCCTTCCACAAGCCCGGAGAAACCGGCGGTAGCAGTTGCATTCCCAACTCTTCCAGGGCCNCGGAATCCTTCCACAAGCCCGGAGAAACCGGCGGTAGCAGTTGCATTCCCAACTCTTCCAGGGCCCAGTCTCTGGCGCTGGGTAGAGGGGCTGTGCCGGTGGAGGTGGGCATCCAGGTTACACCCAGAAGCGAGGAGGATGAGAGGAGGATGACGCCGGCAAAGGGTATCTGCCCTAAGCAGGAGCGAGGAGGTAAGAAGAATTTAAAAGAGGAGAAAACGTAGGCCGTAATTTGAACTCCTGAATTCCAAATGCAGTTTTAAAAAGGAACCCTTAGCTACACAAGTGTGCACGCTTATATACACACGTAGGTGCAAAACATGTGCTGCACACAAACACACACACACATCTCTCACCTGTCCAAGACCGATAGCTCTCTTTAAAGAATCCCAGCTGCTTGTTATTTTGACAGTGGCCTTCAGGAGGGATTAATGTAGCCTGGGATGATTTCATTAGAGTGAGTGAGAGCTGCAGTGTGTGTGTGTCTATTCTGCTCTGTTCTAAGTGTAACATCACACACACTTGCACACAACACACATACATATGCTCGCAAACACCAAACAAACACACACTGGCAGGCCTGAAGGACTTCTTCAGCTGAAACCAATTGTGAAAGGCGAGGAGGAAGGTGATAGAGGAGCTGCCCCCAGTGTGTGTGTGTGTTTGGTTTTGTTTGTGTCTCTGCATGTTCATAAAGAAATCCTGCAGCATATAAAAAAAAAAAAGGTTAAGAAAGCTGATTAAAATTCATCTCTTTGCGTGGTGAGGAGAAGGGGATTAATANTGGCAGCGCTGCAGGGAGACCAGTTCAAAGTTATCAGAGGAGACAGTCGCCATCGCAAAAGAGGTGGGGAAGCTATCCGGGATTACACAGGCTCTGGTAAACATGTTAGCAAGGAGAGTTCGCCACGTCGTTTCAGCTCCAGCCATCTCCAAACGAAGATGGAAACGTGACCACGTGCACGAGAGTGAGAGGATTCTATTTTATATTCCATCAATACACGTAACATCTCACATTACTGGAGTCCTAAAATACAGAATAATACTAAGCGAGTGGTAAATTATGCTCCACCCGGATATATTTACAGATTATCAGAGTTGTAATAATATTTACCGCACATCTAAATGACTTTGTGTTTATACTAGTTTAGGTATTCATACAAACTGGAGATAATCCATGATTACCATTCTGTTAAAGACATAACACCATTGATTGTGGCTCTTCCTGTTGGCAGCAGGTGCAAATCAAACTTTTCTTGATTTTCACCGCAGAAACATGTTTTGAAACCAACTGTGATCAGGCGTGAGCAGGTTAACACCCAAATGTTAAAGCGATAACGTGAGCAATAAAATGACTGCAGTCGAGTAGAGTAGATGGTCAAAAGCAGAGAGACTTTATTGTTTTATAGAATAGTTATACTGGTGTTTTTGAGGAAAACTGTAATAGAAAGTCAAAAAGCTATGCAAAATGCAATCTTTTGCATTGCATAAGTTTCCAAATGAGTTTTCATGTTGCATTTTTCTCCTGTAACATGGACTTTTTGCTGCTGGTCTTTGGTCGAGAATAAATGGAAAAAAACTGACAATTAACAAAAACCATGCAATAGTATAGTAGCATTTAAATGATTGAGAATTCTTTATAATATGGTGCAGATTTAAGCATTTTGTTCATTTTAAAATCACAGTTTTATAGTATTATAGTATGATATTCAGCACATAAGCATATTTACTGTGTGCGGCCATTGTCTTGAGAAGAGGGAAAATCTATTAAAGGAGATCTCAAATAATATGCAGCAGCAAACTTATAAAAAAAAAAAAAACATGGAATATTGGAGAAAGTAACAATTATAATCTCATTTACAGAGTTTAAATAGAATCATACGATCAATCTACTAGCATGTTTTTTGTTAATTGTCAAATTTTTTCCATTTATTCTTGACCGAAGACAAAACAACCAGCAGCAGGAAGCCCATGTTATAGGAGGAAAAATGCAATGTGAAAACTCATTTGGAAACTTATGCACTGCAAAAGATTGCATTTTGCATAGCTTTTTGACTTTGGGGCGATCAAAGGAAAAGCATTTAGGCAGAATGAAGCTGCCAGTCATTCAGAGAGTCACTCAGCGAGTCAGACAGGCAGTCAGTCTTATCGCCAAGACAACAGGACATGAAAACACTCCAAGCCCTCAATGCAAGAGAGGAAGAGCACTTTGTTCAACATGGTAGATTGCCACTCAAGGCAGACTGAAGTTTCGCCCAAATTAGATTAAAATATTAGGTCTAATTAAGTCCAAAGTGTTACGAGCACACACACACACACACACACACACACACACACACACACACACACACACACACACACACACATGCGCACACACTAAGAAAGAAGATATCACAATTCAATTGCTTGCACATTAAGTTACAACGTTTGCTGCCAGGATACACATCCACACACAGAGCTACATGCAAATATTTGCAACGTAGGTGACAAAAAACACACAGGAAAATGAGAATATATATATGAATTTACATACAAAGACAGTGCAGTTTGCATGTACACATGGTATAGCGCACAACATTCAAATGATCGTACTGTATGTCCAACCTTTAACCTTCTCCTCTCCTGGAGTTTCTCACCTGGTTGTGTTTTACAACATCCTATCTGGCCTTTTTTGTCTGTCAGCCTGCTTTGCTTAAACTGCAAACATGCTGCAAGGCTAGCAGATTCAACCCCAAAAGGTGCAAACACACACACACATGCACACACGCGCATGCGCACTCACTCATACACTCAGCGAAGATGAAAAATGGCCCTACTGTGCCCTGTTTTTTCCTGAGTTTCTCTTGCTGATGCATGCATTCTGTGTGTGTGTATGTGCAGCCTTTGTCAGAGTATGTTAGTGTGTGTGTGTGTGTGAATTTGTGTATGGGTATGTGCGTGTGTGTGCTGTGCGTATGTGTGAAGAATGATGCATGTCATCAGACAAGCGAGAGGTTGTCGCTACGGGAGCATTGCCATGCTAAGACGACCCTGGCCCTGCTTTGAACCCCTCCCAGGATGGCTGCCAGGGCCCCTCGGAGCACTTTAAGACACCCAGTACATAAGGGCCAAATCACATTATGACAACCTCTCTCTCTCTCTCTCTTTCTGTGTGTGTGTGTGTGTGCTTCTCTCGCTCACAAACACATGCACTGTGTATGTAGGTAAATATTTCATGAGATGAATGACATCAACTTCCTCGCTCTCTCTTTCTCTCTCTCCATCCACCTCTGCTGTCAGTGATACCCACCATCACTTTTTAAAGCTAAATAATTTACATTAGTTCATCTCTTCATGAAGTGTAATAACAAGAAACTTAAACCTTCTGATACTGGAGTTCATAACTCAGCAAAACCCAAAACTCTAGCATATTTCAGTCATTCTACTGCAAAAATCTCCATGTTTTTCAAGTTATTTTCACAAATCTTGGAGTTGTTTTCTTAAATCTTGTCACTTTTTTTTTCTAAACACAAATCAACTTGTTTTAAAGGACCATACTGGTGATTTTGCATGTTTGAGCCCAATAAACATGATCTGCTTACACGTTATGTTACTGTCAACCATTTTCCAAAACATAAAATCATATTATAATTTTTTATGTTATTTTGCCAAATCCTTTATTCTTTCAAAATCAAATGCTGAGGTGATACATCCAGCGTAGAACTGAATATTTCACCTGCTAACACTTATGCACACTTTTAGAAGGCAGGGTCATTTTAATTTCCCGGTTAAAGTCGTCTTCTCCTATGTCTGTATTCCCTGGCAGAGAAATACATTTTCTTCCGTGCAGCTCTGGTAAAATTAAGGAAATTTGACACAAAACAAATGTAATATTTTTGCTTTTTGCACATTTCAAGTCTACAAGTTGATTTTTATATGCAAGGAAATGAAACCAATGGCAGTGGAAGGTAGAAAAAACAATTCTAACACTTCCCGCTCAAGTAGTATGTTTTCAAAAATGGTTGGCAGAAACATAATGTTGCAGCCACGTGTTGTATTTAATGGGCTCAAATATGCAAAGTCATCATTATGTTCCTTTAAGAATTTTGCATTTTTCATTTTCTGTCACATTTCAAGATGCTGATTTCTCGAAAATTCTTTAAATAATGAAACAGACAAACGTGAGTTGAACAGATGAAGATTTTTTATCATTTGTTCGCAGCAACAAGGCGCTTCAGAGCCATTTCCTATTTACATGTCTTGAATGTTTCTGCAAAGGAGCCAGCGGGCTGCAGCGGTTCTGGATTTAGTAATCAAACCCCAGACACTCTGGAAAGGCGATGCCCACTTGCATAAAATCACTGTGAAAGTGTGTTAAAGTCACGGTAACATTTTAATGTGATAAAAATTGCTTTTGACCTTTGCTCCCAAGAGGTCAAACCTGCATCGTTCTGTAGTTTTGGTTCAGTAGCGGCTGCTGCTGTGACATTCAGGTTTCCACACCTCTCCGCCCGCATGGGTTTGAAGGTCTCTATCTCTNTTTTTTTTTTTTTTTTTTTTTTTTTGCCCCACCACCCAATGCTCCTTTAATCACCTGGCTTGCTCTCATTTCCATATTAAATAGGCTTTAATCATGAAAAGCAATCAGGCTTTTGCATATTCATACCTTCCCCTGTACGCCGGCTTCCCTGTCTCGCTCCAGTGCCAAGCAGCCAGTAATCAGTAGGCAGGCGGTGTAATGCCATAGCCCTGGCCCATCGCATGAAAACACATGCTGCGTGAGTTAGAAATAACTTCACATGCTACTTACGTATTATCTCTACTCCGAGAGAGAGAGAGATAGAGTCAGAGAGAGGGGTAGGGAGATAAAAAAAAGAAAGATGGCGAGACTGATCCCTGATTTGAGCTGTGAATGTTTGTACAGAGGCTCAAGGAAAAGCCGATTTGCATAATGACTTTGTAGTTTTGCATTAATCACATTTGCATATGAAAATGCGTTAATTACTCCTGATGATTTTTTTTTTTAAAAACTTGGTTCATTTGATGTCCAAGCTCTGGGGTTGTGATTAGGGGTTACGTGGTGGCAGTTGTGTAGGTGGTGTGTGTTCGGTTGTGTGTGTGTGTGTGTTGGCTTNTAGGGGTTACGTGGTGGCAGTTGTGTAGGTGGTGTGTGTTCGGTTGTGTGTGTGTGTGTGTGTTGGCTTCTGCTCATGCTTTTACATTTGTGGCACAGTCTGTGTGTGTGTGCACGCCTGTATGTGTTTATGTGCGCTTACATGAGTGTTTTGAAAGCTCGCCAAGGTATTTATCTTGCGTCTGCTGTTACGCATGTGTCTACTTTCGCTGTGAGTGTGTGTCTGTGTGCGTGTGTGTGTGTGTGTGTGTGTGTGTGTGTGTGAAAGATTCCCTCTTTGTGGGAAACAAGATGAGCACCTCTTTCCATTTAAATAGACACTGAAAGTCTGCTAAGAAACACACGGTATACACACGCCTGTTCACAATATCTCCTCCTTGCCCGTTTCTTTTTCCACTTTTTCGTTGCAAAGTTGTGCAGAAAAGAACGAGAGGAAAACAGATAAACAGGAGGATGATGGGAGGATTTAACAGTAGAGGACTCGAATGTGTTGAATTCTGTTAACGTTACACAGATTAGCGGACTGTATAGACTCTAATGGTATGAATAGCAAAGATGGCTGCTCCTTATCTCATTGAGATTTTCATGTTACTTCTCCCAGCGATAAAAAAAAAAAATACAAAAGCAAGGTTGAGTTTAATTTTTGACGCTCAGATGTCTCTATGCAATTTTTAATAATCTGAATACACAAAACAAAATGTAAGATAAACAGATGTCAAAGGGCAGTTTTTCCATCGCAAGCGTTTTCTTTTTGGGTGTTCATATGCATACAGTGTTTGCATTTGCATGTGTGTATGTGTGTGTGTGAGCAACTGAAACCACTTGCACACTGCCAGTTTAGGCAGGTGCTGACAGAAAGCAGGAACATAAACTAAATAAAAAGAATAATTCACTGCACATCCAGATGCCTTTAATTATTTGTCTGTAATTTCTAAACTTTGCCACTTACAAATAATAAAGGCACAAACAACATATTTTTTTGTGCATTTGATCACGAGGAGAAACACAGCGAAACGCCGTTTGCTTCAGTTTTATGCTAAATGGTTAGCAATTAACAGAATAATTCCGAAACGTAATTTCAGCTTCAGTATATCTGTGTATGAGCATGTGGATTTATGTGTGCAAAGTAACTAAGTACATTTACTCAAATACTGTACTTAAACATAGTTTTGGGGTACTATTTTGTACTTTTATATTGAATACTGTAATTTTTACTTCACTACATTTACCTGTAGTTAACTATTTATTTTGCAGATTAAGACTTTAAATTCAGCATAATCAAAATATTTATAAAAATTTGCTGTTTTCACATGGAAACCTTGTATCTCTGCTTGTTTCAGTTCAGCATAATAATGCATTTAAGATATTGCCTCAGGAGTTTTAGGAAGGAAGAGACGTTAGGGACTCGCCAAAATTGGAAATACAAGCTTGTTCACACTGCTAAATGAAAAACCTTTTCCCTTCAGTTCTAGGGATTTTCATTACTGATTCGATAACATGCGCCAAATACGTGACAGGAACAATTCTTCAAAATCAGAACTTTTACTTTACATTTTACTGATAATACTTATTTAGAATTTTAAATGCGGTATTTTACTTGCAATTTTCCCCTTAACTTTATGTAAGTAAAGGATTTGAGAGCTTCTTCTAACGTTGTTAATCAGTTAAAGAATTTCAGCTCAGAGTTAATGATTCACCATTTATATGTCTCTAGGAGCATTTGGGTTCATGTACGTGTGTGTGTGCGTGTGCTATTAAACATGTTCCTGCCTGTGCATGGTATATGGGCCCCTAGTATTGTTGGCCCATAACGCTGCCCCTCAGACAGGACCACCCGAGGGGCTGTCTGTGTCTGTCTGTCTGCTATATCCAGTCAACTAAGTCTATATGAGAGCTGCTAAAATGCCACAGCTGCTCATACACACCAGCCACCTGACACACACACACACACACACACACAGAGGTAAAAATGTGCATTTATACATTTTCGCAGNGCCACCTGACACACACACACACACACACACACAGAGGTAAAAATGTGCATTTATACATTTTCGCAGAAAAACCAAAACATAAAGTGTATGCAGGCAAGCACTTACAGATCCCGCTGCACACACGCAAAACATGCGTGCATGCAGGAATGCATACAGTGACTCACGTCTCGCATTAAGGCCTGCACATCCCACCAAACACACTCACACATACACACTTACACACACAACTTAAAGGCTCCCACATGAAGGCATCAAACGCTCCACAGCCAGCTTTATGGCACTCATATGGCAGCAGATTTAATATTTTCCTACCACAGCGGGGGAATAAAACTCGCCACTAATTTGGACTGCGAGCGCCACCGCTAACTTTCAGCATGTGCCGACTGACTGTGTCTTCCAGATGTGTGGACTCTTTGCTCCTTAACAGCCTTACTTAAGAGGCATTAGAAACCTCATACCCTGTCCCTGCTGCACATGGAGAGTGATGATGAAGCTTTGGTATTAAACACAAACACATTGCTACGTGCACGTTTTAGCAAACTCAGTCTTACTACTCTGGACTGCAAGTTGTCTATGTTGATGGGAATCTCTGAACATGTTTATGTTCTTTGCATAAATCGCTATAATCGAGGTAAATTGGCTGCTGCACGGTAGTTGTGCTTCTCTTCTATGGCTGATATGTGATAACAGGTGTGTATTTGTCGCTGCTGAGTAATGCAGCAAATTTCATAAGAGGCCGACGTAATTACAGTATGCACACACACACTGAGTGTATGCACACATACAGCAACTATCTACACCTATGCACACACACACACACGCAGATAAAGACTTGCATTTACATGGACACACACTACACATGCAACACAAATAAGAACCTGCTCAGCACTTTACCCTTCTTTTAAAACACTCCTGACAGAGAAATTCAAGTCTGCGAGGCTGACGGACATGCCGATAAAAACCTCGTGTGTCTGTGTGTGTTCGGCTATTGTGCAGTCTGCCAGACCTTAGTGCATAACATATAATACGACCCTTTCAGAAGTAAATGGAGAGATTTTCTGACCGGGGCGTTCACTCCATTTTTCTTTTGAAAAGTAGTGCGTGTTTGCCTTTGGGAGGAAAAGGCTACCATTAGTATTTTTGAAAAGGAAAAGAGATGGGGCTTGTTAGCTAAGCAGACAGGGGTAATCCTACTCACTACACTTGTTGTTCTCTTCCTCTTATCTTATTAGCGCCCCACTCTGATTGGGCGGGATTGTGGGAGAAGAAAATGAGGAGACAGCATTTATGGCCGTATTTTCCTTTTACAGGCTGCTTCACCGCAAAGAGATATTGAAAGCCTTTCATGCTACACTTACAATTCCTCGTATTTTATCCATTTATTTGTCTTGAGCAATTACGTCAAGAAAAAGCCCAGACACAGACAGACACATGAATAACATAGGTTGTCGTTATGTTTGCTTGTCACTTAAATATAAATCCACGTGCAGGGCATAAGCTCCAGAAGAGTATATTATTGATATGGCTTTAACCATTTGCTGTAAGCAACAAAAAGTAGGAAATTAAAATAAAAAGCATGAAAAAAAAATGAAGCTTTTGTTTGCTTTTTCACTTTCATTTTCCTCATAAAACACGTACTGCCATCCTATGAAAAAAGTCGTCATCTGGTGTGTGTTGGGGATAAAAGAAGGCTTGCACCATCATGTCCGTAGATGGCATTTGCAGACAGGGGAGTTAACCGCTAAAGGTTAAGGGCCTTTACTCTCCCTGTATACTGGCGTAACTCAAACTTTTCCAGAAAGATCTCTCCTCCATGTCTGTCTTTCCCAGAGCAGAACAGAACAAGCCAAAATGAAATAAAGCCTAAGATGTTATCAGGGTGTTTGGTGCCAGTGGAGCTTGTCTGGGCCTGTGGTCTGGCGGGGCAGCTCCGGCCCGTACCAGTGCTAGTATATGAATGTGTGGGTGTGTGTGTGTGTCCTAAAGGCACCGGAGAGATGAAAGCTTTCTTTAACCATAAGCTATGCAGGAGCCGTGCCAGGAGCAGGAAATGTATCAGCGCGATAACAGCCAGAAACACCGAGAGAAAGTAAGAAAGAGAAAGAAAGAGAAGGGGGGGGGGGNGGGGGGGGGGGAGGCATCTATGTTCATGCTTGTGTAATACATACGTCTACGCATTTATGGGTATGTGTGTTTTTGTATGTTTGTGTTTTTGTGGATGTAGGCCAAGAAATGGTATGACAAACCTAAGAATGCTTCAGGCCTCTGAGGAGACAGAATTCACCTGGAGACATGACCGTTGGAAGACAAACAATGTTCCGCCACCAGCAGGACCTGACAGAAAAGACAGATAGACAGACAGATAGAGACAAAGAAACAAAGAGAACGAAAGATGGGAGAGCATTTGCATGTATTGATCACGGCCAATGACTGAAGAAGTACTCAGATTCTTTGATTAATCACAAGCAGTACCACAGCGGAAAATTACTCAGTTGAAACACGTTCATTCATAAATAAGTATTAGCAGTAAAATTACTCAGGATGAAACATGAAAAAGAGTGAATATCCGGTCTCGGGGTTCGTGCTTTCAGATCAACGGAATAAAAGAAAGGAAAGAAAGACACAGGAAGTGGAGAAGGGAGGAAGGAACAGATAAATGAACAAACACAGGAAGGAAGGAAGACCTAAAAGAAAGGGAGGGGGACAAAAAAAGAAATTTTATGAATTTATCAGACATAAATGAATATAAAATCTGAATCAGCTAGTAACTATAGTAGCAGATAAATATAGCGAAGTAAAGTACTCTCCTAAAATGCAATACTTAGAGTAAGTACTTTCAAACTGATTATATTTTAAACTACATTTGATTAAATAAGTTACTTCACTGTAACTTACACATCAGCGTATGAGTTCGACTGATTATGACATATTTTCATTTGTCTTACATGAGTTTGGAGCTCAGAGTTGATTTGATCACTAAATTGAATGGCGCTGATGTGGAAATCCCCTTTAAGTCAGACTTATGGATTAAACAAAGCATTCTGTGCTTCTTCCTCAAGATCAATCAGGGCAAATGCTTTATTTTTAACATTATCCGCCTTGTTACTTTAGGGTAGCAAACTAACTAATCAGACAGTTTGCAAGTTGTCAAATGATGCAACTCCTCACTTCCCTGGAGCTCTTTGCTTTTTCTCTCTTTGCTTTTGTTTGGAAAATCCCTTAATCGGATCACGGCTCTAAAATAGTGAACTATAAAACCGTGGAGTAATAGTGAATTAGATAATGAATGTTCGACTCACATCTGCCCTTTTGCAGTCACTGTAATGGACTCTACGCCATGTCTGAAGCATGCGAGGGGCAAGTTTTATAGCAGGCTGATTGGGTTGGAAGGGCCTGCGTGCTGCATTCAGGGACACTGGTATTTTCCTGTGGGCTGTTAGTTAACTGGGACTGGCTGCTTTGCTCAATGGGTAAAGCCAGCTGGGGACCATTACTACCACTGAAAGAATATAGCCCCCCTGTCGCACAATGGTAGACTGAGACACACACACACACACACACACACACACACACACACACACACATACAGTACTTGCACAATGGCATACACACAATTACATGGACATCACAGAAACAGGCACAAAAGGACAATTTCCCCTATTTCTCTCTCTCTCGCTGACATGCACACACGCACGCACACACACACACACACACACACACACACTAGACAAGCTCTCACAGAGTGTGTAGTGTTTATCATGTCAACACAGAAGGTGCAGCCTTGGAGGAACTATCAGGAGCACACACCGAACACTTCTTGAGATGAGAACCGACATACATGTAATGCTTTCATTTTGTTAAATTTATTCTATTTTAGCCAGCAATTCAAGCTGAAACACATATTTACATACAGGAAAATCATTTTCAAGGATGAAAAAAGGTATTTTTCTCACGCTGCTGCTTGATTTAAAAAACAAAAGCGACAAAACAAAAAGCAACGCTTTAAGAAGCTTTTGTGTAAAATAATTTGATCCAATAAAAATTCAATAAAGCAACACCAAATTCACGTCACCGTCAATTTCTGATATGCCGGCACTGGACAAACTCAGCATCCCTAAATCTCATTTGGATGTAAAAACCTCAAACAAACATCACGCGAGTCCGTAAAGTCACTCAGTCTCCATTTCCTGTCAAAGCAGCAAGTTTTCATCCGTATTCCCCCAAAAAACATCTCACCTTTGAATTCTGTTTAATAAAGGTGGATGTTCCCTTTAATTCAGTGCACATACAGCCTTCCAACAATGACACCATCCGTTTTCTTGCTTTTCATATTACGCCGTCATCTGCTGCGTCACGGTAATAAGATCGAGGTGATGGAACAGGAGACAGGAGAGATTAAAGTGAAAATGCAGGTGATAAGGCAAAACAAAGCTACCTGTGATTCTCTCTTTTCTTTTCTTCCACTGGCTCCTCCCTCTCTCTTTTTAAGCTCTCCAGCCTCCCTCCACTCTTCCTCCGTAATCTCTCCCTTTCATCCTTTCATCTTCTCCTCCATCTTGCTCTTCTCTCCCTTGCAACCACAAGCATCACAGGAGTGTCATCCATTTGTCATTGTCGCATGACAGGCAGCAGAGCCGGTCGGACCCCCATGCATGTTCGCACATACCCCAACACACACACAGACACACAGACACACACACATACATCAATACAGGCACTGGGACCAGTTAGGGAGAAGATGGTGATGAGTCAGTCTTAAAGAAATGCCAGGGCGAGCTTCACTAATGCACTTTCTGGAGCTCCCTTTTTCTTTCTCTCTATCTTTTTTTTGCATCTATATCCCTCTCTCTTTCTTCCCCCCCTNCCTCACTCTCTTTGTCCTAGAAGCGGAGCCAAAAGTCATAGCTCTTTACTGACAGAGAGGTCTTTCCACTTATTTTTCACAGCGTGTCCCGTGTGCCCTGGGATGGCTTGCCTCATGGCAGTAACGTGCTCCATTCGTCCTGCTACATGAGAGCCACTGGTGTATTGTTGTACAGCTGGACTTGCTCAGTGTGTGTGTGTGTGTGTGATCAAGTTGTTGGAGATACCTGATCCCTTTCATTGTTCTTCTGACCCGCATCCCAGAAGGCATGAGGGTCAGGGTGGAGTACCCAGATACCGTGTACAGGTGCCTTGGCGTGAGAAAGAAAGGAAAAAAATGGAGTGACGGGGAAAGATTTGGAGTGTCTGTGGATCTCAATCCCACACACATTAAGGAGCACTGTTTCTTTAAATCCTCTCCCAGGCATTTCAGCTGGTCATATTGTCTGCAGACACACACACATACACAAACACACACATACAGTACACACACAGATGTATATGGTTAGCAGGCCGAAGCTGGTTTGAGTTAGCATGGAGCCAGGCTCACTGTGTGAGAGCCTTACCCCCTGCCTGCTACTGCCACCCTCCACAGACTCTCTCCCTCTCTTTTCTCCCTCTCTCTCTCTCCATCTTTTTTCTCCCTCTTTCTCCATCTCTTTTCTCCCTCTCTTCCTTACTACATATGTGTGACAGTCAAAGTCTTGTCTCCGGGGTCACGGTTTACTGTCCAAGCTTCCTATTGGTCCAAGATCGAAATACACACACACACACACAGATTGGTCTACGTGGCCCTGTGTCTCCTGATTAGCCCCTGTCATGACAAACAAGCCATCAGAGTGAAGGGGAGCAGAGGGCAGGAGGAGGAGGAGGAGGAGCAGGAGGGATGGATGGAAGATGTGAGGAGGTGGAGAGGAGCAAGGGGGGGAGCAGGGAGTGAGGTAAGGAGGCTGGGACCCCTGGGGACCCCTAGATCACAGCCATGCTAATGAGGAGCTGCTTTGCCAGCACCAGAGGTGTCAGCTAACCCCTGACAGGTGCACACATACGTACTCCCAGGGCTCGTGCTTGCATGTGCATGTGCGAGTGTGTGTGTGTGTGTGTGTAGAGCAAGTAGAGAATGGGAGGGGCTGCAGGGGCAGGTTTGTGTCCCAGTGGCCTAGCCTGCGGGTGGCTTTGTTCTGTATGTTAATCTGTCGCCGTGGCGTTCTGTCGCTCTTGATGGAATGTTGGAGCAGTACAGCGAACCTGAACCCCAGGAATGCTGCAGTGCACGTGTACACACACACACACACACACACACACACACACACACACACACACACACACACAGTCACACAGATGACACCTACTGTTACACATCCTCTAGTTTCCCACTCACCTCCTTGTTAACAGCCAGAAATGCACTGTCTTCTTCTACACAAAAGCAGTACCATGGCACACAATAGAAGTAGGAAGCTGAGATCTACTCAAATCTTTACTTAGGTAAAAATACTAACTCCATTCTGCAGTCAAAATTCTACTCGTATATACTCGAGTATAAGCTGAGTTTTTTTTTTTTTTTTTTTTTTTTTTTAACAAATTTCACAACTCAAAACGGGGAGTCGGCTTATACACGAGTAATTCAAATCGGATCCCAGAGAACAAAATTTCCACGCATGGAAATACCACCCATTACCACTACCCATGGAAAATAAGTTAAATCATACCTTAGAATGATGTATTTCCTGATTAACATCTGATCCAACACATTTTGCGGCGGCCAGTAAGCCGTGATCCGTCAGTTACAGTAATCAGTTGCTGAAATAAATATCATGTTTACCGGTACGTAGATTATTTTCAGAAAGTTAGAGGAATACTATGACAATACCCAGAAAAACAGGTAATTTGCTAAACAAATAAATTGATGGAACAACATCAGGAGGTCGGCTGAGGGAATTCCAAAACTCTGTATCGAGGAATGTCCAGCACATAGACAGGCCTGCATTGACTCAGGTACAGGATAATTACTGGAAATGCGTAATGAGTGAGATTCTTAACAAAAAAAAAAAAACAAAAAAAAAAACACCATAATTACACAGCTAAATAAGCGCCGTGATAATTGTAGCTCATTTGTAAAGCTTTCCTTACCTTCATCAATGTGATTCAGATAAGGAAGAGGAGTCCAGAAAACTTAATGTTAGCTAATGTCACTTAAGATAATCAGCTGTTTACCAGTACCAGTAGTGGATTATTTTCAGAAAATCACAGGAATACTATGACAATTCTCAGAAAAAAACAGGTAATTTGCTAAACAAATAAATTGATGGAATAACATCAGGGGGTCGGCTTATATGCAGGTTTCTTTAAAAATCTAAATTTGCAGGTCAAAATCAGGGGTCGGCTTATAGTCGAGTAGATACGGTAGATGACAGGAAATAAGTATTAGCATGGATGGCTTTGCCTGTGGATTATTTTTTACGAAGTCCCTGTAGAAAGAGCATCTGATAAAGGCTCAAAGTGTTAGTATAATGTAAATGTAGGGAGCTCATGCTTCAAAATATAAATCAAACTGTCTCAGAGCAGCAGGACAGCATATGTGAATTCTTAAATCAAGCACAAATCCCCATGTCTACACCGTATGCCTGATGTCTATTTAAACCTTTCCAACCTCACACCAACTTCTCTATTCCAGCCATATGCAAACAGTCAATGCCATGGCTCCCTTTCATTCACTGGCATTTTGTTTGTGCTTTTTAAGGCAAAATAATGGCTATAAAAGGCAATCTGGAAAGAATAAAATCTGATGTAAAGCTCAGATCTTAGTCCCTGAAGACTGAGTTAATTGGCCCAGTGGTTTAGTAAAAAAAAAAAAAAAACNAAAAAAAAAAAAAAAACAACAACCCAGGAGAGAAGGAGAGTGTTATTATTGGCCCACCTCAGCTCCACGCATATGCCAATGTTTTAATAACTTCCTCCAGGCCTCCTGGCCCTTAGCCCTCATTTTGTTGTGCAGGACAAAGAGTTACCCTCCAAAGCTGGTCTCAGGTCTGTATTGTGTTCCTCCGCTTCATGGGAAAATCTGTCTGGGTGGATACCTGTGCAAAAAAATACAGCTGAGACTTCCAGCTAGAATTTGGTTATATTGCTGGTAAAAACGGCCAAACACGAGTCGTATAAAGTAAACATAAGTAAACATATAATACACTACCATATTACTGAAGCCTGCTGTGAGTTCATTTCCTTTAACCTCTCATCCCAGTCGCATCCACTCAACACAGTGTGTTAGTGTGTATGTGAGTGTGCATATGCTGTGCCAGAGTAAATTGGGCTATTAGGTCCAGCATCAGTGGATGCATGGAGAGGCAAATGCAACTATTCTAACTGGTAGTTGACCTTGGCGGTCAGAGGCAGAGGGTCCTGCCTGTGTGTCAGGCAGACGGCTGTAATTACCACAAACTGAAGCATGACACGGCCCACCGTGATTCTTTAATGAAGGCTTTTATTGGCTGGAGTGCTGTGCAGTGACAACATTCACACTCTCCTGGCATGTGTGTGTGTGTAAGTGTGTGTGTGAGAGAGGAAGAATGGCGTGAGGATGTACAAAATTGAAGTTGTGTGCATGGCGGCAAGTACTCAAATTTGTATGATCTATCTATCTACCTATCTATCTATTTTTTTCTGATCCCCTTATCCCCTCCCCCTAACATGCTTGTTTGGGAAGTTGATGAAATTTGTCTTTGGCCGTCATTAGGCAGCAGCCATCAGCTGCCAGTCTATTAGCTGCCACGCTTCCTTTACCAGCATATGGCATGGCAGTGTAAGATATGACAAGATGCAAATGTGTTCCTGTAATGGCGGTGATGGTGATGGTGGTGCTGGGGGGAATTGGGGGGNAGGGGGTTGGGGGATGCTGGTGATATTTGATTGTGCATCTTGTTCTATTGATGGGACCACATGTGCAGATCAAGATGCACAAATCGACTCTATTTTTATAGATACTTAAAAAAAAACAATTTATAAAATCAAGAAAGATGATCAATCCTTCTCTCAATCTCACATCTTCATTTCATATTGATCAGTTTGTGCTGATGAGATTATACAGCTCCCAAGTCTACAGGCCATTCACAGTCCCTGGGGGGAACATAAATGGCCTCGATGTGTGTCAGTGTGTGTGCCCAAACACGTCTGGCCCTTAAAGTCCCTCCACCTCTCTTCTTACTCCCTTTCCTCCTCCTCTTCCTCCTCCCCCTGCTCTTCCCTTCCCTCTCTCGCTCTCTTCTCCTTGTCCAAGCTGTTAAGCTGTCCAGCACTCTGCTGCCAAGCGGCCGTGTGAAGCCTAGCCAAACTAAACACAGGCAGGCAGCCCGCCATTCGCACCACACACACACACACAGACGCACGCACACACACACACTCACATACATGTTAGTAGTAGGAGTCAGGCCATGTTCCGCCCCACACAAACAGTGAGAGTGACGGCTACAGCAGAGCCCCGACTAATAGCAGAGAAAAACAGACAAAATCAGTAAATGAGCCCCTCATTAACTTTTTCTGACCTTGTCTCCCCTGAGGAAAGCCAAACCAATCACACCGCCAAATCAGCTTCCTGTACTAGACGCTGATCCAACATCAGCTTTCGCTCATCTGTTCTGCATGGCGTGAGTGTGTGTGTGTGAATTCTGGGCATTATGGAGTTGTGCTGTTTCTGTCTGTAAAAAAAAAAAGGAGAGAGTNGTGTGTGAATTCTGGGCATTATGGAGTTGTGCTGTTTCTGTCTGTAAAAAAAAAAAGGAGAGAGTTATAGAGAAGTAAAGCAAGAAGAAAAAAAATATTGCCCTGTATGTAACTGTGTGTGTATATGTGTGTGTGTTTTACATTCCATGACAATGGGTGGCTTTGAGGCAGTCACATAAGACTTTGGGTAAGAGCAACTTCTTCCTCTTTGTTTTCCCCCTCTGGGCTCCAGGCTGTGGGACCACCGTACTGACTTGACTCCGGCTGCGGTAGTCGCTGACGATAAAGTAGATGCAGATGCCTTGCAAGCAAACACAGGCAGGCAGACTGTTGAAATGTGAAGCAGTGCGACCTCCCTCCTCAGCACTAGTCTGCGTTGAATTAGACGAATCCCAACCCAGGCTCCTTTTATGACTCACAAGCGGGCTGACAGGGCCATGCCACGGTGACTGATAGATTCATTTGCCATTATTAAGTCACGCCATTTAAAGGGGCAATTTGTCAGTGAGTGACGTACAGTTTGTGTAAGTGTGTATGTGCGTTTGTGTGCGCGCGCATGCATGCCACAGATCATATTACTGTACTTGTTATTACACCAGTGACGTAGAATCTTATTTAATGTGGCTGCTGCGTTAAGTCTGGAGGGGGTCTTTTCTGTTTTACATATCATCTCCATCACCTCTCCTGTCTCTTTCTCTCCCTCCCTGTCTCTCCCTCCTTTTGTGTCTCTCTTTCTGTCTAATGCCCCGTCCCACCCTCCTCCCCTCTCCCATATTTCCTACTCTCGCATTGGCTTGTTTTTTCCATGGCTGCCTCCCGTCTCCATATGGAAATGACAGTGTAGACGAGATGGATCTGTATGTTAAAGCCTAGCTGACATTAGAGTTAGCATAATGTGTCGTGGCCTTAGGGCAGTACCTGCCATCTGCATTAGCCTGCAGACACACACTCACACACACACACAAAACTGAATACGCAACGATGAAGACCTTAAACACAATAAACTCACATAAAGCTAACGTAAATCTCAACCTTTAAAGTACAAAAGGGACAATTAATTTCCTCAAACATAAACTGCAGGTTATGCTAACGTGCGTGAAAACCTTTGAATTAGTATGTGATGTAAAATCAAAAAAAAAGATATGTTACTCTATGCATACTGTATTTTATATCCAATTCCATTTAAGTTAAAATACTTGTGACTTTAGACTGACGACCGTTCTCTTTCTCTTGGCCCACAGATAAAGATGAACCATCCAGCTACATCTGCACTACCTGTAAGCAAACCTTCAACAGCGCCTGGTTCCTGCTGCAGCATGCCCAGCACATCCACGGCATCCGCATCTACCTGGACAACCACCTGACTAACTGCTCCCTCACTCCGCGCATGGCTCTGCCTCCGCCCCCCGGTGCTGACGCCCTGCCTCGCTCCCCTCTCCCCACGTTTCTCGGTGATACCAACAACCCATTCCACCTCCTACGCATGGCTGCCCCCCTGCTCAGGGAACACCCCCCACCCCCAGGGTACATGGAGACACGGTTGCCTGCCACACCGCCTTTTGTCAGTCCTCTGCCTCCACCTAGATCCCCTCTAGATCGGCTGGGCCCAGAGGAGATGGGGCTGCTGTCCCAGCCCCCCAGTGCCTTTGAGAGGGTGATGCGGCTGGCCCCCATGGAGCCTCCTTCCATGGACTTTTCCCGACGTCTGCGGGAACTGGCAGGAAATACGACCAACAATGGAGGGCCCACGCCTCCTCTCTCGCCCAACCGTGTGCCACCCATGCACCGCCTCCTCAGCCCAACGCTCTTTCAGCCTGGCTCAAAGCCTCCTTCCTTTCTTACCTACCCACCACAGCCACCCAGCTCGCAGGGGCTACATGGTACCACCACCCCTCCAGACGCCCTGGGTCAGAACCAAGCCCCAGTGAAATCAAAATCCTGCGAGTTCTGTGGCAAAATTTTTAAGTTCCAGAGCAATTTAATTGTCCACAGGCGCAGCCACACTGGAGAGAGGCCATACAAATGTCATCTATGTGACCATGCCTGTTCCCAGGCTAGCAAGCTGAAGAGGCACATGAAAACACATATGCACAACAAATCTGGGTCCATGGGTGGTTCCCCAGACCAAGGAAACAGAGGAGAGGGAGGAGAGGGTGAAGACAAGAGTCGAGAAGGAGATGCAAGAGGGATAGGGAAAGAGAATGAGGAGGAGGAGGAAGAAGAAGAGGAAGAAGAAGAGGAGGAAGAGGAAGAGGAGGAGGAGCTGAGGAATGGAAGTCGGCCAGATTCGAACATAAGTGAAGACTCCCAGGAATTCAACCAGAACAGGGAGAATGGTCCTCGATCATCACCCGAGGAGAAGCGCCTCAGCGGGGACAGAGTAAGCGACAGTGGCGGGGTGGGCATCATGCACCCATACAACCATCTGGACAATAGACTCAACTCCAACAAGAGAAGCNGGGGTGGGCATCATGCACCCATACAACCATCTGGACAATAGACTCAACTCCAACAAGAGAAGCCTGGAGAGACAACTGAATGGGGACAGCGGACAAAGGGGCAAACCAGAAAGAGAACGAGACGCCGAGAGGGAGCAGGACAGAGAGCGAGACGAGCAACAGGACCTGAGGCCTGTAATGAATGGCAGGATCAGCGTGTCTGAAGCAGACTCCTTCCCGGGGCTGTTCCAGCGTCGGCCCACGCCCATCACAAGCCCAAGCCAATCCAACAACAAGAGAATCAAGGTAGAGAAGGAACAGCTAGAGCTCCCCCCAACCATCCCCCTTATCTCCCCGGAGAATGTCTACTCTCAGCTCTTGGCTGGCTATGCTGCTTCACGCCACTTCATCAGAGAACCCTTCTTAGGATTCACCGATTCCCGACAGTCCCCATTTGCCACCTCCTCTGACCACTCCTCCTCTGAGACGGGTAGCCTTCGCTTCTCCACCCCGCCCGGGGAGCTGATGGAAGGAGGGAGTGCCTCAGGCCGCAGCGGCAGCAGCACCCCTCACCTTCTGCGGGGACCCGGACCTGGCAGACCCCCTAGCTCCAAAGAAAGGAGGAATGACACCTGCGAGTACTGTGGCAAGATTTTCAAGAACTGCAGCAACCTGACGGTGCACCGACGGAGCCACACGGGAGAACGGCCCTACAAGTGCGACCTGTGCAGCTACGCCTGCGCCCAGAGCTCCAAGCTGACACGCCACATGAAGACCCACGGCCAATTTGGGAAAGAGGTGTACCGCTGTGACATCTGCCACATGCCCTTCAGCGTCTACAGCACGCTGGAGAAACATATGAAGAAATGGCATGGTGAACATTTGATGGCCAGCGAGGTCAAACTGGAGCAGGCGGACAGAGGTTAAGCCAACAACCATTAGTTATACTGCCGACAAGCAACACGTACATACAAAGATAAAAGTACACCCATCCACACACACATACACACACACACACACACAAATTCCCTATAACCACTTCTTCAACTGTGGGGCTTGGCTGGATAATCTCTTTAAAAAATGGGACTGATTGATGTTTATCTTTTTTCTTGTCGTAGAAACTGCCACCTGAGAAATATAAACAAAGGGAAACTTTAATGAGAAGTTGTCTGGAATGCCCGGCTTGGTGTTTCTTGACAAACTGTCTGAGGATTTTATCAGTTAGGAATCCATGGAGCCTTTCTACTGTGCAATAATTTCTGTATTTATTGGATTTTTTGTAATGATGTTTGGCATGTGCAGGTACATCTTTGTGGGATTTCATATGGAGTTAGTTTTGAAATGTGCTAAAACATTTTTTTTTTTCTAAAATGCGATAACTGGAAAGAAATCACCCTTAATACATTTTTTTCTTCTTTTCCTTTAAGGAAACTTATCCTGTGAGAGTAAAATTGTGTGAAGCAGTTAGCTTTTAAAAGTAACGATAATAATTGTTTTCGATATTAACTGCAGCAGCGGACTACAATCCATTCCCTCATCCAGGCCTAAAGCACTGAATGTCAGTATGACAATAAAAACATCATGCTGGATTTTAAAAATCCAACATTATCTTATAGACCTGATTAGTTACATTTAATTTATTCAGGGAATTTGTCCTTTTAAATATTGGCGTGTGAATAATTTCAAAATGCAGTTACTGTATTGCTGTCCTGTTTTCGTTGCTTAAGTCAGGACAAAAATAAAGGTTGCACTTATGGAGGTACCCTAAACTGATGCTCAGTACATTCCCAATGTAGGAATTAAACCACCATATTTAAGATGCTGAATAAGTTAAGACTACTTGTGATTAATGTGAGAAGGAGAACAGTCCTGTTTATGGTTTGTAAATATATTCTTTTTTTTAAATATGTTAAGTAGCCCCAGTTGTACGTGAAAGATGGCCTAAAACTAAACAATCAGAAGACCAGCTGCTTGCATCATCCATAGTATATGCTAAATGTAACTACCATACATTATTACTTTATCAGACCCACTCGATTATCTCCCCCACAGTCCCACTCTGTGTGTGTACTCAAAGGCAATTTGCTAAGCTATGTCAATCGAAACACTGTCTGAATCATTCTCCCTCTCTTGTGTCTCTCTCTCTCTGACCCTGGTTGACTTCCTGTGACCCCTAAGGTTTCGCAAAATGCTTTCAAATGAAATTCATATCAATATGTGTTAGCGTGTGTTTTTCTCTCTGCGGTGCGCTCTAAACCGCTCTCTCTCTGCGGCGGCGCCTTTTCACAGTTCACTAGCTCAGATTCATGCATTACGGCGGCTTTTAAAAGGAAGCCTGCTCCTTTGCCTCACAAAGTGATATGGGTTTAACTCGCAGTAACAGATTTTGAGACAGTGCCGCGTGTTCGTGACTTTTGGGGATTACAGTTTTTATTTTCTGCATCATTCATCCTGAAATGAATTTGGTACAAAAAGGCTATTTGAGTTATGATAATTTTTAGCACAGCTGCACTGGTTGATGGCCAGGCGACCTCGACTAGGGGCTATTCGTGTAGTAAAAATGAACGATTGGTACTGAGAAATGAAAAAGAGTGAGAAAGAAAAAGAGGGAGAGAGAGCAGGGCCTTTACATGGGGGAAGAGTCATTCAAATGAAATTGGAAACATATGAAAAGTGTGTTGTTTTTTTTTTGTTTTTTTTACCAAAATGCATATCTACTGGCCACATCTTGTAATGGACCATCAGAGTGAGACCGAGCGAGCATGAGACGGGGAGAGAGAGCAAAGCCACATGAAAGGAGACAGACTCCATCTTCCATTTTAGTTCTGCAATACTCAATCATAAAAATCATCTTCACTTAAAAGGTCGACCTTCTTTTTGGTCTGTTGTCAGGTTTCATCACCGTTTTGTTTTGAAAGGAAAGAGAATCTACCTTGAACACAAATTCTTCTCTTTGTGATGTTTAGAAAGAAAATGATGATAAGGTGACAGCAGCTAGTATGCAACTGTTAGCTGCTAGCTGAATATATTTGGGTGAGTTACCTTCAACTTCCTGATGCATTTTGACATATGAATGCAACATTACGAGATTAATGTATATGCACAGTGTATTCAATACAGAGTTCAGCCAAAATGAGCCACACAACTATGAAATATCACACTCAAATGACGAATAATGGAACCCTGACAGAGATCCAAATCATACACAGACATTCAGTCTTACAATATGTTTACAGTGTTGAAGTATGCCATTAATTAAATACTCTGTGTAAGTGTTTAAAATGAAATAAGTATTGTTTTCTCCAATGTTCTTTCAAATGTTTTTGGATGCCATAGCAGTTTTGTATGATTATCCTGGTGGAGGGATTTTATCTTCATGAATATCTTTCTGTATGATTACTTGTTTGCTGTATGGGAAGACAAACTGTTTATGTAATACAGAATCATGACAGATTATTATTTTTTTCTAACGAGGGCGGTGCCATTTATGACTATAGGTCAACTGATTGTTTTTCCCCTGGTTGTTGGTTTGGTGAAGCTATCCTTAAATGGATGTAAAATGAAAAATAGAAGAAAGAGAGGATATTAAACAAAGGGAGAACCCTTGGCTGGGGAATACAATGGTTTGTGGGGGAAATGCTTTTTCAGATCAAATTATGAGACGTTCATGGACAACATGTTTTTGCTGTTTGTTTCCCCTCATGGTTGGTTGAAGGTCTTGTGATGGCACTTACAGCTGTAATTTTCAATTATTTGTCATCTTTCACTGTTCACATCTTTCACTTACACTCTTTGTACAAAATAGTTTTCTTCTTCTTTTTGGGGGGGAGTGCATCATTGTGAAAAAAAGTGATTTCAGAACAGTACACATCTGCTGTTTTGAACATATATGTATTTTTGTAATGTGTTGAAAAATCAATACAAGAAAGCCAACACTTCAATAAATGTTGCAATTGCTCTATGATTGAAGTAACTTTTCATTGTCATTATTTCATCTTCTTTGCTGCAGCGTCAGCACAAAACCTGTTTATTATAACTGCTAAATATTTCCACTACTGTAGTAACCACTAATCATAGTTCACACCCAAAACTAATATCTCTTAAAACAACATTTTCTTGTGTTTCTTGTAGTGTAAAGACAGACCAAAAAAAAAAAAAAAAAAAAAAAAACAAACTCCAAAAAACATGAATTTCCCAATTTCTGTAAGAAATTAAGCAAAATCACAGTATTGTTTTAGCAAGAAAACTGGGAGTTTTTGAAATTAAAATGACTATATGTACCATGTGTATGAATGGGTCAGTTGTAGTGAGATCCTGCAGAGCATTATTACCAAATTCTGCAACTCTGGAGACATTTTACCTGCTTTTAGCTGATGTGTCTTCAGTTGAGTCTTAGCCACACCCATCAACCTTGTTTAAAGCTGGAGAAAGTAGCTGTCTTCCTTTAAAAAAAAAATAGCTGTAATAGGCTCACTCTACGTTACCTGTTCAGCACCAAACAACAGACATAGTTCACAAAATCAGGTGAAGAAAGTCAAACATTTAGCCAGATAAGGGCCAGATGTTTCTCTCAGGAGTTTGTGGAGATCAAAGCAGAGATAGAAGGAGAGAGAATACAGGATTTGCTTTTGTCAGGTAGACAGAAACGTAGCTTTAGTGGGCTGTTTTGTGTCAGCTGAATCTGTAAAAACATGAGCAAAAATTCATTATTGCAAGTTTAAACTTTTAAATGTCTGTCTGGCTATAATACTACCTGAGTATATGTACTTTGGACATGATATTAGTAACTGTAATCTTTGCTTAGCACTGGTCGTGAAGCGTGTGTGACTACACTGTTGAAAAAATCCACAGTCCTTGTTCCATTCCAAAAAGCTTCCAGAATGCTTTCCAAAGTTTAACCGAAGCTAATAGGCTTCAGCAGTCTAAGTTTCCCATATAAAGTGATTATTTTCCAAAGTTATCATGTTTCCAAAGTTCAACCAAAACTAATATCTCATCCAATGGGCACATCGCACGTGCAATAAGTTTTATATCTAATTATACCCAATTTTTGCAATCATGTTCAAGAATCTCTAAAATTGAAAATAAGGAATTTACAGCTGAGAGAACCATTTATCAATCTTTTTATAATTTACCAGCTCTATAACACGATACCAAAGCCAAGTGTGTCAGACCCGTGCAAAATACAGGCCAGGACTGAGGTGACAAAGCCAGACCGGAAAATGTGTGTTGACTCATTCACAATGATGATGAACAATAGTTTATCTCTGGTTCTTGCTTTAGTCTGAAAGGGGTACAACAATTTGAATGAGCTTATCAACATATTGTGTTTCATGGATGCATGTCTTATATCATATGGTAGCCGTTTTTCACTCTATGATTTCAAATAACGACAAAATATCTTGAACTTTGTTAGACTAAAGACTAGTGGATGTTAGATGGTTTTAAAGGACCATACTGGCTATTTTGCATGTTTGAGCCTAATATATTCAATTTTCATACACGTAACGTTACTGACAATCATTTCCTACAGCATACTACTGGAAAGGTGAATTACATTTTTTTTTTCCTACCTTCCAGACAGCCATTGGTTTCAGTTCATTCTGGTACGCTATTAAAATCAACTTGTTGATACTTGAAACGTTCTTGGGATAGGTAATCCCTCATTGCGAACAAGACGTATATTCAGGTTTTTTCAAAGTTTTGTAATTTTAGTGTTTAAGTGCAATAAAAAGCATGGAGTGAATGTATGTCTCCACCAGGGAATATAGTCCCAAAAGAAGACCTATGTTTATCGAAAAATTTAAATGACCTTGACTTCTTAATTTTGCCTAATGATTAGCAGGCGAAACATGGATTTTTAAGGTGGGTGTATCGCTTGAATATTTGATTTTGAAAGATTAAGAGATTTTGCAAAACATCAGGAAAGCTGATTTTATCCTTTAGGGAATAGCTGTCAGTAATGTAACGTATGAAAATTGAATATATTAGGCTCAAACTTACAAAATGGCCGGTATAGTCCTTTAAATTCATAATATACACAAAAAAACCCTATTAACCAGTGGATCACAGAGGTCTACATGTACAGTATGCATGTCAGGAAGCATGTCACCTGCCTCCAGAATGATCCAGAACACAAATCCCCAATGACCCCTCAAGATCCCTTTATGTTTTCCTGTTACCTCATTTCCTGAAAGAGTGACTTTACTATTAGGGGAGGCGGGTCCTTTCATGGAGGTGAGAGCTGTAGGTGGATGAGACTTAAACTTAAGACCACTTAGCAGCCTATTCACAACCAAGAAACTGGGCTCTATTATGAGGAAGATGATCATCAATATAGACACACACTAGAGCATGGGGTGATTTTNTTTTTTTTTTTTTTTTCTTTTCTGGTCTCTGAGTTGATTTTTTTATGGTTGAAATGTAAGAAATGCCTATCATGCTGTCACTGAGGTATCTAGCCCTCTCGCAGTCATTTGACCACATGTTGTTGGGGCAAGACAAAACACGGAAAGTTGGTCATTACTGAATCTTTGTCAGATTCTGACAAATGATATTTCACATTGTTTTGCTTCACCAGCCAGTGATTAAAAGGCAATAAGACTTGTTTCAGCTTCAGAGATTGCTGCTGGTATGCTCCTTCTACCTAAAAAACAATACAACTATGAATGAAAGCCGCAGATTTGTTTTTGAAGTGAAGTGTAGAGAGTCTCATGCTTCATAAATGAGTCCTGGCAAGAGTAAGGGGACCCATCAGGTATGTCTTGATATCAGTCCAACATCAGTCAAGCTTGTCCTCACTTGAGCCTCTAGGCCATTGGATAGCATAACAGATATAATGTGTATGTGTGTGTTTGTGTGTGTGGTAGCTTGAAGGGAGAGAGTGGAAGAGAGTACAAAGAAAGTGAGAAGACAGACAACAACAGAGCAGATATAAAGGAGTAAAGAAAGGAAAGAGGGCTAGCACAAAAAGGGTTTTTGTGAGAAAATCAAACCATGAGGAATCCGTGTGCCTGCCAGCTCTTACCATGAGACAATGACCCATGAAGTGTCTTAACTTTATATACGATTCATGTAAAAAAAAAAAAAAAGAAAAACACACAAAATGTTCTAAAAATAACGACACAAACAGCTACAAATTGCCTACAGGATGATGTTTGGAGGATTGGGTATGTGTAGGAGCTGGTTGTGACTTTCCCAAATGTGTGTGTGTGTGTGTGTGTGTGGTTGTGCCTGAAGGCTGACATCTGGGTGCCATGTTGATGATTCTGGTCTTCTGGACAGCAGAAATGTGCATTTTGAGAGGATGTCACATTCCCACAGCATTTATCCCAGCGCTGGCCCAACTATGTGCATAATTCTTCTAATAAGCATGCTTTTCTGCATAAGATTACTGGAAAAAGAAATATTGAATATGGCTCATAATACCAGAATCCTTTGGTCTTTTGTATATATGCATTTAATATGTCTAAAAATTATGCAATGTACTGTATATGGCTTACATGCATTTTTCTTATCAGGCTTTTACAGATCAGTGCATTTGTATGCCATGTTACATCTTCAAGTATCTTATGATGTATTCTGGCAGTTTTATGATGGGCAATCTATTTCTTTAAAAGGCTACTCTATATAATCAGAGCTGGCCACACAAATGTGTGCTCACAGAGCATCCAGGCCACTTCTCTGCCACCAGCCCATCTCGCAGGGTTCACATGTGATGTGAGGTTAAATGCTCTCTTTTAAGTTCGTGTCACAGAAGGCCGCCTCTTGTGTGTGCAACATGTGCCCAGCTCCGTGGGAAAAAAGTGGCCTTGAACACAGCGATGAGGAGGTGCTGTATCCTCCACCAGAAAGCACTGGGCAGAGGCCTTATCGTCACAGACAGAGTCGCACAGAGGGAGATGGGAAATCATGGTTTGCAGTAAAACCACGTCCTCGGGGAACAGGGTGTCAGCAGGGATTGCGGTTCCGGTCCTGGGCCACACAGAACCACAGGGCGACCACAGAGACCCTACTTTCCACTGGATCACAGAGTTTAGGCCCCACTGGCCTCTCTGTTCATATCCAGTTAGTAATCTACTGGACCTGACCAGTACCCAGTCAAATGACACTGCTCACCCAACAAGCAGACTGGGCTTCGCCCTGCGACACAGCGACCAGAGTAAATCCAGCCCAGCTGGCTGCTCTTGGGAACAAGGGGAAAAAGGGGTGGAAAGAAGCAAGAATATGGGGTAAGGGTGGAGAAGAAGGGATGGAGAGAAAGCAGGAGAGCAATTTAGAAGGGTGGTCAGGAGACAGAGAGGAGTGTGGTCGACCGTGGTCACTCAACAGCTGTGGCTTGGGAAGATCCTCTCTTCTGGGAGACTTTGACCCAGAGGAACAAAGCATTTGCGGTCATGTTGAGTGTGTAACTAAAGGACAGGAAATGCAGACTTTTTCCGAGAGAGGAAAAACACTAAAGCCACTCAGTGGGAGGTTTTGGTCGTTTATGGCACAGCCATGTCGTCAAGCATCAAAATGGTACATATCTCAAAACAGAAATGACAACTTATAGTTTCTATAATTGCCTCTTTCATATTCAGAAACTCCTCAAAGTAAAGGCAAAGTAGAAGTAGTCCATTGTTTGACAGTTAGACTCGATAGTTTGGTTTAGTTTCCTGAACTCTCCTGCCTTGTGACTGATGGCATGGAAGAGTGAACAGACATGAAATACCATTAATGACTCTGGAGTGTGAAGACACCTAACGTAATCCACTTTAACACTGATTCACCTTGATCTCCAATGGGACACCCATGCCTGTTTTTGTTTTGTTTTTTAATCATTAAACCAATTTAGTGGGACATGTCTGCACAAGTATGGCCGTTACCTCGCTGTGGAGGCACAGTCAAAAAAAAAGACTGATTTATCTTTGCACTCCAACCACGACTTCACCGTCTGCATATTTAAGTCTCTTCTTTTCCTCTCCTTCTCTTTCTTTCTCATCATCGCTTGCTTTGTCTGTCATAATCCCGTCTTGTATCCATTTCCAATTTTTTATCTTTTGTTCTCACTTTCCTCTCCCTCCTCCTGTACTCCCTTTCCCACCGCCAGATAAGCTTTCTCCTCACAGCTCCTTCTCCCTCCCTTTCACTCCCTCCTCTATTTCATAGACAAACTCTCTCTTTCTCCCACCCTCTGTCCCACTGTCAGAGTAATTCCATTGGTGTCAGACCTCCCAGGAGGGCCCAGACACAGGTAGATAGCTACTGTGGTGGGGGAAGCTTCTCTGCTGGCGGCTTCCTGACGCCCAGCTCTCCCCACACACACACATACACACACACACCTTGCCCCAGGGGGGTCAGTGTCATTGTTGACATTGGACACATGCTCATCGTGGTGCGATATTAAATCTTCTCATTTGATTTGGACTGTAATTATGTCGTAAAAACAAACTGGCTGTGAAGCCGTGGCCCGCCAGTGTGATCTGCTTTCATCAAGTGCAGACTGGCTTAATTATAGAGTGCAGCACCATCCACCCATCTTTCACTGGGCAGCTTTTCCTGCAGCTTCTTTAAGCCATCACATTCTTTTACTGTGCGCTAATCATAAGGCAATTGGGCTGTTTGCAATGGCTGGGGGTAGATTTTAACACTGGTCTGTACACATCCTGCATATTCTGGAAAAAAGTCAGGAGTTATGCAGTTATACACGGTAATGGAATCTGATGTCTCCTCTATTTGTGTGGCGTACATAATGATATGGTTTTCATACCACAGAGGTATTCAAATGCAGGAATTTCTGTGGAGAATAAAGGAATAGTTGTTCTTTGTGCGATTTCAGTTTGAGTGCGCGAAGTTAAACAGATGTTCCATCACAGTTCTTTGAGAGTAATTTGAAGAAGTATGTGAATGACTAGAAATAATTTTTTTCCTGTGATTTTATTTGTTGCATTTTTTTTCCCTAGTATATGAAGGAAAAATTCAAGTATGAACATCTCTTGAAATTTATGAGCAAATTATCTCCTCATATCGTCCAGGCTTTTTATCTGGGTTTTACAGCCAGGCATCTGAAATACACGTTTGTTCAGGTCTACATTTGCCACATGGCTAAGTCAAACCAGATTCCACCTTCTCATCAACTTGCACAGGAGGATGCCAGATGCCAAATCATAACATATGGTATGATGTATATTCGATTTTGCTATATTTCATGCAATATGTTTTAGGGCACTGCTTCACATCAATCAAAAGATTAATGACTTGTAGTGGGTGCTATATTTAATATATCAAAATGATCATACTTTCATATCCTATTAAAACTGAAAGCATTTAGAAATACAGACCTGAGCTAAATATAATTTCAAAAATCTTGTGAAAAATCAGTGAAAGTGCACGATGTTAATACTAATACCAACTACAGTTACATTGCTGATGTCAATGCTCGTGGCTACCAATAAGAAAATATGGCAGGATTTATGTCGGCATTAAAGATGAGTGTGTGAGGGATGGATAAAGGCTGGAGCTGTCTGGGAATTGACCCCTTTATGTCTTAATAGGTGAGCTGAAAAAGAGGGAAATACTATGAAAGCTGAAGGGTCACCATGGGAGAGCGCTCTCATCTTTGTCCCTCTCCACTGGTCTTTTGTGATGGGTTCATCTGTGTTGTGACAGGTGTGTGAAGTGGGCACCTTACTAGAGGTAATTGCCATTTCTCTCTTGTGGGTCATTGTTTGTCCCCGAGCCTGAAAGGAACATGTGAAAGGATGATTTTAGGTGATTATGATGGCAGAGTCATCTTTGGGAAAAAGAGAGAGAGATGAACATATGGGAATAGCACTGAAATGCCCCCGTTTTCTGAAATGCAGTCAAACATAAAATAATCACAATTATAAAATATTCTGGAAACTTGAGCAGATCCAATCACAGTGTGGTATGTGATACATAAACACACAGTAAACAAACTCTGCTGATGCTGCTTTTCTGAAGCTGGAACACACTGCTGCGGCTTCACTGCAGAAACCATTATCATGCCACTGAGGGGAGTCATAAAGGTGATTAACAGCTGCTTCTAATTAAAGATCAATGGAGAGTCTTTCTGGGGTGATTTGTTATATGAATTAGGATGCCCACTGTCCATTAATGACATCAAGCAATGTCACTGTAACAGATTGTGTATTGATTTCAGCCACGGCTCAAACCAAACTAGATCATGACTGACCAAGAGGCTGGGAATTCTTTATGAATGTCCTTTATTCACAACATGGGAAAGCACACAAGCAGTTCCCACCCCAGATGTCTGAGAAAACATATGGCTTTTATTTAACATTTAAATTGCATCAGAAGATAAGCAGCATACATCTTTCCAATGCTGCTCAGTGAGGTAGCCTGGTTTGAAAACCTGAAGCATGTTGGTCCCATGTCCATCGATTTAGCTATCAAAAATCATGACAGAACAACATCTCATGACACAAGAGGCATGAAAGAGCCATGCTGTAGAGTTGATTTCATTTGACCATTGTAAATAATTTTATGCATTTACAATGTTTAGAACAACATATTGAATGATGAATTCAGCTGATAGCTTAGTTATCTTACTTATACAGATGTTTTACAGGTTATGGTAGCCAATAAATTCATTTTTGAAAAGTTTTATCACCGTTATATGTTTCTTTTTACATAATTTGATCTTTTGCAAAATCCCCTAAATTTTCAAAATCAAATGTTGAGTTGATACAACCAGCATAAAATTCAACGCTTTACCTGCTAACACTGATGCAGAATTGTAGAAGGTACGGTTTAATTTCTCGGTAAAAGCTGTCTTCTCCTGGGACTATATTCCCTGGAGAAGACATACATTTTCTTCTGTGTAGCTTCATGTTGGATCAGTAAAGTTAAGTATTTAACAAAAAAAATATAATAGACGTCATGTTTGCTGTGAAGGATTATTTATCTGAATATATTTCAAGTTTCTACAAGTTGATTTTTATACCATAGTGGAATGAACTGAAACCAATGGTAGTCTGGAGGGTTGGAAAAACAATTGTAGTGTTTACCACTTTCGTAGTATGTTTCAGAAAATGTCTGGCAGTAATGTAAAATGTTTGGGTTGTATTTATTGAGCTGAAACATCCAAAATCACTGATATGCTCCTTTAAACTTTTTTTTTTTTTTTTTTTTTTTTTTTTTTTTGCCAAATTAGGAAAAAGAATTGAACACAACCTTTGGTCTAGAGCACGTCTTGATAAAAATCAACAAATTAAACTACTGTATAAAAACCTAAATGTGCTTGATAGTAGCATCCGTTCGTTGAGATCTTAAACTGTACTCTTCCATACTCAGCTTGAGATGGTGCCAAATTTGTGCAGTGGTTCTACATTGTGACAATTTCCAGCACTTCAGATGTGTATTTCCTGGCTTTCTAATCAGAATTCTATTTTGTATCTCAAAAGGGGCTCCATTCAGCCCTGCATTAACAGCCCTCGTCTGTGATAACGTGGATGCTTCGGGCCATAGGCCACCAGCTGCATCCACTTGTCAGACTTTGGTACAGATGCCCTGTCTGTCTGCTGTGGCGAATGAAACTCATGGGCTAAATTGGCAGTTATTGTGCAAAATGATTTTATGTATGCATTTTAATGTGCCTCATCCAATTCCTTAACGTGGTTTAATTTTATCTGCTGACAGTCATCTCAAAAGATTTGAATAGAAAGATGCTGTCCTTCTTTTAATTTAAGTCTTTTAGCGACCATTAGAGACCAAATGGATAAGTGATAGATCTTTGTATCCAAACCAAATACTCTGAAGCAATTCATCCAAATCTGCTCGATTTTTTTTTTTTTTTTTTTTTTGTGTGTGTCATATTAGTTTCTCATACAAATCAAATGAAGTGAACACAATTATGACGGATCAATAATTCAAGAATCTCAATTATGCCTTAATTGTGAGGCGCAATATCAGCCAATTTTATTGTGTGGATAGGTGTCATTGCTTGGCGAAGCTTTAGAAGATTGTTTATGAGATTGGAAGTGTGTATCGTGGAAAAGATCAGGCAATGTCACGCAGCCTTGGACAGCCAGCCAGTGACATGCACACATACACACGCAGATACACACACACACTCACACTCTTAATCACACAAACACATAACATAAAGCCAAATGCTGCCACTAAAATTTGCATGGTGCTCAGTAATGCATTAGTGAACATCACTTGGCAATCTGTTCATACGGGCTTAATTGGATTTTAATACCGCCTCTGATCTTGTTTTCTAATTAACGGCGGTGGCTGGCAACCAAGCAGAACCGTGCACCCAGCAACACCTTTGATCCTGGCCATATGGAGTTCCTCCAAGCACGCTGGGGATGTAAAAATCCCTCACCTAGGCNCCTTTGATCCTGGCCATATGGAGTTCCTCCAAGCACGCTGGGGATGTAAAAATCCCTCACCTAGGCGTGGGCGAACAACAGGCCCCCGAATCAAAATGGATGGGGTGAGGAGAATGAAGGAGGATGGAGGAGTGCTGAAGGAGGAGGAGGGGGTGGCATGAGGTGGCNGGGCAGTGGCATGTGTCATCCACACATCCCGGCGGCATTGATATTGATTAATTTCTCTCACGATCAGTTGTGATCACAGATACATAAAACATGAGAGAGGGGACTGAAAGCATGTACACCTTATCATCCGAGCTGCCATGCGACACCCCCTCTTTGCTACGGGGAAATGTCAATAGCTTTTCTAATCTGTTTACTTCTCCCCTTGTGGCCACTGCTTTATGCTTTTGATGAAGGGCTGCCAAAAATGTGTCCTTTTCTACCCTTGCTTTTCCTATTTTAGTTGACAGAGTGTGGGTATTAAACTTTATACCCTGTCTCTCACTCTATTTAGTTGGTTAAAAGCACATCACTTAAAGAAACAGCACAGTATTTTTAGTGTAGCCATATCTATGTGAATTTCTAACATATGGAGTTTAATATTTTCCTCTCCATACTCCTAGAGAGGTACTGTAAATATTAGAATTGTTTTTCTTACTAGTCGGATTCAGTATGCTAATAAAATCAACTTGTAGAGAGTTGAAATGTGTTGAGTAATTCATCACAGCAAACATGACGTCTATTAATTTTTTATTATTATTTATTTATTTATTTATTTTTTGGTCAAAGTATCTGTAACATGGAGCTGCATGGAAAAAGACGTATCTCTCCTCCAGGGGATATCGTCCCAGCAGAAGATGGCTTTTACCAAAAAATTTAAAACGACCATCTCTTCTACATTCAGACATAAGTTAGCATCAAAATATTGAATTTTAAGGTAGGTGTATCACTGAAACTTTGATTTTGAAAGATTAGGGGATTTGGCAAAATAACAGGAAAACTAAAATACAGTTTTATATTTTCAGTAATGTAACATGTATGAGGTAGTATTTATTCGGTTTCAATATGCAAACTCACCGACTAATATAAACAACATTAACGTTAATAAATAGAAGCAAATGTAGCTGTAATGAGTTTCTGTATTGAGAGAACATCAATTACATCAAAAAATGTGGTAGAGCAGGGTGAACACTCTGCCAGATAATCATTATATTTCAAACTAATAATGCACAAATTTTAAGTGAATTTCCAAAAATTTAGCAAATGAGAGCACAGATCAGTGCATATTTCATTTAACTATTTAACTATTCTGAAGACAGCGGCACCATTAATGTCTGTGGAACATCATGTCATTGCTGTTTCCTATGTAAGAAACATTAAAGGACCATACCGGCCATTTTGCATGTTTGAGCCTAATATATACAATTTTCATACACGTAACGTTACTGACAATCATTTTCCAACTGGAATGGCGATTAAAAAATTTTTTTTCCTACCTTCCAGACAGCCATTGGTTTCAGTTCATTCTGGTACGCTATTAAAATCAACTTGTTGATACTTGAAATGTTCTTGGGATAGGTAATCCATCATATGAAAAGATGTATATTCAGGGTTTTTTTTGAAGTTACGTAATTTTAGTGTTTAAGCACAATAAAAAGCATAGAGTGAATGTATGTCTCCACTGAGGAATATAGTCCCAAAACAAGACCTGTGTTTATGGAAAAATTTAAACAACTGTGACTTCAAAAGGCTGCATAACTATTAGCAGGCAAAACATCGATTTTTAAGGTGGGTATATCGCTTGAATATTTGATTTTAAAAGATTAAGAGATTTTGCAAAATATCAGGAAAGCTGAAATATGGTTTTATCTTTTGGGGAATGACTGTATTTTTTGATGGTATTTTTCTTGGCTTCTTTATTTTTTGTCTTTTTTGGCAGAGAGGAGGAATAACGGTGGGTGGCACCAACACACTAATGAGCTTCTACAGACTAAGAAGTGGATGCAGGTACCACCGTGTCATTGTTTATTTAAAAAATATCTATTAGCCTTCATCTGATCCGAGCATCACGAGAGGTAATAATATGAGAGCTAATAATAAGACACCAATCCGTGTCATGCATGGCGACTGGCGAGACTGCAGCACCTCATTAACTATAAATACTGATAAACAATCCAAAAAAAAAAAAAAAAACCAGCAAATTTGATATAATTTAGCTACAATAGTGTGATGCTGTTGGTAATTATAGAGATGTAAGATTTTCACCACACTGACAGAAATAGCGTTGAGGGTAAGTTAACATTAGCCCACCATTTGTGAAGCAATATCAGTCCAGGAAAAGCGATTCTCATCTCTGTGTCTCTATATTTAAGACTTGATCATAGCAGCAGCAGCAGCAGCAGCAGCTCTAATTGAAGAGCATTATCAATTTAAGTCTCTCTCATGCTGCTGTTTGGCAAATCACTGTCTTTAATTCCCACTTTTGCAGTCTCTGACATCAGATGGCCTTCTACAATAATGGCAGAGAGGAGGAAAGGCTTGAAAGTCCCTGTCAGCGAATGCACCTGAATAAGGATGCCATTTTACATGCTGGTTGTTTGTCCTTCACAGGGCAATTATTTGAACAATGTGTATATTCTTTTGAAGAGGATTGTGCCCTGGCATATATCCATGTGGAGTTTTTCTCTCTGCCTTGTCACCCATTCAATGGGTGATATATTGTGCCCTGGCTAATGACTAGAAATGCATTAAGACTAAAGTGGGGGTTCTAATGAAGATGGCTGACAAGACCCGAAGGCCGTTTCTTTCTTTTACATGAAAATCTTTATTTTTTATGTGAAAACAAAAATCCTTGCCCTCCTTAAATTATCGAATTGCCCTTCGACCTCAGTATGTCACAAAGATTCATCTTTTTATCAAAAACACTTTCGAGCACATGAAACACTGTCTACTAAAGTGGCATATTTGATTTTGGAGGCCCTTTAAAAAACTTAATGGATGACTGAAAAGGAAAATATCCTTAACTGATGTTAAAAACAATACCATGTTAATAACTATCTCAAATCCTGTCTCAATGGTGTATTCTTGCCAAGTCTGCGTTCTACAGTTTTTCTCCTTCATTGGGGAAGATTTTGACGAGGATGCCAGTTATCGCTCAATCACATATTTTACATACACGTCTCGCCAAATTCTGCAGCTCAAATTATATACTTTCCATAAAAAAAAAAAACCCTTTATGGAGATAACAACTAATGTTGACAGTAAACTATTGATTGCCAGTGCAGTTCTCAAACTGTGGTACGTGTACGTTCAATGGTACTTGAAGCACCCCCTGGTGGTATGACAGATGACTCTGTCAATTTCTGCAGAGAATTAAATCAAATTTCAATCTATGGAAATTCTGTTACTGTGAAATTATTCACAAATAAAACTGGTTTCATTAAGATGTAGCTTTTAAGTTTAATCATTAAGCCGTCTTAATTAAGATGAATTAAATTAGAAAATATTTTTTTAAGTTGAAAATAGACCATCTCATCCTGTGTTCATCATGTATTTTGTTCTAACTGAGCAACAGCATCTTTTTGTGCTCAAAGTGTAAATGTCTCTCTCTCTTTTTTTTTTTTTTTTTTTNTTTTTTTTTTTTTTTTTGATTCCATGCTCTTGGTGAGGCAATACTTCAATATTGTTGGTGGTACTTAGTTCAAACTCTTTGCAAACCACTATTCTAGATTATTTCTAGTCTAGAAATGCAATTTCTTGCCAACATTCTACAAATTGTACCTTCATCTTGAAATTACAGATGAAAAGCGATACTGAAATTTGTAAATAAAACTATATTACGTACATCTCTCACCTTTTCTTTTTCCTACTCTCTCTCTCATATGTACATAGCTAATATCTCAGAGTCATACTTTAATCTGAAGCCAACTATGTTGTGTTACTCCACACACACATTTCATCTTGCCAGTGGCACCAAAGCTGCTCCACCAGTTTCTCCGAAAACGACACACAGGGCTGTCATTCAAACTTAGCACAGACAAAAGCTTTTCAAAGGCAACCTAATAAATAATTTTACTGCAAAAAATTGTGGAAGTCTTTTCTTTTATGACTTAGCTGCGCAGAAGGAGAGACCCACAAAAGTGCTTGATCTAAACCACAAAATATGGCAGTAGGAAATATATATTCCCTGTATAAATATGTATATTTTTACAGAATACTCAATGAGCTGGGCTGTAAAGATGAATGAAACAACCCCGAAGAGTTATCTTAATTATGCGATTATTAAGACTAGTTTCTTCGCTCTCAAGTGGATCAAGGTTTTAGCCATAAAGCGCCTGAGGCTCCACTTTACAATAAAATGAATAAAAATTGCACCTTTTATGTGAGTAAGTCTGCACAATCATTTGACCATAACTTGGTAATTCTTGGATACTGAGATGAAAAAGAGAGATTTAAAATTGATCCCGGGCTTAATCACAAAAAGAGCGACGGAGAGCAAGGCAGAGACGAAAACACCCACATCGGATCATCTTCAAATTCCTGCTGAAGGTAAATGTAGTGTACGTGTTCTGTGTGCATCTGTGTCTACAGCAAATATGTGTGTGGCTCGGTCTTCAACTTCTAATTATGGGTTCCATTAAATAGACACAAATACTCTCTCTTTCACTCGCTCTCCCTCCCTCCCTCTCTCTCTCTCTCCTTCACACACATACACATGCATGCATCATACACACTGTAACGTCCACAGTAGGGTGTACACGCCCAGTGTACTTAGCCCAGGGTAATTCTGGCACAGACACAGAAACCAAAAGACAAGTCATATCAGCGATGCAAACCGTCCCTCAGGTCAGAAATGAGCAACATCAGTGGAATACCGAAGCGAGTTATAGACTAGATGCAAACGTCGGAATGAGACCGTGTAAGGTTACACACACACACACACATCATGGCCAACTTGCTCAATCAGCGTAATGAAATGCAGAGTGATAAACATGCATGTGAATATGAGTTTGATTTATCGTGTGTGTGTTTGTCATTATCGCTGCGTGTTAAGGCAGGCTAAGAAGTGACACAAGAATTTCATATTTATCTCCACATAAATGAGAACACTCACTGTATACTCACTGATTGTGTTAAAAAAAAAAAAAAAAAAAAAAAAAAAAGATAATCAAAATAGACAGGTACATTGTAATGGATAATATTCAACGTTATATAAGTAGTCATCGTACACATGTTTACACTAGTGCATAAAGGACGGGAATACAGGATGTCTGAGGAAGGAATTTCAAAAGAATATGGTCAAGTCTGAACCCCTTTGTCACATTGCAATTCACTCCTTTCTACCTGCCGTCAAAGAGGAGATTAAGTTGTCAAAATGTGGGTCCTGGTCCAGACTGGTCTTTTGAGTGGATATTCACCAGTCTGATCTCCACCACGGCTAACAGACGGAGCTCAAAGGGGAGAAGGGAGAACAGAGGAGGGAGAGTAGTAAGAAGGCTTTAGGATCACTTTACCTGGATTCGGCACTGTGGCGCTGGTGGATTAGTGCCCCGGGCCTCATGGCACGCTAGTCTGCAAACACCCCCCCATGACACACACACACACGCACACAAGTATGCACATGCTCGTTTACAGTGCAATGGGCAGTACACACACACATATGTCATGTCATGTCGTCACATCCAAACAAAATGGATACAGTATATCTGCAAACATACCAACACACAACCATATGTAAAACACACACACAAATAAATGTGAGTTTGACAGTATTTCAGATCTGTGCTGCAGCAGTCCGTGTGGAATGGTACCAGATAGAACAACTGCTCTTAATTCTACAGGCTTAGACAACTTCTGCTTTGATTTCTGGCTTCTGTACAGCTGGGATGCCACACAGAAACTTTCTTGTTCATCCTAGAAAGCTTTCAGAAGTCTGTTCCTGGTCTGATACCGCTTTCTAAGGTCACTCACTCATCCAGAACTGCAAAACCAGAACCCATAAAGGAGAAAATACAGGTTGTTCTTGGCAGAAAGGAGAGAAACCTACCACAGCACCATTCCTCTCTACCGCCTCTGCCTGTTCCCCCCGTCACTACCTGATGACTTCTCCATCCGTTTTAATTGGTAATTATTTTGCGGGGTTTAATGCCTTTATTCAGACTGTCAGTGTGGAGTCAGGAGAGGAGGATTAGGTGCCCCTGGGGGACGAGACACTGGCACGGCCAGGACAGCTCATTTTTACACGGGCAGGGGANAGGTGCCCCTGGGGGACGAGACACTGGCACGGCCAGGACAGCTCATTTTTACACGGGCAGGGGAGGAGGACAGCTCATCTTTGATCCGGTTGGGGCTTCGCAGGCCAGAGGGGTGACAGCTGCACTTTCTTTAGCCCACATTTGAATTTGAATTCTATCTTAGGATGCAGCGCGGCGCGGACTTGGCAGGGCAGTGGGGTAATCTGCTCGGCACAAACGCCCGGGCCTTTTCTTCCTGTGTGCCCTCGCAGAGATTGGAGTAATTAAAGTTAAATGGAATGCATTAAAAACTCACTTGTGCCGAGGCTGTGGCGGCCGTGCCAACAGTGAATGGGCTGGGGCTGTCCTTTTACGCTACTCTAATCCTGCGGAATATATGTGTGCCCCGTGACTTTGATGCTACACCACCAAAGCATCGGAAATGGCTACCAGTGGAACTACAACTGACTGTTGGCTTTCACCGCAGAAGAACATCTTGGAGAGCAAATTCAGCTGGATTCTGACATTGGCAGGAGGTTGGCTGGATTCAATTCGGGAAGGCTATTAGCATTTTCCAGACTCACATGTCAATCTCAAATTACTACTCTTTGATGTACAGTCTATTTAAAATCCCACCCGCCCCCTTTCCCCTGACCTGTTAATATTTACAATGAATCCTAACTTGCTGTCCAAAGCTAATATAGAAAAAAAAAATGTACTGCAAGTGTTCTGCTTTTTCCAAGAAACAAATAATGGAAGTTTTTAACAGCATTTTGGATTTCCCGCTTTGTTAGGAACATTATGTACAAAAGTGGACAACAGTTGCACAAAAGTCAAACCTGTTCCATGCTGAGCGTTGCTCCCATAGCTCTGGGCTGGGAACCAGACCTGCTCTTCAAGTGGATGTCAAAAGACTTGAGGCATCAGACATGAAGGTAATTGTTGCTTTCTTTCATTTTAGAGGAATGTGGACAGATACAAAAGGGGGGTGGCTAGAAAACTATCATCATAATCTCTCCTTGGCTTTGTGTGTGATCCTCAAGCCCTGTTAATGAGAGGAGACAGGACAGGGAGGCGCAGGAGGGGAAAAAGGGAGAAGTTTTTAGTGAAGCAGACAGATAAAATACAGAAGGAGCCCTGCTAGTGGTAAAGATAGAAAATGAAAGAGAGGACTCTGGACTGATGTTACCTTTGCTGCAAAATGTCAAGAAAATTAATAAAGTCACAAATCGGCAACTGTTCAGGCAATGATTGTGCTCGCTCGGCCAATCTGCAGACTTCTTACGTGGAAAAAGTGGAATGAATAGAGTGAGCCACAAGAGTCATTACAGGCAGGTTTCCCAGGATTCACAGTTAATGCCTACAGCCAAAGGCATGCAGCAGTTTGTCTGATAGCGCTACATGTTACACCAAATATTTCCCTTTAGGCCCTAAAGGGACCAGGTGTAAAAACACAGTGGCCACCTAGTTTGATATTTTATATCACATCATTACTCTTGTTTGTCATATAAGACAGTAGAATTTCTGTTTCTGATATGGTTGCGTTAAAGGAAGGGCAAACAAGCCTGGAAAAGTTTTTATTAGCCCCTTGATTTGGATTGTTTTTGATGATGTGATATGTAATATGACTAATAAAAAGCAAGACAGACAGACAGACAGACAGACAGACTTGATCATGCAGAAGCATTCAGCTCCATCATCTACCATAGAAACTGTGTCTGTTCATCCACTATTTCATCTAATTGGACAGACAGAAGTACTCATAAATCTGGACGTTTCACCTGCAGGTCAGGATTCAAGCATACCAGCAATCAACGCATCTTTTTATCTATTTAGCAAAATTATAGGAAAGTGCCACCATTATAATCATACTACTATTGTCTGTAATAAACAGCTGAGCCAGTGCTTCTGTGGAGGAGGGACTGAAGTGCTCGTTCACTTAAAAGTGAAAAGAATCTTTGAATAAGTAATTGAAAAGCATCTGAATACTAGTATAAGACCTTGGTTTATACTTTTGTTGATTTGATTAGTGGTGATTTGTCTATTCGCTGACAGATGCTTGATGTTGGTGAGATGAGGAGAAAAAAGCCAAAGCTTTTGGCTGGGAAGACCTATTATTCGTGGGCAGCAGTTGAGTGTGTATTTTCATTAGATGTGTGAAGGCCTCTAAGGTCTAAGAATGCACTTTAATAGATACCTGTCAAATGTAATTAACTATGTTTTTCCTATATCATACGCTTTCCCATCGCCTCCAGCCAGAGGCTCCACTGTGTGTTCGTGTGTATATCTGCATGTGTATGTGTACTCATACACATGCATGTGTGTAAGAGAGAGAGAGCGAGAGAGACAGAAAGAGAGAGACAAGAGTCTGTCTCAGCGCCTTTTGCCACCCAGCGATTGGAGACAGTTTTAATTGCAGCATGACAACCACAAGAAAGGACCAGAAGCCCCATAAAAGCTAAAGCAAGCTGGCAGCCGTCCCACAGTGGAAAGGTAGCCATGCCATAATTACAGGTAAAAAGACCTCTAGCACTGTAGCTCAGCACTGTGTTTATTTGACACCAATCATACAAGTATGCAGGTATCCCAACAATAACGTGCTGTGCCCCAACAGGACTGAGGTGCCTCTGAGGAAAACTTGGACATCTNGTATCCCAACAATAACGTGCTGTGCCCCAACAGGACTGAGGTGCCTCTGAGGAAAACTTGGACATCAGTAGCAATCATGGAGTACCTTGCGGTTTGGAGACTGAAGCCTCATCAGAACATGAAAGTCAGCGGAAAGACCTTGATTTGAAGAGCTCGGATGAATTCTCCAGGTCTCATTGTACCTTGTTTCCAGTCAGAGAGGGGACTCACATCACATCAATTATTCATTTTAACATGACTCAATTCTAACTCGAGCGAGCAGGTCGATTTAAACATCCAAGTGTGTACTGGGGCTGAATTAANTGACTCAATTCTAACTCGAGCGAGCAGGTCGATTTAAACATCCAAGTGTGTACTGGGGCTGAATTAAAGACACATTAGCAAAGTTTGTGACACCTCCCGTTGTAGAGGGAATTTGCTCTTTTCTCAGCTAGAATAGAGGTTATCACCTTTGTTCATTTTGGGAGCGTTTTGATCTCTTGTCTGTGTAACTGCAGAGTAGTTGATGTTATACGAGCAAAGGAGTGTTTAATGACTATATATCTGATGGTGCACATATTCAGTGCTGTCTCTCACCATGATGAACAGTGATGAACAGTGCATATTTTTAAAGAAATGTGTGTGTGTGTGTGGGGGGGGGGNGGGGGGGGGGGGGCATGCTCTGGGACGCTGGCTCCTTCTGCGCTTGATAAGACTTTAAATGTTTTCAGCTCATTCAAATCTGACTTCATTGCCTAATGTTAAGCGATCACATTGGTATTCATGCCGATACTGGCAGCATAAATCACAAACATTTTAGAGACAGCATTGGTTTCTATTTAGAAATCCAGACCCAGTGCATAAATCTCACCTCTGCAAGTACTTTACGAGAGCACAATGTGTGTTTTATGTGTTCTTTATGAGTGTAGAAAGGCCACATCTCAAATGACACTCACTCCCTGAGCTATTGGGAGAAAAAAAAAAAAAAAAANAAAAAAAAAAAAAAAAACACACAAAAACATTTTACAGGCTCATTTTCTTTAACATATGCTCACTCTTCACTTAGTATAAGTCTGTATAAAAAAATATACCTTATACCTCACCTTTTTTTTTGCCAACTTATTCATTCACTCATTTATTTATTTAATTTTTCCTAGTTTGGTGATTTATTAGTTAAGTAATGACTGTCAAGGCAATTGGCTGCTAAAGTGGTGAACCGGGGCTCAAGTGAAGGGCAGTGTTTATCACAGTATTGACTTTCTGACGGGAGAGCCACAGACTCTTTTGTCACTGAGGCAAAGTGTGTCAATACGGGAACTAACCGCCTGTCGGGCCGCGGACCGGCCACCGGCGCTTTTGTCTGCGTCACTTAGCACTGATGAACTCAATTCTGAATGGAGGAGCTGCAAAGAGAGGAGGAGGAGGAAAACGGGAGGAGACCACACACAACCCTGAGAGGGAGGAGACTTGCTGATCTTTACACAAAAAAGATAAGCTGTTTTTTTTTTTTTTTTTTTTTTTTTTGTACCTTCAGTGATCTTACTTTGTCTTGGTGACATTACGGATTTGACTGCACCGCCATGATTAAAGAAGATCCAGCTTCAAATCCTCACTGTTAAATGCTATCAAACCTTCTATTTAGGCTGTTCAGAAGAAAGAAGTAATTAGTGTCTCTCTTGTTTATTTACAGTAGATTTATTCTAGTATAACTGTTGAGATCTGAACAAAATGGTGTCTATCTGTTTAAAGGGGAGACTTCATCAATTTCATATACATCAAATTCAGTTAATTGGATATGGCGAGCACTATTGAGCACATGAAAACAACCGTATAACGTTATCTGAAATTAAAGGGAGACTGCTTAGTTTGAAATCTAAAGCTACGATGAGGAGTTGAGGGACTGAATTCACAATAGTTCTAACGGTGGCCTTTGTGGCTTTTTACTGCATTTGTGTTTTTAGTCTGCCGTTAAGTCACCATTGTGATGTCATCGGGGTCACTTCCAGCACCCTCTACAGGATCCGGACTGTTGAGGATTTCTTGTGACACTAATCTGAATTTATATTTTAAGATTAGGAGAATTTTCAACAGGCACAGCATGGACAGCTCAGTGGGGGCTCTATGGATCCTTTGGCCAAAACCTCTTGTCCAATCACGTTAAGACTCACCGTGACCTGAAAATTGGCAGAGCGGATGCGCTAGCAGTCAAACGCACAATGAAGTTGCCAAATGGCTTGCTTAAAGATCCGAAAAGTTGATCCCGAACACCGAGAGTTGAAGGATGAGTGGACATATAAATGTGCTTTCATTCTTCCAGCAGCATATGCTACAAGACCCGTGTGTTTGATCTGTTCCCAGTCTGTGGCATCAGAAAAGCCATCTTTAAATGCCACTATGATACAAAACATAAAAAATTTGAATAAACCTACCCTCAACAGTCCGAGGTAAGGACTGGAAAAATAAACAAACTCAGAGCCAGTACTTTATTTTTAAGATAAATTTTTAGGTTATCAAGTTCATGTTTGAAAACATACTTGTAACTAAGAAAAGCACTTTAGTCAAAAACGTTTAATAAAATGTTGAAGTTGACACTTTATATNGTAACTAAGAAAAGCACTTTAGTCAAAAACGTTTAATAAAATGTTGAAGTTGACACTTTATATTTTGTCCAAAGAGCCTTCTGAATCATAGTTATGTGTAGTATCTCATGGTTATGGACCCACAGAAGGAGATAGTTGAGTAACTGGACCCCCTTGAATTTTAGTTGAATACCCCTACTCTACAGCAACAAAGTCCTTTATACAGTTGTTTTCACATGCTGAATTAGATGTGAAAAATCAGTTGATTCTCCTTTTAAATTATGAAAGGATGACACCAAAGCTGTTCACAGACAAGAAAAATAAATGTAAGGTTCATTAAAGGGAAATCATCACTGATTTCCCTTTAAACAGTAACAGAGCAACAATACAAGAAGATAGTTAATGGCATTGACATACAACAACATGCTAACATGCTAACAGCTTGATATGTGATGACCTTTTAATAGCATCCATTTGATTTGCTATGAAAAATCAAAGAAGTAGTTTACTTAATAAACCTCTCTGGTTTTAAATCAATCAGTAGATCAATGGATTGCTTTGAAGTAGGTTCAGGAATAGTCTGGATCTTGTTCAAACCACAAATGAATAGCTCCACAGTTCATTTGGACCCGGGCCGAGACCACTTCCTCAAACTAGTCTCTGCGCTTTTGTTCTGGTCCGCGCCTGACTGCGATTGCCAGGTTCAGATCTGCCCAAATGAACCATCCTCAGGAGGAAAAATCCTAGTCCACCTGAACGGGACCAAGACCAACTCTTCAAACTGGTCTTGGTGCTTTTGTTTTGGTCTGCACCGAGTACGTGTTCAGACCTGCCTACATGAACCCTAGTCCTCGTTAAAAGGTTTTGGTTCCTACCCGAGTGCCCGAGTGAACGGGACTAAACCTGTACAGGAATTACTTCTTTTTTATTGGGCTAGAAAATATCCAACCAAGCATCTCTCTCTCTCTCTCTCTCTCTCTCTCGAATACACATGCAACCACATTCCCAGGCACGTCCACACACACTTTTTCTCTCTCATGACTATAAATTAACATATCTTTCTAGAAAGTATTTCCTGGTAAGTAGAGCAATGGAAGCTCTCCAGAGAGGCAAAGACACGGATAGAAATTTGTATTAAAAAGAAGAAACATCTAAGCAAAAAAAGAACAAAACCGCAGTACACCATTACTTTAATGATCCATCACGTTCAAAGGAAACTTATTCACAATCCTACTGCAATAAACAAGGGAATGAAACATAAAGTGTAAAGTGCTTTTCATTTGCAGCAGATGTTTATTTTTCCACTCCTTCTCTGTAGCTTTCCACTGTTTTCTAAAACAGGTCATGTAGTAGCTGCATATTTTACTGCAAAGGATTTGTTAAACTGGTGATGTAAAGGGTTAAAGGTCACATTCCCTCTGCATCTCCTCTCTGAAACACGCATGTGGGCGGGGCTTCACCAGCAATGCTGCTGTGATTGATAGATTTGATGAAAAACCAAAGAAGAAAAAAAACACGAAAAGTTCCCGTTTCCCCCCACTGGCCGATACATCATAGGTTCAGGGTTCAGAGGTTACGAGTCCCAGGAGGTNCCCGTTTCCCCCCACTGGCCGATACATCATAGGTTCAGGGTTCAGAGGTTACGAGTCCCAGGAGGTGTCAAGCTCATTACTCGAGAGTGCATCAACCCAACCCAGAGGGCTTTCTTAGTATTTACGTAACCTTTGACCCCTTGCTACTGGGGAGGCTCCCTTTTTCTGTCGTTCAAACCATCCTTCACTCTCTGGATCACTCCTCGCTCCCAGAGGGCAGGGTTCAAGTTCACTGTCAGCACAGACATGCAGCGGCCGCTACTCTGACCCGGACTAAACGCCGTGTCACTAAGTACACACATGAATGCCCTCACACGTGTGTATTATACTTACTATACTTAAGTACAATTTGGAGATATTGAGATACTTTGAGATACTCTTTGAGTTTTTCCTTTTTTTTTCTTGTCCCCTACATTTAAGAGGAAGTTTTATTTTATGAATTTACTAGTTACTTTGCACATTGAATCATTACATTAAATATCAGATAACATTAAAAACAATTATTACTCATAAAATCTTTATTCTTTCCTAATTTATTTTTTGTTTTTCCCTTCCTTTTTGATACTTCCTTCCTTCCTTGTGGCGTTTCTTCTTTCCTCATTTCTTTCCTCTTCCTATTTAGTTTTTTCTTCTTTTCTTTCTTCTTTCTGCACCTCATAAAGATATGAATTGTACTTTTCTTCTTGAGTACTTTTACTTGATACTTTATTACATTTATATAGCAATACTTGTATACATTTACTTAAGTACATTTTTGAAAGTAGGACTTTTACTTTAATGGGGTATGTTTCAACAGTTGCCCTGCTACTTTTACTTAAAAAGCATTTACGCTTCTTCCATCATTGATGTTGTTGGAAATCCTACATGTGTATATTTATTGTATATAATATCTTGTTTCCTTTTGTTTTGATTGTATATTTCTGTTTTTTTTTTTAAACGAAGTTATTTAAATAGTACAATATGGCACAACTGGTTTTATGGGATCACCTTATTTTTTAACCATTTTATCGATTAAAATGAATAAAAACTTGGTCGGAAATTTTTTTTAAAGTTCAGAGGGATGTTTTGGCTCTAAAAGTTTTGAAATGAGGACGCTATTGTACTTGAATGTACTTTATGACGATTAGTGTATGTCCTAATCATCATTCCCTCGGTGACAGTGTGTGTGTGTATGTGTGTGTGTGTGTGTGTGTGTGTGTGTGTGTGTGTGTGTGNCCGGCTCGGCTCTGACTGACGGAACAGAGGAAGCCAGTCCAGGATCCTTCCTTTCCTCTCCACCCCTCATTCTCTTTAACGCCTGATTGTTTAAGTGATAAGCGACGGTGATGGATGAGCCGGGCTTTGTGTAATTATTGTCCTGGTTATCATTGTCACTGCTGATAGCATACATCACTGTGTCCCAACCCATTTTGCGTGTGATAAATAACAGTATAGCCTGAGAAATGCATTGAAATCATTTGCGAAAAGACCCCTGAAATGTAAACACACAAGCACGCTAATGGAGGGTCTCGGAAGGTACGAGAGCGAGCGCTGACGGTGTGAAATCAAGACGATCACGTTGTAAAAGTGTAATTGTAATGTCTGTTCTGTGAACCTGATCCCAAAGGAGCAGGAACAGCAGCATGGACCCAACAAACCTCATCATCTCCCACCTCAAAGACCTCAACGTACTTTTTTTTCCTCACTCAGCATGTCCGAGCTTATCCAAACAAAACGTCTACTAAAGAGGTGTCATCTCCTTCATTTTGTACTCTTTGTCAGAGCCGATAAACCATTTCTGATGCTTTATCGTGCATCTATGATACTTGACAGCCCTTAGCTGATGTAATCTCTGAAGATGATTTATGGATTATGGCAATTAGCACTCTAATAAAGGCGATTATTACTATTCATTTGGCTTTTACTTATGCCCGTGTACATTGTAATGTCTTTCTGAGGAACATTTAGACAGGACCTTGATGGAGATGGAATCTAATGTGAGATAAGGAGTCGCGTGGGGAAGTCAGTGTTTAATCTACAACTTATCTCACCGCCGTGACGTTTCTCTCACATGGATGTGTAAGATATCATCTGCCATTTGCTACATTTACATTTACTGAGTGTTACTTCTAATAATGGAACTTTCTGTTATCTTTCCTCCATCACAATAAAATGAGCCTCGAATTGTTTGCTTTGATTTCCCCTTTTTGGTGCGCTTCCTCTGCTTCTGCCTCAGTCTTTCTTGGGCAAGAGTGAACACGACCTTTGACCCTAGCTCTGTGGCTCACTGAGCATTATGGGATGCTAATTAGCCATCTAACAGTATATCAAACTGCAATATAGTGTGATGTAAAATGTCACACATTTTGGGGTAATTAGCTTGCTAGTGCTTACAAGCGATCTCATTTTATATACAAAAAACAAGTTTTTTTTTTTTAAACAAACAAGTAACATTCACTTTCAGTTTGTATGGATTATAATAATTTAAAGGGAAATGTGGTCAAGTTTGTAGTTTTCACTGGTCAGATGGAATTCTTGACAATCTTTTGACAATGTTCCGATACATTTTAATATACTGTACGTACTAATGAATTGAAGATTGATATCTGTTAGTATCTGTAGTTATATGATACATGCAACATGAACAATTTATTGAGTTCAAATGTTCAAAGACTAAAACCTTTGAACCTAGCACCAACAGAAAATAATAATTAAACTGCTTCTTAATGCATCTAATTTATTCATGAATAATTTCCAGAGTAACCTGGTGTGCCACAAAGGGGTGCTTTAAGTACCACCAGTGGTACACGTACCACAGTTTGCGAACCACCAGATTAAAGCAAAGGCAGTAATAATAATTTACATTATACACGGTAACATCCACAGTTGCAGTTATTCTTAAAAATGCTTCAGCTTTCCGTTTTACATAATGCTGCATTTCAGTGTGTTTTCACCAAAACAGCTGTAATCAATAGAGGATTCTGTCCCCCCTTCGCTGCTATGAAATGACATCTGATCCCATCAATTACTCTCCCTCACAGCTTAATGGATGTTATAAGAGATCAGATGTCTGACAATCAATTAACAGACTGAAACAGCAGACAAGTCACCTGAGGTCATTTAAGAAAAGAGTCTCTTACTGGAAAAAAAAGCTCTACTAAAACCTTTCAGGAGTTTCTGCTTGTAACTGTTGTAATTTCAATCCAATTTATGTTTATTATATAATAAACAAATTCTCTGAAGGGGCAGAAGAGGTTTAATTCAGTTATTTATTCCCTGTTTAAAAAGAGGATTTAAATGTTGTGATGCATAAATGGACTCAAGGATGTTTTCTCATAAATGACAGTCCAATGCCTGTCCACAAAGACAGGTTTTATGACATAACTAAGCAGCATTGATGTATTGTTTGCCACATGGCCAAAGTCTGCGGTGCATTCAATATAACATCCACCAAAATAGGTTCCTCAGATGCAAAAAAAAAAAAAAACNAAAAAAAAAAAAAAAGAACCCTTTCTGGGTTCCTATAACCTTTTCTTGATTTTAGCATGAAGGGTTTGGGAGATAACACCGCGTAACCTGATCCAGCGGCTCAGTTGGTGAGAATGCATGGCCGTGTTAAAACTTTATATTATGATCAAGTTTCAGTGCAGGAGTCACTGATTTTTGTTCAGTGTCACTGAAGGTGACAAGAGCAGTTTAAGGACCCTAAAGGCAGCTCAATCAACACCGAGCTGTGGAAGCTGAACTGTTGGAAAGGTCAGAGGGGTCAGAGAGCGCCGAGAGTTCAACAGTGACCGCCTCGAGCTGTCCTTTCCTCAACTTGGACAATAGCTCGCTGTCAAAAGGAGGTTGACTTCTTTTCCCATGCTTATCCCCATTTAATTGGCTATTTTGTTCTGCAAAATCAAAGATCACTATTTGGATTACATGGAAATTAAAAGTTTTATAAATTGTCTGGGATCAATTTCAGTCAAAATAAGGTGTGTGTGGCTGCACACACTACAATAGATGACCTGAAATGACAGCGCCTTGGATACATGAGCTACATAAGTACCCCATAAAGCACCTTCACGCCTCTCTTTCATTCTCTCTGCCTCTCTCTCTCTCTCTCTCTTTCTCTCTCTCTCTCTCTCTGTCTCACTTTCTATCCCCCCCCTCCATCTGTCTCTTTCTATAGTGCTGTCTTATTCTGTCACCCCTTTTTTTCTTCTTCATAGACAGATGATACGCTGTCCTCCTTCCAACACCCTCGCAGTAGCATATTTCTCTCCCTGGAGCAAGTAACTCTGTCTCCTGTCTGTGTCCACACTCCTGTCCCCCCCACACAGCCCAGGACAACCATGGCCTGCAGCTTCGATGGCCCTCCGCGGAACAAAAACACACGCTGCCTCTCAAAAGGCTCCTTTATCTGCCACGAACAAAAAGACGGCTTCACCTCCGCACTGTTCCCACCATTAGGCCCTGGCCTAGGCCCTCTTCTTCTTCCCTCCTCTCTCCCTGCTGCTCACACCCCCACTGGGTCCTTTCAGCAGGGGGGGGAGGGGGGTGTGAGGTACGCCCTTTATGTTCACATGTGTCCGTGCTGGTTTACTCTGTCAAACTTGCCCCTTCCACAATAGACGTGCAAAGAGATTGACCACCAGCTTTTGACGCCCCCCCGTCCCCTCCATTCAGACGTGAATAAGCACGGGTGCAAAGACACACCTGCATCTTTATGTCTGCAGGTCCATATATACTTAATGCTGCATGGTTTGTCTGTCCCTGAAGTCAAAGTAATACATTCATCTGCTTCTACAACTTTAAGTTACTTGTACGTTTCGTGACTCTTTCAAATTTAGTAGACATTTTACTTTTACTCAACTAACTTTCTGATGGTTGTTGATACACTGTAAAATGTGACAAGTTGATCTTACTTTTAAAAAAAATCTAGGACACTGATTGCCTTGAAAAAGGTAAGTAAATATAACTATTAGTCTTAAGTTATGTTTACTTTAAGTCTACTTGAACTTAAGACTAATAGTTATATTTACTTACCCTTTTCAGGCAATCGGTTTCCTAGATTTTTTTTTAAGTAAGATCAACTTGTTACATTTTACAGTGTAGCTTCGAGATTTAAAGTTTGCATTCAACATGAGATGTACTCATTTTCTCTTTCTTTTTGTCCTTCCCTTGTTTCTTTCTGACATTCATCACTGTTTTTCCTTGCTTCTTTTCTTTCTTATTTACCTTCTTCCCTCCTTATCCTTCTTTTGATCCTTTCGGAAAAAAAAACCAAAACCTTTTAATGTCCAATTTCACTGATTTTTGTTGTAATGTTAAATTAAATAGCCGAATTTAACACACTGACCTTTAAAGTTCTACAAGAGGTAATTTTTTACTTTTGAAATCTGAATAAAACCTGTTAGTTCTGAAGACTTTTACTTGTAATGGAGCATTTATCCATTGTGGTATTGCTTCCTTTACTTCAGGATGTATGTTTAAGTGACTTAATATTGATGGAAATTTGGACAACTTAGGCTGAAGTGGGTTAAACTGAAAACTGGCCTGTGATTGGCTGGGCTGAACACAACTAAACTGGACTGGCGGGCTCAGGTAAGCTGGGTCAGATTAGCGGAGGACATTTTTTTTTTCCTCCCGACATGTCATAATATTTTGATATCATGAGCAAATGATATGTTCTCTTGTTCAGCATATGGGAGCGTCACTCCATAAATGAGATCTAACGACGCAGTGGCAAATTTGCATTGTGTGAATACAAAGTGGGTCATTTGGAAGCGTTGTTGGCATGTAGACCCTGTCATAAAAGCAAATGCATTTACATATTCAGTAAATGCCCCTGTTCAATGTAATGTTCACCCTTACATTCATTCTTCCATTCAAAAACCAAACGGGAGGCTCGGGCCATTTGACTCTGACGGGGTCCATGAAGAAATCATTATCCCCATGACCCGAAGCTATTAAATCTCTCTCTCTCTCATATTCTCTAGACAAATTCATTTACATGAAAGGCCACTCACATGCTCATGTGCTGACACGGGCCTGCAGGTAAATGACAATCTAACCAATGATTTCACGCAATATTACAATTTCCCGGCACACATGGAGTCCACGGGCTGTAGTAAGTGTATCATTAATAAATCTGCCCCTTTCCCATGACTGAGGGGATCAACATGTTTTAATTATCCTGCTGTGATTTGAACTTGATCAGCATAACGTTCACTTACACAAACACTCCAGAGCAAGCGAGATAAACATCCTGCCTCTGCACTCTGCATACAAAAGGTGCTGCAGAGACAAAGTCAGACTCAGTCGCTCTTTATTCATGTCTGATCATCTTTCTGTTGGTCTTTCCATCTGTCTGCCTCTCTCTCCCTCTCCCTCTCTCTCTCTGCATATTGCCATGTGGAGGTGTATAGTTTGTTTAGTGCAGCAGAAAGACAGACGGTGTATCCTGACAAGCCTGGACCTGGTTGGATGTGTCTGATCAGCCACGGCAGCAGACATAAGAAAAAAACAAAAAAACAAAAAAAACTTATATTACAATATGGTTTCAAATATTTAAACTGAATGGAAGTAGAGGGGAATATTTCATTTTTGAATTCAGTTATTTTAGTGTAATTACTAATATCACAGTGGAAAAATGCACATGGTGATTTTGCATGTTTGAGCCCGACAAATACTTCATGCATACACTTACATTACTGCCAATCATTTTCCAAAATATCAAAACCAAATTTTAGTTTTTGTGTTATGACAAATTCTCCAATCTTTTATAATCAAATATTGTGATACACCCACCTTAAAATTCAATCAGAAAAGATAAATCATTCATCGTAGAGAATGAATTTTGTCAGATTGTACCATTATTGATGCATTATTATGAATCCGGCATGTCAAAGTATCAACAACATATCTCCAATTTTTGGAAAGAAATAATAAAAATTCTGCAGTAAAATAATAATTTTTACAAACACACACAACTGGAGGTTCAGCATTGCTTTTAGGTCAGGTGATGGATTATATGATCTCATGTTGATTTAAAACAATTAATCTGCAAATCTGCAATTAATCCTCCAGATAAATGTAGGAAAACTACAATATTTCCTCTGAAAGTATTGGAGTAGAATGTAGCAAAAAAAATGGAAATACTCAAATAAAGTACTAAAAATTGTACTTATTGACATTACTTGAGTGAATGCTGCTAATAATTAGTATCATCTGAGCTGATGAATTATATTTCATTTAACATATGACAGCCTCAAAATCGAGCACTCCTCATTTTTTTCCACAGTGGGAGAGCAGCAGAAATATTTGGCCTCGGACCTGAATGTTACACAGGAACAGGCTCAGGCAGTAAGTCAGCCAGTCACTCTGTGTGTGTGTGTGTGTTCCCATCTCATCATCAGTAAAAACAGTAGCCTTTTGGTGCTTTGGCTCCTTTGTCCCACTGGGCAATGGGCAGCTTATGTAGTTCACATACATACAAATACACACACAACTTAGAATCCAAATGTGTACACACACACACACACACACACACAAGAAGGAACCTGTTATCAAAAGCTCNACACACACACACACACACACACACACACACACACAAGAAGGAACCTGTTATCAAAAGCTCGTCCCACTGGCTGGTTGCCAAAAGAAACATGCTGAGGCGAAAACTAATCCACTTTAAATTACAACAGTACTGAAAGCCTGCGACCACAGCCAAATATTGATATGGGATCATTAGTCAATTATGGTGGGGGGGCTCTCGCTGAGTGATCAGAGGGGAGGAGCTGTGGCAGAGGTGGCCAAGCAGGAGGTGTCAGAAGTGGTCCGAGAGGCAGAGGTCAGTGTGGGGGGATTACGGTTTTAACAGGGAGTCAGTGAACTACACGCGAAAGTTAGTCAGATGGAGCCGGAGCAGTCGTGACCATATTCTCTACTCCTTCTTTCGTGTTAGTTTTCCTCAAACCTCATCACCCCTCTCACTTTAGATGAAATGACTAAGTGCGTGTGTTTGAGAGAGAGAGAGAGAGAGAGAGAGAGAGAGAGAGAGAGAGAGAGACTGAATATACAGAATCTTCATAGAATATCCACCCATGTGCTTTCTTGAGCCAAAAAGCATCACTACTCCCCCTAGTGGCTCATAAGGTTTTAGTCTTATTAGTGTCTTCTTTCCAAAATGTATTATCATCCCTTAAAATAAACCAGAAAGAAACCAAAGTATTGTTTACTTCACAACACTTTTATTCCAATTACATCCAACGGTAATTATATTTTATTTAGCTTTTGTGTGTTCAAAACATTCTTTTCAGTTTTACCTGGTTCTTTTTCGTTAAACTGATATTTAAGGCCATTAACTTTTGTCTTTAACTGTAATTAGGATGAAGATGGATAGAAAATCTAGAGGAATCTAATCATTCAATTAGGACAGTAGTGTTTCAGGCTAAGTGAAACTACATCAATGGGTTGACACAGATGATACCATTAATTTCCTCTGGGTTAGTAATTTGATAACGCATCAAATTGGAGAGATTGCATTGCAAAGGGCATCATCATAGCCAAGGCAATTTAGACACAGTGTGAGGCGATAGAAGATTAAAGGATGAATGCTAAAAAGATGAGTTGTGTGTTTTAATCACTTTCTTGTCACAATTAAGTCTCTAATCATTGCATTTTGAACAGACGTGTTATGTAGCATGTATAAGGGCATTTTGTGATAAACGATTTTGACATAATCGGAATAGCGGAGGCCCAAAAATTGTTTTATGTGAACAATTTGTCCTTGGCAGAACCTGTAAACACACTTTTTTGAGTGCGTTATTGCCTGGTACCTTTTCTCAATCAACAGCTCACACATTAAAAAAAAAAAAAAAAAAAAAAAAAGAAATACTTGCAGCTCTGAATGGCACAAATAATAAAAACACAGAGAAAAGAGCCCAGTAACAGACCACCAGTAAAGTTAAGACCACCTATAAATGCTTTCCATTGGTGGGTTCACAGAAGCACTTGAGCTGTAATACTTTAATTGCTCAGGGACGCAAAGTCTAATAAGGTTTCTAAATCGAGCTGGTTTATTTGTTTTCCTTTGACTCGCGGCTAGAGCAAAAATGCAGCCACTCTAATTGCAGCGCCGTCATTAAGCGATGTGGGTATTAAAAGTTTCTTCCTCCAAAAACGAGCATGTTGCAGGGTTGTTTTTTTTTTTCTTCTATGGGCCCCTTTTTGTCAAGGCCAGGTTCACACAGGAAGTAATTGAGTTTAATAGAAGGAATAAAAAAAAAAAAGCTCTCAGCCTGAACAAATATTGAAATACAGAGGGGTAGAGTTCATTTAGTGTTTTACTAGTTGTGTGTGATGTTGTTTCATGACAGTTATCTGGTCGCTGTTAATGCAGCCTCATACAGCCTGCGTTTGTTTACTTGTGAGGAAACGAAGGAGGTTTTTCATCCTTGTTCAGATTGCATTAATTATTCATCTTTTTATCGTTACTGGCTGCTTTTGTTTAATTGTCACATTTCCTTAGTTCCTCACCTAAAATATGACACTATCTGGAAGACTTAAAAACACATTTTGTCTCTATAACTGTCACCAATAATACAGTTAAAAAATTAGAGATACCTGCATTCTTTAGCTCTGTAAAACTGTATCCGCCGATATGTATTTTATTCATATTTTAATCAAACTCGTCTCCTTCTGCTTCAAGCTGCTTACTTTTAATTGAGTTTGTATTACAGTAATTATCAAGTGAGAAGGAATCGAAGTATCTGTCAGCTCGATGTGTCACAGGTACACTCTCACACTGACATGGGAAGGGTGGAGGGGGCCTTGTACGTCCCCTGATGAGGCTTACAATGGCAATCACAACTCAATTAACACTTTCTATATATACACAACGGGCATGGCACGGACACACACACGCGTACAAAAGCGTACACACAAACAGCAGGGAGAAGAGCGAAAAGGCTGCTTTCCAACCTTTCCTATTGATCCTGTGACTTTGACAGCTACACCTGTTGTAGGACCTGTGAAATGAGACAGGAAGAACGCTCTTAAGACTTTGGAGTCGGTTGATGTCAATTAGTTAACTGTTTTGTCATCCCCAATTACTTTCATTCACCAAAGTTTAAGCGGAGAGGAAAAGCACAAAAGTTTCATGTGAGGAAGGGAGAAGTATTTTAATGCATTTCTTTTCACGCCAGGAATTATAAGTCCTGCTGAAAATAAGGTACGAATGGAAGGTATGATCAAACAACACAAAGGATTAAAAAGCATCAGATTGTATGATTAATTAACAATGAATATAATGCGTTATCTGAGTGATCAGTCTCAATTGAGCACTCGGTTTTGTTCGATGGGACTCGTGCATTTCCTGCATTGCAGCACATGTACCACCTGCACGAATCCGCTCTGTCTGGCTGCTACTTCATTTCTAAATTTCTTGCACGGCTTCATGGTTAGCCACCCTTCCTTCATGCTACAACTGATCGACTCTTCCTGCGGCCGGGCGCAGAAATCTACCTGAGAAGTTATTTCTAATCTTACTTCTTCTCATCCACTGCCCACATGCCTCTCTCTCTCTCTCTCTCTCTCTCTCTCTCTCTCTCTCAACTTGCTTTCCTTGATGAGTCCTAGCAGGGAATCACAGGCTCGGGAAAAAGGTAGGGGCCTGACAGAGATTGATGTCTGAGCGCTCCCCCTGATTCGCTGATTAAACCCATCAATCAATATGCAGAGGAGGTGTCCAATGCAAATGGATCCAATCAGGCGGAACGGAGTGGTATTGTCTGTGTGTTGTGGCGAGTGGTAAAGTTAGAGGTGGAGGACAGGCACTTCAGTTTGCTTTGTCCCTCTAGGACAGGCACTATAAATGGATTCAGGGGCCTGAAGGAGAAACAGGACAATTTGACATTATCAATATCGAGACTAGATGATTATTGTTAATTGTATTTCAGCGTTGAACTGCGGAGAAACAGTAATGATTATGGCTGACGTTTATTCAACGGAACCACATTATCACCGAGTCTCTGATGCACAAACACGTACGTACTTCCTCTCCTCTTGTGTAAACAGGAGAAAAATGGGAGCATCCTGCTAATTTCGCGTCACACGCAAACACACATTTGTAAAACACACACTGAGTCACTCGCTATCTCCCTCTCAGATGCACACAAACACCCACAGCCTCGCATGCATACATCATCCGGGGCGGCATTCTCCTTGTGCCGTCCCCATCAGCTCACACACACTATCATATTTTCCATGTCTCCATCTTCATCCAATCTTACTGTAATGGTACAGCAGGGACTGCGGCTGGATCTCCCCTCTGGGCCTGGCTGCTCCCTGAAGTATCTGCCTTGCTCTCACTTCAACCCTCATTTGAATACAAGTAGCATCCTTGGTCATTATAGGGGGAGTGTGTGTGTCCTGCTCGCTTGTCATTGAGATGCGTGTGTGTGTGCACTGCAAAAAATAAAGCTCCTTGAAACTACATTATTTGCCTTTTATCAACTCGAATCATCTTAAAACAAGATTTTGAGACTTTCTTGCAGCCAGGTTGATGGCTGAGAGGAAGAATGAGTGGTGCGTGTGTTTGTGTGTATGTGTGCAAGTCTGGTTGGTTGTGAAAGTGACACACCCGGGGATGGATACCATTGCACCCAAGGGTCACGTTGGCCGCTGAGAGTTGCTCTGCATGCAGTCATTTGGACTCATGGAAAACAGCTGCTGTCGCGATCACCCTAAGCAGCTTTTATTCCTGTCCGGTTCAAGTTCATTATTCATGATTGTTCCATCAACGTCCTATCTCTATCATTCTGCAGGCTCACCTCCTCATTCAAGCCCCACAGAAAGACAAGACTGGTCATTTGTTTCAGTAAATGACACAGATGCCTCTCACTCTGCTTATAGACTTATTCCTCCCCTTTTTGGGAGAGGGGTGGGGGTGAGTCGGTGGCGCATGCGAAGGAATGATACCATGACATGTTCCTCCCTCCTTCCTTCCCTCCCTTTCCTCCTCCTTCATCTCCTCCCTCTTTCTTTTCCTTTCCCCCCAATACCACTCTATCCATCCCCTCCCTTTCCTGAAGACAGCTCCAGTAGGAGACAACGAGCCCCCAAAATGGCTGCCTTGGTGCCAGGGGGACCACAGGCTGCTCTCCCATCTCCCATAATCACCGGGGCGATGCTCGGATGCCTCCCCCATTTGCATAATGCCATCCTGACACTTTCACTTCCGCCATCCATCACCGGCGGCGTGAGTCCCGCGGCCTGCTCCGTTGCTCCGTCTCCCCCTGATTGCGTCCTGTGTTTATCTGCCCAAGCACAAAAGATTGATTCCCCGCTGTCTCTCGGCCTTATGTTCAGCAGATAGGGATTTTCGCCGAATGATGAAGCACCCAGTCAGCTAATGATAAACAGAAAACACATATTCAAAAGGACGGTCTCCCCCCTCTCTCAGGCTTTAGTGTGGCTGCCGCTCGCCTCGCCTTCTCCTCTGCCATGTGTGGGGAAGGGAGGGATGTCAGGTTAAGGAAGTGAACACACTCTGCAGGGAGTTCAATTTGAAACGCAATTGTTTTCCTGTCAGTCCTTTTACATTTTTTCTGTTGATTTGCTCCAGGGGTAAGGGAAAATGAAGGACTGGGAGGAAAGGGAGATAGCAATTAAAATAAAACTGTCGTCTTGATGGCTGCTCTTGTTCTTCTACACACCACAGTACAGGCGGATCTGACAGACTGTGCTTTAAGAACATATCCTGGCTGAAAGATAAAAGCATACATGAGTGCAGCCCAGTAGCTTTTAAGAGGATTGAATTGGTACAAGAGGGTCCACATACTGCCACTGGAATAGGTACAAACACCAAGCCCAATAAATCCATTATTCATTTAATTACTACGCATCTAACATGATGCTACATTTAACCTCTGAAAGACACCGTTTCAGAAGCAATATGCATATTGTAACAGAAGCACATTACATTATTACATCTATTAAGTCCATAAATAAAATGTTTTGACATCATGCGTCACTTTAATTAAGTGGGCTGGAACCACATTTTAAAAATGTACTTACAATGTACCTGTGCACAGTTCAGAGCATGATAAGTATTCCTCACGATGCAGTCAGAGCTACTGTATGCAGCTGGAGAATGCCAATGCAAAGCATTTCAGCAAGTGTACTAAGTCTGCAAAGTTTCACTCCGCGATAACAAAATACCATTAGCTGCTGTCACGTACAGGAGAAGAGAGATTATTTTATTTATTGAAATGAGATTGAAATGATAAATCTCTCTCCCCATGATAAAACACTGGGACTCATAAGCCTAGTGTGGGGGGATAGGGATTAGAAAAAGATGGAGGCGAGAGAGAGAGAGAAAGAGAGAGAGAGAGAGAGAGAGAGGGGGGGAAGAAATTCATAATGCATAATAAAACAAAAGGTGTCGTGGGAAACATCACTGATATTAAAATCAGAGGCAGACAGATCTATATGAAAAATGCAGATTTGAAAATGTAAATAACCATGGCCCTAGGGGGGAGGGGGAGTGATTCAAAGATAGGATGACAACATGAAGAGAAAGGCATTTATATGTGGGCTTTGATGTTTCTCACATCCAAATTTATGCTACTGACGACCAAAATAATGCCACTGAAGGGGATTTTACACAGTGCACTGCTGGCCCTGTTTCATGCCATGATGATATAAAACACATTATGCTTCACATTATCTCAGTGTGAGAATGCCGGGTAATGAGATGATTCACATTCAAGAGGGATACTTAAGATTGCATTTCAACATTTCCAAACAACAACATGTTAGCTTCACATAAAAGCCATGTTCCGAAACAAAGGCATTTGATCCGTGCTCAAATGTGTGCTACTTCAATGGGAAATCCACCCAGTGTACCTAACCTGAGCCTTTGAGGATGACCCTCTCACTTTAATCCAAATGCATCCCAGATTGCTTTGATTTTCTGCTAGAGTCGAGCTGTCAGTCAAAATCAAGAGAATAGGTCCCCGTGTTTAAGATGAAATATCCCTTTAATAAAGCCAACTGTCCTCGTCACTCAGAGGGCGAGAGGAGACACGATCCTGAGGAAATGTGCTCCTGTTTCAGCCACCGTGCCAAAATGACAAGGCAGTTAAGTGAAATATGAAGGTGCTGCGGCATGGGGATTTTTGGTTTGTGAATCTTCCTTTGTTGCACATGCTGTTCAGCTCCCCTCTCTCTAATTTAGATCCTCATTGGTGCTTCTCCCTCCCATGATATTGTTGCGTTTGACAGAAGGTTTGTGGGAGTGTGTGAAAACTATACTCGGACACAGTGTTGACTATTGGACATCTTTTATGTATAGAAACATGTACCCCCCCCCCCCCCNCCGACCCCCCTTGGATTGTGAGGAAGAGTGTGGGAGTTGCCAGCTAGTTCCCCATGCAAATCCACTGCACAAGTTTAGCCTTGTCGCCGTGCTTTACAATACCAGAGCTACTCAGCTCCTGAACACTGCCATTAGGGAGCTCTCTCACAGCCATTATTTTGAATATATCATTATTCTGGCAGCACTATCGCATTCAGCTCATCACCATTTTTCTCTTTTTCTTTGTTTTGAATAGATAAAAGCTTCATGAGAAGAGAGCATCAAGTCACTTGAAGCGCTGATGTTTCAATAACCAGATTCATTGGCTCTTGAGGTTTAGCATATGTTCTCAAACGCCAATCCACTTTTCTTGTTTCTTTTTTTCCCAGTGTTGGCTCTCTATTATCAAAATACGATCATTTGCGCAAAATATTAAATTAAAACCACAATGTTAAAACTTTACAGTTTATGCCTTGAAAGAAATACGTCAGAATTAAACTCTTAGTTGGAATCAAAATTAGATACAGAGCAGCACCAGACTGATTGCTGCTTGACTTGTATGCCAAGTTAACTTAGCACTTCCATGTGTCGCTCCACTGAGGTCAGTCCAGCTCAGCCCTTTAAGAGCACATAGGGCCTTCACCCCCGCCCGCTCCACAGCTGCTTCTACTCAAGGCCTGAGGTCCCTCCATCCCCTTCCTCCCCTTCCTCCCCTTCCCCATCTCCATCCCCTTCCATCTCTTCATCCCTCCTGCCCCTCAGCTTTCTGTTCTCTTGCCAGGACTGTAATCAAGACTTCAGCTTGTGGCCAGGGCCTGCCCCCCTCCCAGTCCAAAAAAGCCACCAACAGACTAAGCTATGAGAGAAATGAAGGGCAGAGACAGAAGGAGGAGATCAGGGTGTGAGAGACAGTCATTAAACTGTGCCCTGTATGGTAGGAGAGAGCAGGCGTAATGCCTTAAATACAGGGATTTGTTAGGGGAAAACGCTATTGTATTCTGGCACCCTTAAAAATGCCAATGCAGGAACACTCCGTGAATGAGTGAATGAGCACTAATCAAAAACACGTGCATCTCAGATTCCACTCGTACGACTGCACATTAAAGGTCTGCACATTTGTTGGTGGCAAAGAAAGAGTTATGATTAGGAATATTGTGAACACAGTCGACATAGTCTGGAGGAATTAGGCTGTTAATCAGCTCCTCACTCAGGAGGCCACTTTTTCAAGCCATTCTCAGGGCTCAGCTGTACCTGCTTTTGTTGCTTTTTCTCGTTTCAGTGTCATCTTCCATGCCTGGAGGGGCTGGTGTACCCTCCACGGTCGTGTCCAAACAAACCCCCATCGTATTCCTCTCTGCCTCTCCCGAGCACAACGCCCTCTCAGATGACATGACTGCAACAGCAGCCCATTATTGTGGACAGCCTTTTGGTTTGCTCAAGGATGTGATGTTGTCAGTGCTGCCTTTCAAGGCCGAGTCCATGTAAAATCTGTCAAGGCCACTGAAAAACAATGCTGAGGATCATTACGCAGAAATGTGGGGCTATAATCCACTTTTTTTTTTTCTTTTTTTTTTTTTTTTTTTTTTTTNAAAAAAAAAAAAAAAAACTGTCGTGAGCTTTAAATTTGATCGTAAATAAAGTTCATTTCCCATAAAAACAGATTAATGGAAAAGTAAATGCCAGTAATGGCAAAAATGTGAAAGTTCTGTCCCTACTTGAGAAGATCCCTCTTCAATATTTTTAGCATCTAAATATTTGTTTGCCTTCTTAAACCAAATTTAAATAAAATAGGTTCACTTTATTTTCTAAAGACATTTGTAAAGGAAAATCCATGGCAGGAAATCCGCCCAAATCCTTGGAAAATCCAATAATATTTGCATAGAGCTTAAAACATGCAAAGTCTCTGCGTACGAATTAAGCTGGAAAGGAAAGCCCTGCTGGTTATGCATTAAAATGGATTGGAAGAGAGGCTTGACTCCTACAGGTAAAAGCCCTGGAGCATCGACTGATTCTGCACTTTGAGGAGACAAACACCAGAGATGTCCCTTCACTGCTGTCCAACTTCTCACTGTGTTGCAGCATAATGTATTTGGCTGTACTGCGCACCGCTCAATGACCCTCTCTGCTCTTATCATGTGAGCAGAAGAGACGAGCATGAAGAAATCTGTTTCCGTTTCACGCTGCGGAGCACGAGGCCAGGGTTGCCGGTGTAAAGAGCAGAATGGTGGAGATTGGTGTAACGGATAGATTCCATTGTGACAGGACAGAAAAGAGACAACCTGCTCACAATAACGTGTACGAACATAAAGCTGAGGAGAGTTGAATGTGGAAGGATTTTCTTTGCTGAAGTTCCTCCAAGGCCAGGGCTGATTACAGGACAAGGCCTGACACAGTGTGCCTCGGCACTGTCAACTCGGGAAAAACAAACACGGAATTTATAGCACATTAAGAATTCAACAGGCAATCTATTCAAGCAATTAATGGCGTATGAAAATAAGCTCTGTTGGCGTTGAAAGCACTCCAACACGAATGTAGGCCACGACTGTTGTGTGCTTTTGTTTTCCGCTGATTCGCCCTTGAGGATCACAGTTCCAGAGCTCGCACACTTCACAAAGCTTCCCTGCAAGTTGTTGTGCCCCCTTTCAAATCCTTGTGTTAAAACATAAAGCATATCTACAATTACAGTTCCTCCTTCCCCACAAAGCACATTCAAGGTGATTCTGATTATATGAAACAATGTTTGACACTGACAAGATATTCGGAACATGCTGTCTTTTGTCATTTGAAAATTGAAAAATTATACACGGCATTGAATAAGCTGTCATCTGACAGTTGAAAAGGCGGATAGAGGAAACTATCGGCCTGTTACAGCATCTGGATACAAATACTGGACATCCAATTTGCCTTTATTTCCAAGGTGGCTTGGTAACTTTGGTTCATCTTTCTGGTCTCTCAGAAAGACCTAGGTTTGACGAAACTGTTGATATTGCAGTTGAGAGAGAGAGAGAGAGACGTTAGGCCTTGGGCATGCAGGCACTGTAAAGCCAACCTCTGACCCCTCCATGTTTTTGTTGCACTGTGCTATTGTCATTCACACATTCCATCCATATTTGGAAGGTTGTTCATCAGTGCTCCTGTTTTAACTGGCCTTTAGCAACGTCTGCCAAACCTGGATTTTAGCGCTGCAGGTGGAAAAACACTTTATACACAAACACTAAATATGTCAGACTGACATTTCTTTTTAGAGCTTTTAAGAGCAATATTATTGTCTGATAAAAATCATGTAACAGTTATAAAATCCTTCTTGAACCCATTGGATGAACTGAAGAATGCATATTGGTCAAGCGTTAATACACTTTTTTTCCCCTCTCGCTTCCTGAAAAGTTGACATTTTGAGGTTTGAGTTTTTCTTCACCCAGCAGAAGTGATGATGCTACCTGTGCTGCATGCTGCATATTAAAATTAATCAGCAATGACAGTAAACAGTTGAAATCCATACTGTAAGTTGAGTTCCAGAGCATTTTTCTACATGACACTGTAGAAAAATGTAGAAAAAACCCCTGAGAGGGATTATGGTGAGGCTTTGACAGCTCAGGAGTTCCACAACAACCACTTTGGACAGGAATCTGGCCTAAGGTCCTGAGAGAAAGAGCATGTGTGTGTGTGTGTGTGTGTGTGTGTGTGTGTGTGTGTGTGTGTGTGTGTGTGTGTGCGTGTGTGTGTGTTTTGGAGCCTCTTTTGCCCGGGGTATTTCTTGTGAGGGTCAGGGTAAAAGAAAACATCTTTGAGTGACACGGATCTTAAAGGAATTATGTGCAGCTCTTTAAATACACCCCATCTGCTTACTTCCACATGCGAGGCAACGTTGTTCACACACTTTGTATGTTGTCTGCTGCATACATTTGCAGGGAACATGCAAAGGATGGAGACAATAGTTGTACAGCGTGTATCATTCCCATATCGTCTGGGTGGCCCAGTATCTAAAAGGCAATATATCTCACTTTCATTATGCCAATTCCAGCAATTCACACATGATAATTCCAGAAGATTCGCATATGTATGACATAAAGCGATCATTTCAACACTTCACACATGCACAACATTAGTTTCACATGTTGTAACCTTCATGTCTGCAAATCATAAAGTGATTCTCAAGGAGAAGCTGGTGCAGATTAACACAGTGTACATTATAGACCACTGATGCCTCCCTGACATGTGACCAAAATTAATCAGATTTAGATTCAAGTGATCAAACTGTAATTAATCATGTGAAGAGGGAAATGATCCTTGACGCGGCTCCAGCTGCGAGATGCCTCTGTTTGGTCCCGCGTGCCCCTCTTACAGGGGGTCCACCGGGGCTACATTAAGAGGCTTTGTGCCAATGTCACCTAAATTACAGTCACTTAACACAACAGATGTACTGAATGTCGAGCAAATGATGTGCTCGAGTTGGGGCGGCACATTCACATGCATGGAATAAATTTTATCCGATGTATCAACGTGTTTTTGTTGCTTCCTCTCCCCCTCTCAGGAAATTTGCATTTTGCTATACGCAAAACATGCTCCGCTAACCCACACTGCCTTGTAGCTAAATCTCTAAACAACTCCATAGATGGTTCTTTTATTTGCCGGCCTTTACGATCTCCAATGCGGTTTCTGCATAGGTAAATTAAGCGTATTTATTTCAGTGCAGCAGTTTGAGGAGATTTTCTCTGCTCTTATAGACTCAGCAGTGTACATGCCAGACAAGCTTAGTTCAGAAGATTATTTTTCTCTTTGTGTGTCACACTCCTCAGCAGAGGCACAGGCAGATACAGGTATTCAGATGGGAGCCAACGTGGACTGGGCCATTGTGCTTTCCTCCACACAGGAACAGAGCGTTCTGGCATTGCAGGTATAGCCGGGGACAATAACCCAGGGTTGCAGGCACAAATTACATTCATCAAGTTTATCAATAGCAAGATGGGATTTAAGCCAATAGGCTCACCCTTCTAACAACCCCCTCGTTTTCACTCCTCCATAAGACTGATTTCAATGCACAAGTTAATTCTGCATACTGAGAGAAATGATCTGCTAACAATTATCCTTCTCAGATAGATATTTTGTGAAACCAGCACTGCTTTCTGCTGCTACTTTGGCATCAATCCCAAAAACAGCACTAAAGATCTCACCACAGTGTATAAGCATCAATACCATAGCCCCTCTTTTTACTTGATATATACTCTATATATATCTATATATATATAGATATATATATAGATATATATATTTGTGTGTGTATGCGTGTGAGTGTATAGAGAGGCCAGTGAGCAAGATAGTTAGTTTAAATAATGGCACCATTCAAATCTGTAATTGTACATAACTGAGAAAAAGAATAAAGTAAGAGGAGATACGAAGTATTCGGAAAAATCACATGCCATTATGCTCCAGAAAGGGTTTATGGGGCGGGGTGTATATCTACATAAAGCACTGCTGAGAACCTCCAGCAAATTACCCCGCAGGCCTGCGAGGAGGGNATATCTACATAAAGCACTGCTGAGAACCTCCAGCAAATTACCCCGCAGGCCTGCGAGGAGGGGGAAATATCACTAATTGCCCTCCATTCTGTCAGGTCAATTGACTCTAATTGGAAAAATAATAAAAAGCATACTACCCCGGGAGCGGCAAGCTCTGAAAACGACAGGGTCCTTTTTGGAAAGAGCGCAATGGAGGAAAAAAAGCTCAAATTCCTCAGTGAAAATATGCCATCTAAAATCTGTCTTTGCTACTGCCATTCCTGACTCAAAAACAATTACAGCATGCTTCTTCCTGCCACTTGGTGGCTGTAATTACAGGAAAAAGGGCATAGGTTACATACCAAGTGAGTATAATAAAATGATATGTGATTATGCATTAATGTGCATAATCCGGCTCCTTTTACACCTTAATGTGTTATCTTTGATGCTGCTAAAAGACTGTCTGTGCACGTATCAGAGCGTAGGGAGTGAGGGGTGTGCTGTGTGTGCGCGCGCATGGGGCTTTTGGTCAGCTGCCGTTGAATTGTCTCCCTAGAGATCTCAGTAATTTGGAGTCAAATGAGCGTACTGGGAAAGCCAGGCCACCTACAATAGTAAGAATACAGAGAACAAGGAGGTATTGAATGCGCGTTATGCCCCAGGTGTTGGCAGACAAGAGGGAATACAGCTAATCTACTATCTACATTACTAAATTATTGGAGATGAATGGCTCGGCTAATATAATCTCCCACCCCAGGGGGATGATCCAGAGATTAAGGGTCTGACTCAGTATTCACTGCAGTGTTCACCGCACTGGGTCTCTGAAAAGTTGTAATTTTGTTTTCGTACCACAAACCAGACAAAGTTCTCTAACTTACTCATATACACACTCTAGTCTAAATATAAAGTATGCTGACGTCTTTCCTTCTAAAACTGAATAATCAATATGTTCAGTCATACGTATTGATGTATTTATTGCAGAACTGCAAACATTTTAAATGAATCATCAAAGATGCATTTGGTTGGTTTTTTTTTTTTTTTTTTNTTTTTTTTTTTTTTTTGTTTTCTTTTTGTTTTGTTTTTTTGGTCATTTTTAATAGAAAGACAAGACCTAACACACTAAGGGGAATTCATAAAACACAGTGCCAGATTTATTTTGTATCGATAACAGCAAATGTTGTCACACAACCATGTTTTCTCATTCATAAACACTAGTTACCTGCCTCTTTTAGTGTTTGCCTTGAAAAAAGTATTACAATGGTATTTCCAAAGTCCAAAAATCACATAAGTATGACTCATAGTGGAATTTTAACTATGCGTGCTTGTTTTGACAAAGTTTTGATGATGTGTGTGATTGTACTGATTGTATTATGATGGTTATTTATTTCATATACACTACCACATGGGGATGGCCACAAGTTTGAGGCCATCCCCAGGTTTAAAAAGATATCATCAATATCCTTTTTTTCCATTGTTTTTAAAATTTGAATAATGCAATTTACATCATGCATTATTCAAAAAAGTTTTGAATAATATCTATTTAATTTGAATTGAAGGTTAGTTGTGATTTGACACCATAGTTACTGTAGTTACTGGAGGTTTAACCTCCTTCTGTGCTTTCATTTCTGACTGATGAAGCCATTTGGATGGATGGTGAAACATTTCAGAATTAAAAACTTGAATCCAGTTGACCTGGCTGAGTTTTCATACAACATATCTACCACCTGGATGACTGAGAATCTTCATCAAATAATTCATAAACCAATAATTTGTGAATCAGCCCTCAAAACACCCCCATAGCATTACTGATACCCCACCACTACCACATGCTTTACATGGGGTGGTTGCAGAGCAATAGCATGAGCAGACTGTGTAGCAAGTTAATCAAAAAATGATGTGGGAAAAGGCAGACAACAGGCTATTGAACAGAATGTTAAAACACATCAGCAGGGAGTTGGAACACAACAGGAGTGCTGCATAATATAGACTGATGCCTTCATTACTAATCATTTCTGCAGCCATAGGGCTACATAATCTGCTCTTGTTGACAAAATCTTCTTGAAAACTAATCAGTTACATTTATTTTATATATTTTTGTCATTTCCTGTGCAATAAATCGTAAAACAAACAGTGTGTTGATGCCTTTTTTTTTTTTTTTTTTTTTAAATCTGGGGGTGGCTTCAAACTTCTGGCCTATACTCTAGTTGGTAGTTAAACTATATGGCCCACTCCATATAAGGAGGAGCTTACTGGTCTGTACAGTTGAAGAAGATCTTTACTGAAATGAAATAATGTCTTTTGCCAGTAAAATGTCTGAATTGCAAACTCTGAATGATGTGCAGCATGTTTTCCTGATCCGTCTAAACTTGCTAACTCTAATGGTTTCATTTGTTTTCAGCATGATGGCAGAGATTGGAATCCTTATGATGAATCCGCTGGCACGTAAAACTTCCGAATGACAAAGGCATTCTCCTCTGAGACCTACTGGCATATCCCCCGCCAGCGACATCTTGCCCCTAGAGACAAACTTAGGATGAAACAATGACAGCAGCCCAGCAGCATGCAAACCAGTGCCAAGCAGCACACCCACCTGCTTATGATCAATGAACCTTCACCGTATACTATCTCAGCATATCACGCCAGCCGCTGATGAAAGGCCTCATCGTTAGTGACCGTCTTTGATCGGCCCATCGCCTGTTTTGAAATGTAAATTGACGGAAGAGGAAAGGGCTCTGTGAAGGAGTGGCATGCAGAGGAGAAAAGGGGACCCCACCCTCTGGGGAGATTAACACCACCCCAGTCAGATGTGTCAAGTGGGGCTTGATGAATCCTGGGAAAATGAAAAAAGGTATGAAAAAACAGGAGACAGAGGAAAGAAAGCCCTTTCCTCTTCCCTTCTTGCCTCCTTCTCCACATCCCTGCCTTTCAGATCATCATCTCCCGCCCTTATTCTGTCAACGCCCTTCTTGATGGTTACTGACAGAGGTGTGCATCTCTTTTGTAGTGTGGTGTTTTGCTGCTGCCACGGTGGAGATGCATCCTTCCTCTGCATATGCACAAGTAGGCATGGATGTGGTGGGGTGGAGGGGGGTGTGGGGGCGAGTGGGTGTTGTGAGGGGTTCGCAAAGCACGGAAGCCTGTAGTATCTGCTGATCCTGACACACCTTTGGGAATCAGAAACCAAAGGACAGAGCGAACGCTTCTTGAGAAGTAGAGGGAGCGTGATATCGGAGCAGAGGGATTGAGGGGTGTGAGGTGTGTGCGCNTTCTTGAGAAGTAGAGGGAGCGTGATATCGGAGCAGAGGGATTGAGGGGTGTGAGGTGTGTGCGCTTGGGGATGTGTGTGTGCAAGGGCAAGACTCATGTCATGACATTGTGGCTGATAACGCAGGGATGACAGCTAACCAATGTGCTGAAAACCTTGAAGAGGGAAGAAAAGGAGTGAGATAGAGGGGGCGGAGGGGTNGAGGGTGGGGGAGTTTAAAGGCCTAATCCTAATCCATGTTTGGTCAGTGGAGTGAAGGAACGCTCTCACAAGTCATGGGAGGATGGGAGTGTGTGTGTGCATGAACATGTGTTGGTCAACCATACAAGTGAAAAGGAATGTGACAGAAGGGTGGAGGCATCACCTTCTTCGTTCACATGTGTGTGCGTGTGTATGTGTGTGTATCTGCCTCTACCTGAAAAGACCATTGCATCATTTGAAGTGACGATGAAATAGAATAGCTAAATAATGTCCCAGCAGGAAGCCGCGTGCAGAGATGATACAATGCACAGGGCCTAGAAACTAATGGCCAGCTGTCTTATAATGAGCCCCAGCGATCCAGGCCCGTTGATTTACCCCCCCGCCCCCTTGCCATCCCCACTGAGGAACATTACAGGAATGAGGGGGAGGAAGGTGGAAAGGGGGGAGTGGAAGAGTAAGAGTGGAGAGGTGGCAGATGAGGGTGGGACTGTCCCTCTCAGTCACAGCTCACACCCCCAAAACCCTCCATCACCACTACTGAGCACCAAAACCTTCTCGGTTAACGAAGCGAGAGCCGTCTAATTAGAGCTCAAAAATTCATGAGGGTCCTCATTAATATTGAATATCTGTTGTGGGCCACGACTTCAAAATAAGCACTTGCATATGCAGATGGAAGGTGAGAGAAAAGAGGAGGGAGGGTGGGAAGNCTTCAAAATAAGCACTTGCATATGCAGATGGAAGGTGAGAGAAAAGAGGAGGGAGGGTGGGAAGGAGGGGGAGAGAGAGAGAGAGAGTAAAAGTAGCAAGGTAAAGGTGGAGGAAGGGCGGATCTGAGGGAGAGGGAGTGGGAAGTACATGAAAAGATGGGCGACGGAGGGAGAGGCAAGAAGAAGGATTAGAGATGGAGGGAGAGCAGGGAAAGAGGAAACGGGAGGAGAAAAAGTGAAGGGCCCTGGAGAGCTGTACCTGTGGAGAAGAGTTGTAATGTTGGAGGACTCTCCGGGGAGAATATGCATGGTCTTTAATGAGGAGGGTGGAGCGCTACGGTGAAGAATAACAAAAAAGGAAGAATAAAAAAAAAATACTCTGCTCTTAATCCCTCGCTGAGAGACAAACTCTTTCAAGCAGGTACGCAGAGGTNAAAAAAATACTCTGCTCTTAATCCCTCGCTGAGAGACAAACTCTTTCAAGCAGGTACGCAGAGGTATCGCTTTTCAAGTCCTCACTCCTTCTGTTTTACCCCAGAAAAGAGTACACAGATAAAAGATACAGTCATTTGAAGATTGTCTGCTACCAACAACCATCAGTTGCCTTTGAAATAATTCTGGGTATTCCACTTCAGATTTAGAGGCATATGGGTAATGCAAAGGAGGGGGGAGATACACTACATTAACTATATGGCAGCCACTCTGGAAGACATCAAGAAAGTCATTCCACAGCGAAGACAAAAAGCTGACATAAATAAACAATTTCTCCTGATATTACCATACAAGATGGTTGAGTTTTGTCTTTCGTATCACTGCAGAAATATTGCTTTGTGGAAATGAGTGGATGGTCGTACCTGGTGGCCCTCAGGCCAAAGCAAGGGCACCAGGTCATCAACAGGGGCACTCAAAGACAGATCTTAAAGGTCCACAAAGAAAATTTTCAATAAGACAAAGGTCTGTTTATTCAGGTCAGTCAAGCCAGGGTCGGATTGGGATCCAAATTTTTACCAGGAACTTAAGGTGTCGAGCAGGGTCGGATTAGCCATTGGGAGAGGTGGGACTTTTCCCATTGGGCCGCAGCCATCAGTGGGCTGGCAGGTAGCCTTTGCACTGCACAATATAATATTAATTAAAATGAACTTAAACTAAGTAAACATAATTTTTTCTTTCATAATTTTCTTGGCGCGGAGAAACAGCGGACAATTACGGACATATTCGCCCTACCACCAGCGCCATTGGCGTTTTTGTCTGCCCCCCACCCACCNACAATTACGGACATATTCGCCCTACCACCAGCGCCATTGGCGTTTTTGTCTGCCCCCCACCCACCCCCTACTACACACCTTAATGTTCCAGTAAAAATTAGGATCCCAATCCATAATAGTAGTAGTAGTAGTAGTAGTAGTAGTAGTAGTAGTAGTAGCNAAAAATTAGGATCCCAATCCATAATAGTAGTAGTAGTAGTAGTAGTAGTAGTAGTAGTAGTAGTAGCAGTAGGAATAGTATGTATGTATGTATGTATAGGATGGCCAGATGAAAATGTCAATGATGCCGGGGACGAATAAGTCCATAATTGTCTGCTGTTTCTCTGCGTCACCCTTTCTCTTTTCAGAATCCATTTTTCATCTAAGCACCAAGAAAATTATGAAAGGAAAAAAAATGTGTTTGCTTAGTTTAAGTTCATTTTAATTAATATTATATTGTGCAGTGCCAGCCCACCTGTCAACTCTCAATGAACCCAACGCCGTGTCAACCCATCATTCATGGAGATGACAGGACGCTGAATGTGATGTGACCAAACCAACACAGACAGCAGAGCAGTCGGACATTCGGAGCGCTGGTTAGAGTGGAGAAAGTGGAGAATTTTGACTCGTTGCGTCGCAGCGATGTCTTGCAGATAATACAAATATGAAAAGTATAATTTACTCAGAGTATGGAGACAGTTACAGTTTGGCCCGGATGGACCGGAGTCCAGACTTTGAGGATGATGGTATAGGAGACATTCTCGTGTAGAAATAACATGTAGCAATATGTGAGTAGGGTCAAAAATTCTGTTCTGGACCCAATCCAGACCCGTGTAAAACCTACCCAAACCTGAAAAGATCCACCCAAAGGAACCCTGGAGAGCTGGAAACCAATTGGACATTAACCTGGGGGTAATTAGACACAATCAAAAATGCTATTAACCCTGAACAAGATCCAAATGGAGAGAAAACAAACACCAACCCTGGCAGCAGCATGATGCATCACCAATTAACAAGCAGCAGCAGTCGAAAACAGTAGCAATACATGTCCTAAGATGCTCTCTTTCCCATCTCAAAAAGAACGTTTTCCCCTGTGGTGGTTATAACACACATGATCAGAGCTGAGAGGAAGCCCACTTGGATCCACTCGGGTGTTACACATATTGACGCAGAGACACAGACCTGCAGAAATACCTCAGGACCCTACCTGAATTTGTCTGTTTCACAGCTTAAGTTGAAAAGGAACAAGTCTTAAAAGTAGATTAGATGCTTGAGACATTAACATCTCAAAGATGTATTATGACAAAGCAAGTCTGCTTGCTTATTTCATGGAGTCATTTTGCCTGTTTTCGAATCTATTTTCTTAAAACAAGAGAACAAATTTGCAAGTACAGTGAGATTATTTCAACCTTTTTCTGCATCCTGTTTCTAGTAACAAGTGTTAGCGTTTACTGATAATGATTTGCTGGTGTGTATTTATTTGTATGCATGCAAGCATAAATGTGCGTGCACACTTAAGCAAAGGCATGTATGCACACATGAAAGGGTGTGAGGCCTCGTTTGACTGTGTCAGCTCGGACGGCTGTTTGCATGTGTGTCTAGTTCTTCACTTGTGTACGTGTGATGTACATGTGTGTTTGCCTGGGTGTTTGTGTGTGAGGTGACTGTGGTTAAGGCCAACCTGAGCGCTCCTCCTTAATGTGTCTGGGAGGTCCAGGGGAGTCAAGGGCTTTGGAGGGTGTGGATATGTCTGCGCTGAGAGATTTATAGGCTTCAGCCAGGATCGCTCTCTTTCTCTGGTGCCAAGTTAAGCTGTAGCATAATTAAAACCTCAGAGGAATCCTTTTGAAGTCAACAATGGGCTCTTAGGCAAACCTTAATGCAAGCACACACACTGTACACACACACACACACACACACACACACACACACAAACTGAGTCATGCATGCACTTGCATTCTCTCTTTCTCTCACAAACATACAGAAACGCACATACGACCACACGCATACATGTCCATGTGTCTTCACACATTCAGGAAAGATGTACTGTAGATAAGATTAGAGCTCTATTTGTCCTCAAGGAGGAAATTCATTTTTACAGCCGGACAGGTACATTCGTACAAGACTGTTATTATTCCGACACGAGTTGACAAGGACCAACGCCATCGCAGAGGGAATATAGTCAGAACAAAAAGATGTTTCACAAAGTTGCAAAAGCAAAAAAAAAAAAAAAAAAAAAAAAGTCCAGGGTGCTATTAAGGGTAGCGACAGCATACGAAACAAAATTATGCATCAATACAAATGTGCAATTCAGATAGATATGACATTTCCCTAAATGCTCTTCCTCGGTGTATACTAACTCTATTTCCTTCTTTCTCTACACTCACATACTGTACTGGACAATTAGTCACATTAAACACCCACAGATGCTGTCTTGATTAAATTTGACCGCACAAACACAAATGGAGGCGAGTGGGTNTTAAACACCCACAGATGCTGTCTTGATTAAATTTGACCGCACAAACACAAATGGAGGCGAGTGGGTCTGCGTCAACTGTTCCCTGAGCATATGCCATGCAGGTCGCTGGGAGCCCGGCAAAGAGGAAAGAATCTAAGACCGCCTGCTGTTGCTGCCTTGCTGACAAATCACTGTGGAAAATACCCTCTGAGACCCCAGACAGCTCAGGCCATGACCCACCATCCGCCTCGGCTCTCAAGCTGAGCCCAAACCGCTAAGGCTACATTCGATGTAAGTAATTTGCAGTGCATGTGGGTCCTGACCTTGCTAAGTGAACAATAGCACTGCTGTTGAGACTTCATGCAGGATGTAAATTGGACATCCAGCTTTTGTAACAATGAGCTTATTTCGGTATTTTTCACAGCTCTCGACTCTACATCAAAATGTGAAACGATACAGCTTGTGCATCCATTCCAAGGCTGCAAAGTCAAGTCAGATTCATGCCCTGGACCCATACTGGTGTAGATCAAAAGTATCGGGCCTTGTAATATGATCACAGTGGGAGTTCACAATGTGAGCTAAGTCGCAATTTAGAGGGAGGGATGAAAATAAATGTGTGATTCTTATCTGCCGTTGCCCATAACCCATGCAGGCATTGTGGTGGAATGCATCGATAAACTCATAAACAAACTGTAATTACTACCCCATTAGAGTCGCAGCCTCACAAACACAGGCTCATAATCCGTACACAGGAGGGATGGAAGCTTGTCGCTCATTTTCATGTAACCCACTGAGCAAAAAAGTAGAGCAAAATACTTAATGATTTGTGACTGGGGGACAAACAAACCATTTTGGAATAAGAAGCTTACAATCTCAAAAGAGATGTAGCAATGTTGACGCTCTTGCTCATCATTGTACATTTGAGGATGGCTTAATTTATAGGGGCAGTAATTAGAAAATGGAAGAAAATTTGATGTATTATATGATGTGTACAAACACGGATTTCTTCGGGAGTAATCAGTAAAATTCTCACTTCAGTCTTAAAATTAAATCTACTTCTTGATGGTGTTGTTTCATGACTATAGCCTTGTTTGGGGTTGGGTGATATGATGGTTTATACTGTATGGACAGTGGGGTCCAAAAGTCTGAGACCACATGAAAATCCATGATGTTTTCCATATAAATGGAAATAATCAGAAAGTCTGACATCACAAGGAGCTCTTTGGAACATTTTCAAATCATGGCTAACTCGGCTCAGGTTTTGCACAAACTTGTGGAGTCCATGCCAGCTGGATACTGTCATTAAAGCTAAGGGGGGGGNGGGGGGTGAACCAAACACTAAGATATTCTGAAATTCATGTACATTTTTCAGAGATTCAACTTTTCCCTTAAATTGTTAAGATGATATCATTTGTAATGAAAAATCTTGTATTGTCTTCAAAAAGAATTAAAAATAGAAGCTTTTTCACAGTGGTCTCAGACTTTTGGACCCCACTGTACGTATACTTTACACTGCAGCTTGTAACAGAGAACTGCTATACTACTCAGGCAGATTTTCCTTAAATATCTCTGGATATTTAAGGAAAATCTGAAATATCTTTATTGGACTATTAGAGGAAATGTCTTCTACACAAACTTTTATGAAATTGACTGCAACATTTTTTCTTACAGCCTGTATTTATTCACACAAACTAGAGGTCTGAAAAGTTTCCAATATTTTAGGCATGAACCTAATCCTGTAGAAAATCTACCTGAAACTGATCTGCATAAATACATTTTCAAAAACCAGATTTAAAATGGAACAGAGGCAATTAGACTCGGTCCAAAATGCTATCGACCTGAAAAGACCCAAACAGAGAGAGAGAACACTCAGAACAGCAGCAGCATGATGTGCCACCAGTTGGTTTTGCATCCTTGTACTCCATTTTTTTCTACTTGTTCCTCATGTCGCTAAAACACGCCTTTATTTTTTTCTGCACTTCAGTTCTTGGCTCAAAAAGTTCATTTCTCCTGTGATTACTATTATGCAACATGTAATCAGAGCTGATAAATCCATCCTCAGCAACATTACGGGACCCTGCCCCAACTAATTAGACTGAAGATAATTTGGACCTTGCCCTAGTCAATGTCCCAAGACAGGTTTCAGTTACCAGGACACGAGTGGACCTTTGAAGAGCTCTACTACAAAGAGCACAAACCAACAGGACACGATCAAATCAGTATAATTTCCAAACTTACCGAGACCTTAAGCTGTTTCCCTCTGTCTCTTTATGTATTAAAGTGGAGTCGATTCAGGATATACCCAAATTTTCTGCTTAAATGAAAACATATTTCAAGCCAAGCACACCAGAATGTTATGTAATGAGGCAGCTGTTTCAATAATGACGCTTTCTTTATTTTTGGTTTGTGTCCATCTCAGTTTGTTTTAAATGAAAAAGAAATTGATCGATGTGAAGCAGTGCCTCGTTTAGTTTAGGTGTTTAATTTACTGGATTAGTTAGTGCTTGAAGTGGGACAGTACCTGTGTGATTTTCATTTCAGAGTACCGGGACATTTTCGGGAGTACCAGAAACTCTCATAAATCTTCCATACTCTGCTGTAGAACAACGCAAGAGGAAAACAATAGCAAAGGTTGCAGCCAGACAAATTAAATTGGGGGACCGCATATTTATATATACCAGGGATACCAAGTTTGATGAGGACAGGGGCCAATAAAATTTCATTCTCACAAAGGGCCACACATTAAAAAAAATCAAAAATTACTGTGAACTCAGTACCTGTCAATGTTGAGCTTTGAAAACAAGGGAGATTTTCTTTATTTCTTTTTTCTGGGACTGACTGANCCCCCCCCAATTTGATGACCCAATGGTGACCAGCACACTGATAAGGGGAGTACCGGCACCTTTTTTGTCTACTTCAAGCACGAGAATCAGTCAAATACAGACCTTCACATTTCATTATTTTATCCATATTGGCTTTTTCAATAGAAAATCTATTGTGAAATTTTTCGTTATTGTAAAATCAAATTTTATACCGAGACAGATTTGTCCATATGACCCAACCAGGTAACACGATAATGTTTGAAGTGGAACCTGTGGAGTACAATTAGTTTCCCTCTGCATCTAGACGGAAAGTAACTTGACAGTCCTGGACACGCTCACTCTGAGAAAAACCAAGTCCAGAGGGATTGAAAGCAAGAACCCAGAGTTCATTCATTATACAAGACAAGTCTCACACTGGCTATAGACACCACTCCACAACCCCAACCAAGCCTGTCGCATTCTGAATGATACTGTGGCTTTGCTATGACATTTTGGACATTAATATTGCAGGGATTTCTTATATATCCCTTTCCCTTACCTGTATGCATTCTTACGGACTCCTTCAAAGGCGCTGGTCAAAGGCACTGGTCTAACCTGGGTAACACAGGTGCATCTCCTGCAGCTCCTTGTCCTTCCCTTGTCTCCTAGTTGGACAGGAAGGATGTGTTATAATCCACTGAGATTCAGAGTGTGTGTCTGTGTGTGTGTGTACACGTCAGTCTGTGAATGTGTGTGTGTTCAGCTCTTCTACCTAAATCTGTCTCAGCCCTAACCTTCAGCGGACGCGGTATGACTGAGTGATCAAGCAGATCAAGCTCACGTCTACCTCCGCTCCTCTCTGTAGTGACATTTCAGCAAACCCCAGGCAATCCGGGCCGCCATGATCCTCCACAGTCCATGTTTATTCAAGAGACAGCCAGGCCAGCAAAGGCTAGAGGCAGTTTGCTTCTAAACGTTTCAAAAAAGAAATTTTAACTAGGGACATGGCTAATATTGTTATCAATAAGGGTAGATTTGAGTAACAAAGCAGGCAAATTACAAACCATTTAAGTAAAACGTCTTTTGCTTTATCATAATAGGTGTCAAAATTGTAGATCTGAAGTCTTGAAATTATTATTGTCTTTAAGAAGCATTGTCTTTTTTTGCGTCTGAATTCCTAATGACTGGCTATTCATGATTAGTTTGTTTCATACTGCTCGTTTGTATTTTATTTCAGCTTGTTTTAGGAATTAAAGTCTTAAATTTCTGCCATGTCTTGTATTTTCAGACTGAATGTGACAGCTCAATAAAAATTGATCATTTGACAGTCAAATGTGAAAGATTTTTGTTGAATAAAAGTGTTGTTTATCTGCCTAACTCTGACCTGTTTCAAGATAATGACACTCATTTCTACAAAACATCTGGATATTAATTTATTTGCATTGTAAAAAGGTTGAAATAACTTCATTACTCTGGAGGTTTTTCAGTTGTTTTGAAGAAAATAACACTTTCAGCGTGCAATAACAGAAATCATTGTGTAACTAAATAACTAACTGAATAACTGTTAATAGATCGGTCTGACTCAAAGCCATTTAATAATAAGCAAAGTCAACTTTTTTTTGTCATAATAATTGTTTTGGATATTAATGTGTCAACCATCCTATCCACGTTTCCACGTTTCTGACTTTTTCTAGTCTAGTTGAAAAACAGACACAAATCAAGAAAATTATCACGTAACAATGTGATGATCTACTACATGTAGCAAAAAAAAAAAAAAAAAAAANAAAAAAAAAAAAAAAAAAAGAAAGACAGTCATTTTGAGTTGCTTGAGTTCCCGTTTCTGTAGAAATGTCATAGTACAATTCCAATGACTACCTTTTTATCATTTCCATTCCAACATGAGCGAGTCCATATTTATGCTGCTGAAAGGCTCAGGCGCTCTTAGAGAAAGTGCAGAACATTTTAATACTATACAACTCCACCAACTTCCTGAGCATTATTAAACTAAAAACAAAACGCTATTGTTCTCTTACACCAGCAGGAATAAAATGCCTTTAGGTCAGAGGTGGTAAATAATAACTGGTGATGCTTGAGTGGGTATAGAGGTAGTTATTAATTATAGTACCTGGTGATGTGTTCAAGTGCAAGATATTTGCCTGTGTTGCGTTAACGGGCTGCTAATGCGGTTAGAGTTTGACCGCTGCTGAGCTCTCTAATATGTCTGCTGGGACATGGAGGTTCTAATTAATCCTGAGCTGACGGGCGAGCCAGGGCATCCCATGGGAGGCATCAGGGAGAGCAAGGAGTATCACTGCACTTATCCACAGATTAGACTCAACACCCTCACTGGGATGCTGAGCGGCTACAGGGCTGTAACTGTTCTTCTCTCAGGATGAAGACAAGATGCTTTTCATATCAGAGGGAATTTCTTTTCCCACCATATAGAAGGAAAAGTGAAAATGATTTTTTTTTGTTTTTTTTTTACAACTTATCTGTCAGTCAAATGAGAAAGCGTCACCGGAGTGAGGCATTATTAAAAAAAAGAATATTCATGTCCTGTCTGACTCGCTCAAAGTTCCCTCTGCTGAAAAGGTTGTCTGATGCAGTATGAATCTCATGCATGTTTGTCAATATAATTTGCTCCCCCCTTCACCCCAGAGGAACATGCTGGTCCCTTAAGGTTTCCAGCTCAAATGCCAACATCTGTCTGGCAACACCGCCAGAATGAGACAGACTAGGACACCTTCATCAGAGGTATTCTCTGGATGACAGAAGCCACAAGGTGGAATTTGGGAGATGAAATAATGGACGAGCTGAAAGAAGCTTGAGTATGCAAATCCCCTCACACCCACCACTGTGTTAAACAATCCATTTTGATTAATATTTCATGTCATGAAAATCTATTTATCAGGAAAAAACTTCAAACTTTTGGCTCTCCCAGAGGATGCTGTATTTCTTGTTTTTGCTTTTCTGATATTTGTGTATATGATGTCATATTTTATACCATCTTGGAAAACTGGAGACGAAAATGTGATTGGGCCAAAAGAAATGACTCCTTTTTTCCTGTCTGGAGTAGAGATCATGATAGTCCAAAGCCAAATAGGCTGAAAATCCAAAAGAATTACGATTCACAAACAATTAGGCATGAATGCTCGCAGTTACACTCATTCACTAACATTCTTTTGTGTATATTTTACACACACACACGCACACACACATTCCCATTCATGTGATAGACAGAGGTGGTGAAAGCAGCACATCACAGTACCACACTGCACTCTACCTCACTGCTTTCATTATATTGTCATTCTGAATTATCAGCGGCGATGGACTGGCAAGGATGACTGACACATTCCTGCGAGCAGAGCAGCTACAGCCTGGCTCTCCAGCATGTCCTGGCAAGCCTCGCTTTACACCGTGCCAGACGGGACAGGGCCGGCCAAGTGTCTGGCCAAGAGGCTGCACTAATACTGCATAAATATGGGGGGAATCCCCAGCCCCCATGCTGGCTGAAAACAATACATCTATGTTCAAATGGAAAGCGATATACCTGGGAAGACATGTGCTCATCCTATGATTATATGTAATTGAGTAGAAAAGTCACATAAAAGGCTCCAATGCAGCTATGGCAGGGTGAGTACATTTTAATATCTTCACTGTATCCATTACCAAATGTCAATTTCAAGTCAAGTGTGATATAATTGAATAAAACAGATGCTCTCTTGCCAGAAATGAGGCACTATAACTAATGTGTCAGTGAAAATCTATCTGAAACAAGCAAGGATGACAGAAACGATATCGCTATAAAATGTGGTTTTAGCAGCAAATTAGATCGTGGAGCAACGGATTTCACCATAATTTGCATTTTGCATGTAAGCAGTGTTGAGCCAAAAATACTTGGCGCAACACCACAGAGGCAGTCTCTGAGGGGCTTAACAGCACCAGCAGACAAGAGCGAAAATGGGAAAGAAAGACAATGAAAATGAAGGAGGTGGGGGGCAAAGAAAGAAAGAGAGAAAAAAAGAAAGGACATGCTAATAAAAAAAATGAGTCCCAATGCAGCAGGGTGATGGCCAGGATGGGGTCTTGTGGGACGCTACATTTCACAAGACGCTGGGATCCACATCAACCAGTAAGCAGCGGTTTTACAGCTATGACTCTGTGGTGAAAACCACTTTGTTGCCCAGGATGTAAATTATGTGTTCATACAGAGTCCTGGGCTCGACACGGGAAAGATCCAAAACACTCATCTTCTGTGTTTTGACCTCACAAGACACCCACTTCAAATTTGTGTCATGACATATAGAAAGTTAGACAGACATCTCATGACTGGTGAAGTCTGCATATCATGTGTTTGTGTAGCTTAGAAGGGTGAAGTCAACATTAGAGAGAAAAATGCTGCTTTATTTTCTGTACAAGAGCAATTACTAGCTATATTTTTACCTGACTACACTTCTTTCTTTGCCGTGACTTCAATCTTCAGATATAAATAATTGTTGATGGAGTTCTGGAGAGCCACGTTTCAGGTGATTTGCTGAACACAGAGAAGTAAATTTGACAGTTTGACAACTAAAACCACGAGGCTTCAACATAAACCCTTCGCCTAATTTGTTTAAGAAATTATGCTCCTAACATCTGTGAAGGAAAATAGAAATAAATCAACAAAGGAGACACACACCTCTCTTGGAACAGAATTTTAATAAGATTTGAACCTATTCCTTATCTTGCGTGTCCCTTAGATAATCCTTGACAGTCTGACACCATGCGGGTCTGAACATATCTGAAATAAAGTAATGATCAGTTTTCCAGCGTGTCTCCTGCAAGACACACTCACATCGGATTCCCTTTACTCCAAACACAGTGAAATCCTTTTCTAATTTGTATCAGGGCAATGCTAGAAAGGATTTGTTGTATCTTATTCGATGCACTTTATCTTTGTTACGTCTTAGCACACACATGCACACACACTAAGTGCCAACCCCCCCCTGTAAAACCACAGCTGGGTCTCTGGCTGTCTAAGGCTTACCAGGCCTCTGCCATCTCCTTGGCCAATGAGCAGAGACGGGCCCCAAAATGAGAGAAGAACACACACACACACACACACACACACACACACACAGAGGGAGAGAGAGTCACATACCACATACCGCCTTTCCCTGCTTGTGTGCGTTGAAGACTATAAATACGTTTGATGCAGGCTTGGTATTTTTCCAGTTAAAATCTCATTGTGAAGTATTTGTGCGCAACATGTCAGCCCCCCTCCAGCCCGTCCTCACCTCTCTGTGATTCTTGGAACGCACTCAGACTGGTGTCAAACTTCTTGGAACTACACAAGAGTCAGATAGGAAGGCACTGTCAGGGCATTTTGTTCTTATTCTGGTATGGAGAACTCTCAGGAAAATATGCTTTCAAGGACCTGTTGACTTCTCACACTGACTTCTCACAGGAAGGACGTCCTCATAGAAACATACTGCTTTAAAAAACTTAAATAATTCTATTAGCGAGCAAAAACTAGCCTTTGAGTTTGATGTGAAAAAGAATCTCTAAAGCCAAGGTTGGACCAGATAATGTGAAAGGCCCCCGAGGGCTGAAAATAAATTACAAACGCTCTTTTTTCACTCTCCATAATTTCAGTATTAAAGAGAATGAATGTTTAAGGCCACAGCTGAAGTGACGGAGGACTGGTCGCTTAAACTAACTCTGCCTATAAACATCCTGACGCCAGTTAATTGTTGGTTGGTTTGAAGATCAGCCNCCCCCCCCCTCAATCTTCCTTTCTTTCTCTCACACTCTCTCCCTCATCCAGCCTTTTGCCCCATTCTAAAACACAGAATGTCATTTTATGGAACGAGAGATAGAATGGGTGAGGCGGAGAAAGAGAAGGAAAGAAAAAAGGGACAGAGAGATACTGCAAGCAGCAGTGGTGTGAGAAGGGGCGTATGGCACCCATTATCTTGTTTATTAAAAGCAAGTTTCTTTCCTTCCCTCCCTCCTCCCCATGTAGCTGACCGCAGATATTTCCAAGAGGCTCGCTCTGCTGCTCTGTGCCTACTTCACAGGCTGCTGGAAGGGTCACAGAAGTTTAAACCAGAGGGTGTCAATCGTCTGTTTTGCTTCATGACCCAAAGGAGGCATCTCAAAGCCTTAGGCATCATACTGTACGCAGCACAGAGGAAAAAAGTGCGTGTACGTGTATCAGCTGCGTGTGCTCGCTTGAATGCGGTTATGCATGGTTGTGCAAACTTTAGTGTAGCATTTTGGGTTGTAATTCAGGCAGATGTCAATTTTACAATAATTCACTATTAAATGATCACATCAGCCCTAAAGGGACTCAGGTGGCTTTGTTTCTGACATGCCATTTCAGGTTGGCCCTTCCTCTCTGCTGTGTGTCATGAAAGCGTGACCATTAAAGTTCTGCAAAAGCCACATGTTTCAGCCATAGTTAGCAGCTAAAGCTAAAGCTAGCTCACAGGTGACACACAGTGGGGTCCAAAAGTTTGAGACCACTGTGAAAATACTTCTATGTTGCATTCTTTTTGAATTTAATACAAGATTTTTCATTACAAATGACAATATCAGCTTAATTTGAAAAGTTGAATCTTTGAAAAATGTATGCAAATGTCAGAATATCTTAGTATTTGGTTTAATGACAGCATGAACTCCATGAGTTTGTACAAAACCTGATGAGCCAAGTTATCCCAGCATGATTTGACAATGTTCCAAAGAGCTCCTTGTGATGTCAGACTTTCTGATTATTTCCAGATTTACATGGAAAACATCACAGATTTTTGATGTGGTCTCAGACTTTTGGACCCCGTAAGGCGCTTTCAAACCAAAAGTTCTTAACTAGATTAGGAACCACTTTATGCAGAATCAGTGTATCTGGAGTATGAACTACATGGTTCCTTCAGCGAGTTCCTTGCTAGCATTCACAAGAAATTAGAGCCAGTGATGTCTATACTATAATAGCCACATAATTTCCACAAGATAAATGCACAACTTACTAACTGGTGACAAATCCTCATCTTGAGCAACCATGCTATTGCCTAAAGTTGCCAACTAAAACACTGCAGAGCCTTTTATGATACTGGAGTATGATGGTTGGTGTCGCAGTATCCATTTTGTTGTACCACCAATCTATTAAAATCGCTTCAGTCACTGTGATCATTGCTTTTTTTTTGTAGTTTACTTTCATTAATTGATTTCTCCTGGCACCGTTTCATATTATGAGCGAGCCTAATAGAGAGAGAGTTGTGATAAACGGAGCAAAATCTTTTTTGTCCTGCTGTATACAAAATCAAGTCTGCCTGGGGAAGCTTGTATCTGACTAATTAGCAATTGGCAATTCGAACTCTACTTAGCAGTTCCTTAACAGCCTATCTTGAAGTTAAAACTAAAAAATGGTTCAGTAACTACAGTTTCTGGTTCAGTAACTTTCAGAAACTACAGTGCATATATTGTGTAAAACTTGCTTGTTAACCAGATAGGTGTTGTGTCTGCTTCTCTCAAGTTTTGCCACAGTGGAGATGCATTTTACTTGGAACTTTAATAGTACTATTTGTATGATATATTCCAAGTCCAAGGAGGAGGGGGTGAAATTTTGGCTGCCATGGAGCCAATGCCTGGAAGCCAATCACAAAAGAAATTGCTTAACAGGCATTTACAACTGAGAGTCTGGAATGACATATCAGAAACGACACCATGTAAAGTTCCTCTGGGAGACTAATGATGTCCTGATGAAAGGATCTATGAAGCAGGAAAAGTCAGATATGTCAGAGCTGTTCATATTCACTATTAATTGGAAACAAACTGCAAAGCCTGCAGCACAATCTGCTTTGTAGAGGATGAGAAGTCCATGCTTTTGGTTTGGAAGTGTCATATATCTTATACAATGACACAGATGTAATTTATAACCAGGTTTACTAGCTAATAGCTTAGGTGCTGTCACTGCAAATTTTAAATGACTGAGTGTCGATACTTATTTTGAGGATGTGACTAGAATGGATCAGATGCTGTTCTCAGCTGCACATAACACTAACTTTACCAGAGCGTATTCTGCCTGGGAACAATATGTCAGCACGCCATCAACTACAGCTAACAGATAAAAGATATTGCTAGAGCAATTTCAGATCATTAACGCCAATTAGCGGACGGCTAACTACATATTTAGGAAACACAAGACAGTCTAGCAAGTTGTACATTTATTTAAAGTTACCTTTCATAACATGCAAGTTTGATTAACAAAATGCTAATCATCTGTCTGATTTTACTAACCAGTGTAGGACATTTTTAAAATTCAGGTTTCCAGAACTTTCTCTCCATGTACTACAAATTGTCCTGCAGACTTTCTAAATCTTACTCCATGCACCCAGTGTGGCTCATTCATTTAGAGGTGAATTCATATGCTATCCAAATGTTGTTCTTGTGTAATGAGTAACACCCACACACCACGGTCCGTGACTTTGCTTTATTTTTTCCATACAGTATCAAGATGCCCACATGTTACCCAGAAGACGCTGAATGGTACTACCGAATATAAAGCCAGGCTGGTAAAACTGGTTGTAAAACATCTGAAGCGTTTCTGTATCTATTCCATCTCCTGTTAAAACAAATGTGATTCAGTCCTAAAACTAAATTCACATGTTTCTCATTGATGAAGCATGCACATGAATGAGTTAATAGCACAGCCAGAGGAGAGTCAAGAGGCACTTATGAAGCTGCTCTATTCATTTTAGATTATATGTCAACACTGGGTGGACAGTTCTCAGTGCGATTTTCCTGTGTTGTGGGTTTTTGTTTTTTTTTTATTGGAGATCTGGTAACACTACGTTGATATAAAGTTTATTTATGTCTGATAAATAAAAAAACAAATTGTAGATATTATTCCAAGCCACAAATTCATTGTAGTAGTAGCAGCTCCAGATACTTTCTCTTGTAAACATCACAAATTAAAGTCAATGTATTTTAGACTTGGCACGCAAATCTGTTCACAGAGTGAAACGACTCTTTCCAAGTGAGCTGCAAATGAATCATACTTACTTTTGGCTGCTTCTAGCTTTACTTAGATATGAAAGAAATTCAATAAATTTCTATGGCTTTTCTTTCTAAATAGCTCATTCTAATATCAGCAATGAAAATAACACCTTTTAGGCAATCTACAGTTTGTGTAAGGGGCTTTTGTTGGTGACCATCCACTGGTGGCTCCTAATATGTACAGACTGAATCAGTGTTAAACAGAGATGCGAGTTTGTTGAATCAATCGTGACTCAAGAATCAGCAATATGATCAGTTTGGTGTGATTTCATGAAATTCAAAGGAGTGATGACTAGCAGTGTATGCTAGCTAGTAGCCTCACAAATGAGGAAAGACTGAGCAGGTGACTCAGATGTGAGCCAGTTTAAAACAAATTTCACTTACTAGTGCAGCGTGTGTTGAAAACGTGCATGTTTGGACTGGGCTGGACTTTATGGTGTGTGCCGCAGCCTGCCATAAGTGTCCATGGAGCAGAGCATATGCTACCATGCCCAGAGGTATCCTGCCACCGTGCCCGGAGCATATCCTGCCATGTGGACTACTTTTTACCAGCACAGCTCAATTCAAGAACTGCTCGTCCAAACAACTTTGCACCCGACACTGCACGGCTTTGGGTCATGAGCATTATACCTGCCAAATTTCAACTTCATACAGTGCCAGGTTCTCGAGATATTGATGCCATAGATGGATGAACAGACAGAGATTTCTGGCTTTATAGTTAGATATGAACCAAAATTCACAAGACTACTGTATTGTATGTGACTATAGTTTGGGAGATAGTTGGTCAGGATCTAAGCAGACCTCAAGAAGAAGTAGACTAGAATAAAATGATTTCAGACTTGTGTTTTTGGGGGATAATTTTTCTCATGTGTAGTAGTATGTCTGAGGGGCAGACACACAAACACACTCCCCCATCCTGTGTGTGCTCAGATCATTGTACAGTTATTATCTAACAGGGGATAAACATCTACACCAGGAAAACAACCATTATTCAATTTGCACCAAGCCAAGTGTTGGTATTGTTCAATTCATCAGGGCCAATTACTGATGCAAAGTGCTGGAGGTTATCGCCATTTGCCACATATTGTACCCACCCAGACGTACACCATCAATTCTGTTATGAATCAGGGTGCTGCCTGCATGGCTGCACAACGGCCTTTTAATGCAGTGCAAGACTGGGTGGTCCAACTAGCTGACAGTGCCCAGTTTAGTCAAGGACCCAACTGAACTGTAATCCCGATAGTCTGCACGCTGGGTGATGTTTCTCAAGGATCTTGAAGTTTAAGATTACCTCAAATGAAATCTATATTCATTCCTAAGTGTAAAACTATTACTGATAATAGATCAGCGCCAGAAACAAAAAAAAAACAAAAAAAAAACAANAAAAAAAAAAAACAAAGCAATAGCTAAGTTGCTGGCAGTTTGGCTATGGTTGGTCTGTTGGGTTCTGTTTGCATGTCCTGTTTTGTGATCCCTTCTAATTGGCCATCATTACACCCCACATTACCCTATCAGGGCATGGCTAGAGGGGGGAAACAGACCATAGTGGTGGAAGGTACGCTTTGGTAAGTCTGAATTACACAACTCCAGGGCCATGACTAATAATGGTGCAGTCGATAACTGCTAATGTAAGCAATGGAACAGATGCCCATGGAGGAATAACAACAAATATAGTCCAGTTCACCTTCTCGCTACGCTGCTTTTGACCAGTACGAGAGGCTCAGGCTCGGTCAAGCGCACATGATGACTCTCATTCAACAGCGATTGTGTTTCAGTGTTGGTGTTCATTAGTTTTACATATGAGGATTTATATTTGTTGTTTGAGCATTCATTGTGTATGTAAGTGCATGTTGATGTGCATATATCTGTGTGCATTTGTGTTTGAGTTGCCCCTTGTTCTGTGTGGTAAATTATAGTGTGATTTAATTATGGCCAGAGTTTATGAAACCCGCTACTACGACATTAAAAGTGGAAAAGTAATCCTTTATGGTAATAATTGGTTCTCCACCGAACAAAGAAATGTATGTTTATACAAGTAAATGCATGAACAAGGAATCACTTGAGACTTGCCAAAAAGTGAGCTAAAGACGAAACAACAAAATTACTTCCATACTTTTTGTGACTCATGAGTTCAACTGTTTGTTTTTGTTTGGAGAGTCTGCTTATGTTAATTACGCTTTCCTCTATTTGAGAAAAATAAGAGTCAAAAAATATTTTTCAGCACAAACACAAACACTTTGACAGAATGCAAACATGAGAAGTCTTCCCCCCACAAATCCACACCTCTCGGCCCCGCCGCTCGCACACCGAAGGAAATTAAACATCTGTCTTTTCTCTCCCTCGCTCCTGCAAAACTTGGCATCTTTGAGTAATTTTTCTTTCTTCTTCCTNTTTTTTTTTTTTTTTTTTTTTAGCGGGAGCCCAGTTCGCTGCCACAAGCTGCCTTCTGACAGAGGAAACTTGGGGATAGGAGTGCTGGGACCAAGGGCCCGGTCCAAACCGCTGGGAAGAGTCTCGCTCGTCTTCAGACCCGCTATAGATGAGAATGCAGCCTTGACCTGAGTGCTGAGCTGCCTGGTCGGTTGATTGAAGTGCACCACACTTGAGAACATCAGCGCCTTGCATCCATTGAAATAATAAGCTGACCCAGAGAGCTCCTCGCCTTTGAGCTGTAGCCAAGCCATCTGAATCCACTCTGCCCAAATGAGGGCTTATTTTTCAAAGCGTCTCTCTCTCATGTGCGCCGGCCGACCCTGCACCCATGTTCTGTGTGTACTGTACATGTGTGTGTGTGTGTGAGTTTGTGAGCGAAAGGGTGGTGGAGGCCATATTGGAAAGAAGAAGATCAAGTCTGTGGCTAAACAGTTTGTTTGGTGAGTCAGATGTTCCTGGAAAGTTGTGTTTTCACAGTTTGGCTAAAGAGTTTTTCTTTTCAGTTGTTTCCTCTTATTTTTGTTTATTAACTGTTAAGTCTTAAGTAAGCAGCAATTTAATTGTGTAACTTCTTTAACTGGCCTGGATGCAGTAAGTCTCTGGGAAGGTTAAAACAGATTTATAAACGCTTTGTTCATAGCCTTTAGCTGTCTCAAATTCTGGATTAATTGGAAATTTTTACATAAAGCCAGCAGGATTGCAACCATAAGTAACTGTGAGATAAATACATTGAGTTACATGGATAGAATTAATTAGATGCCATCGTTTGGTGACTTGTTGCGTAACCGACATACAAGGGAAAGCGTGCCAGGTGATGAAATGCATGCCGACATTGCTTACGCCAATTATAATCCAATGGATTGATGACATGTTTCAGCAAAATCATTTTACAATTGCAAAGTTTAAATTGGTTACTCATAGTAAGCCTACAGTGATTTATGCTGATTTCAATCTGATTATGGTTTTCATACAGTAGTATTATGTAATAGATTTTGGTGCCATCTATAGTGGAAATTTTATTCGTATAAATTAGTTTCCTGTTATTTTTCATTGGTTTAACTGGTCAGGTGATACAGGGGTTATTCTTAAGTCTGCCATGGTAAATTTATGGAAAGTCTATAGAAGTTGTTCTATTCAATGTTGTGGTGGATATAATCAAATAGATATTGGATTCTGAGAGGTTTCCAACATGATTTCTATTTTTAGTAATTTCGTATAACCCAGTGTGATGTCTCAGGTTCAGAATTCACTAATAATTTCACTAACCAGTCTATTCCTGGATTTTATGCCCTCTGTCTCCGTTTTTCTTTCCATTTTGACAAGTCTTTACAATATCTGATGTGTTTAAATTCAAAAGGCCAAGTGGAGACTCCTCTTTTTTCCACGCTCGTCTGTCCATTTGGGTTTTTTTCACCCATTATCCATTTCATTCCTGATTGGGACTGTCAGTGGACCATCATCACTGTGCAGCCCTAAACTGCCCGACACAACACACATGCACACATGAAACACACACATCTCCATTATAGCAGCTACTTGGGAGGACAATAAACAGTAAAATATGGCAGAAGAAGTTAATGTGTCAGTCAATTGTCACGTCCAACACCTAAAGGACCATACCAGTGGGTTTGCATGTTTCAGCCCAATACAACTTGCATACACATTACATTACTGACAACCATTTCCCAAAACCTGCTTCTGGAATGGCAAATATTAGCATTGTTTTTCCTACCTTTCAGACTGCTGCTGGTTTCAATTCATTCCAGTACAGAATAAAAATCAACTTGTAGAGACTCGAAAAGTGCTTGAGATAAGTAATCAGTCACAGAGAACATGACATCTATTAATTTTTTTTGTTGAAGTTACTTTATTTAAACGATCCAACGCTGAGCTGCATGGAAGAAAATGTACGTCTCGCTGGGGAAGTTGTAATTCCAGAAGACAGCTTTTACCCAGAAATTGAAAATCTACATTCGGACGTATGTGTTAGCAGGCAAAACACTGAATTTTAAGGTGGCTCTATCACCTGAACATTTGATTTTGAAAAATTATGGGATTTGGAAAAATAACAGGAAAATTAAAATACAGGTTTACGTTTTGGAAAATGCTCAGCATTAACATAATGTGTGTGTGGATAGTATTTATTGGGCTTAAACATGCAAAATCACTGATAAGGTCCATAGGGAAATAAGAAAAGTACAAGAAGAAGAAAAGCACGAGAAGGAGAGAAGCACGAGAAAGAATGGAGAGAGGAGAGATAGACGTCACCATGCAATCTGCTCCATCAGCACAGTGTCTCAGATGTGGTCTGGCACCTAGTTCACAAAGCCAACCAGATCCACACATTGCCTTCATATATCTCTGGAAAGAGAAGGAGATGGGGGCATGGGAAGAGAAAGAAAGTGGGAGAGAGAGAGTGTGTGTGTGTGACAGGGGAGGGGAAAGAAGAAAGGGAAGAGCAAGGCTTTTGTGTTTACTCACACCGAGTCACTGCCAGAAACTTTAGACCACATAAGCGATTCACTTTTGTCATCTTTGCTGACCCAGTCCCATGTAAAAGATTGATGAGGGAGATGATGAAGTAAAATAAACCAATCTCCCAGTCACTCACACAGACAGGCAGCCAAGGAGGCGAGCGAGCAGACAGGCCTGCTCTGTGAGCAAACCCAGGCCTGATCCTGCCTCACATCTCTCCCACCAACTCTCCTCTTTTCTCAGACAGAACGGCCTGGCCAGTCAATCAGCAGCAGCCTGCTGCCCTCTTTTGTTAATATTATGGCTGCACTAAATGGCTATCATTTTGATCACATTAATATAAGACTTCATCCAGCAAAAACCATGAGTCAACATCTGTACTAAACCCAGTCAATGACAGAAATGTGCTGGGGAGGATTTTTTTTTTTTTTTTTTTTTTTTTTTTTGATTTGAGCAAGAATGCCCATTCAATTTGAATTCATTACACTCGTAGGTTTTAAAAACGGAGCAAATTAAAGTGATTATTTGAAATTCTGGAGCTGCAGAGAAAATAACTCAAACTTAACCTCTTCTTCCTCTTTTATACCAGAATAACAAAGTAATCTTAAATAAGTAACGTCACAAGATATGGAGGGAAAACTGCATTGCTGTGTGTGTGTGTGTTCTTCCATTGCTTGAACAGTATACACAACTACTCTATGAATCCATAAAATGATATCTTGTTTTAACGAGAAAAGAAATTCATTGCCACCGTAATTGGTAAGTGCCCAAATCATTAAGCCCTAATGCGGGGCATTTCCTTTGGAGGTAGTTTCCATTTAAGAGACAAGTGTCTAATTGGTGAGTTGTTGAAAAGCACCACTACCTCCCCAGAGAACATTTCTCAAATCATATAGAGGATAATTCCCTTTCAATTAAATGCTACAGTATTCCAAGTTTGATTTAATTGAATGCGTTTATTCAAATCGTGGGGGGCAGGGTAGCGCCACCGTGATTCCATTAAGGGGGGTGTTACATTATGAGGCCAGTGTGAAAATATAACTCTGTCACGGGAAAATGGAGTAATATCAGAAATAGATTGCATGAAAAACAGAACACTGCAAAGTAGACGGTGGCCAGCACGGCGGCAGATTGAATAAACAATGTTCTGTGCAGAAAGCATAATGCTGAATAAAGATGACCTGCTGCTGCTGCATTTGAATATTATTGGAATTAATTTGTCAGCCAATACTGAACATTGGCTATTTGTCTGGAGAGTGAACAGATCAAAAATCTGTGTGTGTGTGTGTGTAGTGCCACAGCTGAGTTAAAGTGATGGTCAGAACAATATGAGTAGCAAATTTTTTCTTCAAATTTTTTCTTTAAAACTTGAATAATCAATAGTTTTCATGTTGAAAAATGAAAACTGCAATAATAATAAGAATAAAAAATAATTAAAAAAAGCCTAAATCCTCATGCTTCTCATGCTTTCAGATTAGTTGAAAAGTTACATGCTTGTAGAGATTGAGCAAATTCTGCAAAAGTCAAAACAAATTATTTTTTTTAAAACAAGTTGTTTTTGATCCTTTTGACATTTTAGATACAAAACTTGTCCTGACAACAGCAATATTTTATGAGTATCTCACATTATTGTACTTCAACGTGCAAAGTAACTAATAGCAACAACCATCAAGAAAATACAGTACTCAAGAAAAGTATGAATAGCAGAAATTTGTACTTTTATTGTACTTGATAAATGTTCTGAGCTGCTTTTGATCTCTCCAGTGAGTTTAGAATCACATTTTTCAGCGTTTTAACCAAACAAATTCATTTAGATTTCAATTACATTGACTTAAAATATAACACAGAACAAGACAGAGTGAGGCTCCATATGTAGTGAAAAAAAAAAAAAAACGAGTGTAGCTTTTTAAAAGGTGAGGAGTTATCTCAGTCTCTTCATCTCTGGAGTTCTGACAATCCTGCCCCTGCCCCC
>VXCM01000190.1:488010-541027 GCA_014773175.1 Lucifuga dentata
GTGTGTGTGTGTGTGTGTGTGTGTGTGTGTGTGTGTGTGAGGTAACAAAAGAGACCTGAGAAACTCTGTCGTGTTCTGATCTCATGGTCGTTTTGATAAGTCTGGAAGCAAACAAGGTCAGGGAGGGTGAGGCGGCCTGCCGTTACGACGGCGGTCTGCAGATGTCATGATCTCACTTGTATTCAACAGCTTTTAACTCCCCTCAGCGATGCGCATCTGCGGTTTGAGATGATATGACTCAATAAAAAGATTTCTGCCTCTATTTCATTGTCAAATATCTTCAGTCATCACTTTCTCTGCTGTTTGGCGCGGGGGGGGGGGNGCTGTGAAACTTGTTGGTGGTCCAGGATTGAAATTCAAATAAGAGTCACAAACCCATTTGTCAAAGACAGTGTGTGTGTGTGGATAAGTTGAACTTTAATGGTGAAACACAAGTTTATTCACACTTTCTTCACACATCTGGGACTGCGATGCCCTCTCATGGCTGCAGATGCACACACCCACAGTGTGGTTTAAACGAAGAGGGAAAGTAAAAGCAAGCCTCCTGCAAAGCGAGCAAGCTATCATGTCACGGATGAACGAGGGCAGACGTGTTCAAGGGGAAATATCACATGTTGTCAATATGGAAAGGATATAGTGTTTCCTGCTCCATACTGTAAATTGCTCTGCCTTCATGTGAGGTTCACTGTGAGGAATGGGGCTTCTTGTGTGTGCGCGCCATCGCTGGTGTTGACGCGCGTGTAAAAAAAAAAAAAAANTAAAAAAAAAAAAAAAGCCCATGTTTACCAGCTTTGTGTGAACTTATGAATTTATTTATGTGCGCATGTGATAACAAATTTTCCACTATTCTTAAAGCTGTGATATTGCTTCAAACTACTGAAGTTTATACACGCCCACAACACACACACACACGCACTCTCACTTGCACAAACCGGATATCATCTACAGGCCATCTCGCAGGCCATCCCATCAAAGGAGCGACTATTTCTCTGACTCCCCGCCTGGCTTTTTCTCTCTAAATCTGACACCTTTCTCATAATAAGCAGCCTTGCATATCAGGCTCCTTGGAAAGAGATGCAACCGCTCAACTGAAGGGAAGAAGGAAGGAAGGAGGGGTNTGAAATCGGCGAAGACTTCTGTCACTTCATGAAAAATAGCTTCCCCTTTGGACGGAACTTCACAGGCCACAATCAAGCGGTGCCAAGACGCTGCAATCGTGGCAAATCAAGTCAGCATCTATTAATAATATTTCTGGGGCTGCTGCGGTGAGTGCGCGGCGTGTCCTCCCGCTGTCACAGCGCCGTGATGGAGCGCTGCCTTTATCTCAGCCCTGGCACGCTTCTGTCACCGTGATAAACAATTCACACACAAATATGAATAAGGATCCTCCCAGTAGGCCCCTACACATCCTGCCTTTTCCCCTCATTTTCTAGATGGGGAGAATGTAATCTTCTGGCTTGGTCTTTCTCTCCTTTTCTCTCTTTCTCTCCATCTATCTCTTTTTCCTCTTTTCTGCTACCCCCTCACCCCTCCTTTCCCTCCTTTCTTTTCAATCTGTCTTTCAAAGATATGTAAATGACCTCGAGATGGGACCCCAGTGCGTAGGTGGTGTAGCGTGAATGTCAAAGCCTGGGCCTGTGAACCCTGCACACATGCACAGACACATACACTCCTGCACTGTATGGATATACTGTGTGCTCATTCACAATGCTGATATGTTACTGGCACTTGTGTGTATCTCATGTACAAGCATACACACACACAAAAAAAAAAACATATAGGCACATAGTGTCAGACAGAGCTCTCTCTCCCTNGAAGGACACCACATCTCTGACTATCAGAAATTAAAAGGACCTTGTCATACGTCGTCACCTCAGAGTCACGATCAGGCTCCATCACAGCTATTGTGAAAATGCTACCAATTCTATTTTCCTGAGCTAAGACAGGGCACAGTGTGTGTGGAAAGTGATAATTAATGGATGAAGGTGTGTGTTTCATTTCACTGCCTACCAGCTGTGCTGACTGTCATATTTTGCACCAACTCTAATGTTATAATTATTAAAGGATTATTCCTTTGTCTTCATATTACTCATTTCACATGATACTGAACTTAGCCGGGGGACGTAGATGGGCGAAATCATAAAAGGTATAAAAAAAGAATTAAAAAAAAAAACATGAGGAGATTTGGAAAAGCAATATGAAATGCTTGCGCCATAAGTATCAGCCATTTTGCATCAGCAGCAGGTGAATTTGTTAGTTGTTGTCATGGCAATCAAATGAATAAGTGAATATGTATTATTGTAAGCAACCAAGAAAATGAAAGATAGATAAGATTACATAGATTAGAGAGGTAAAATAGATAGATAGACAGGCTGGAGGTTCTTCTGTGTGCGGCTCACTTCGCACCTGGTCTGTTTGGTGTCTAATTGTCAGTGGCTGCTCCCTGCCAGGATCGGTCCTTCCATGTCTGTGATGTAATTGCGTGTTTCCGTAGCGAAACATCCAAAGAGGTCTAAATGAGATTTCACTCAGCGGGACGGAGCCTGCGGTGGGGTGCTGATGATGAATGTATTGTAAGATTGATTAGCGCCAGTAAGAAGTGTGGCGGATACCAGAGGTGTGTGGCGCGTGTGTGTGTGTGTGTGTGTGTGAGCACTGTGTTTATGTGTGTAATGTGTGTGTGATAAGTGTGCATGTGTGTTATTGTGTTTTGGATGGACTGCGGAGGGTGTCATCTAGGTGAGAAATGAGACCTGGTAGAAAGCTGAGAGGTGGAAAAAAGTGCAAAGAAAGAAACAACAAAACAAACAAGATCTCTTTGTGATTTTAGTTCTTTGAGAGCAATACAGTAGATAAATAAAAACACATGTCATTTCATTTAATCATGTAATTAACAATTTCAAAGGGTGGATTTTGATGAAATTATGTGGGACTTGGGTGAAGGAAGGGTTAGATTCCTGATCCAGATCCAGGAATTTTTCTTTTTTTTTAACATTGTAAGATAGGGAATTTATCAAGAGTTTTACCTATTTTCTAAAAACTGAGACCAATTGTAATGAAAAAATACAGATATGTGCATCATATCAACAGGTGCAATTTAGCCCTGATCCAGTTCCTAGAGATGTTCCCACATCTAAAGCAACGTTATAGCACTTTTCTCGTTTCTAAATGTTTTATATGTCATATTAAAATTCAGAGCAGAAGGTGTTTTTAGCCAGCATCAACCTCACTCATATCAAACATTCTTTCACTTTCATTTTTTTTCTATCCTCAACACGTAGTCTAACTGGATGTTATGGTAATTTCACTTTATCAAAGTTTTAACAAACAAAGAAAAGATTCTAAGAACTGAAACAAAGTTGTGGTAGCAGCAGCACTAATCAAGTATGTAGTAGTTTTAAAGGACCATACCGGCCATTTTGCATATTTGAGCCTAATATATTCAATTTTCATACATACTACATTACTGACAATCATTTCCCAAAGGATAAAACTGTATTTCAGCTTTCCTCATATTTTGCAAAATCTCTTAAAAATCAAACATTCAAGTTAAAACTCGATGTTTCGCCTGCTAATAGTTATGCAGCCTTATAAAGTCACAGTCCTTTAAATTTTTCAATAAATGCAGGTTTTCTTTTGGGACCATATTCCCCGGTGGAGACATACATTCACTCCATGCTTTTTATTAAGCTTAAAAGCTAAAATTACATAACTTCTAAAAAAAATCTGGATACATGTGTTGTTCATGATGATGGATTACCTATCCCAAGAATGTTTCAAGTATCAACAAGTTGATCTTAATAGCATACCAGAATGAACTGAAACCAATGGTGGTCTGGAAGGCAGGAAAAACATTTTTTAAATCACCATTCCAGTAGTACGCTTTGGGAAATGGTTGTCAATAACCAAATGTAAAATGTATGAAAATGAATATATTAGGCTCAAATATACATGATCGCCAGTAAGGTCCTTTTATAATAATCACATTAGTATCAGTCTACACAGAGCATAAACATATATCTGGTTCATAAAGGAAGCTCTTATTCAGTGCTCAGGCATCAAGGTCCAGCAATTACAGACAAAGATATTGGATGCTGGATTTAGACAATGATTTCAGATTGCAGTATACAGTTCATCTCTTGCAGTACATTAATATACATTACCTGCTTTTATTTCCAGATCAATAATGCTCACACTGTAAAGAATCAGTGAGTTCAGAGCTTTAATGCCTTTGTTGTCTTTGCAAACTGATAAATATGGTTTTGCAGTCATTAAAGAGGAGTCCTTGGATTCCATTTAAGCCCTTCTGTAGCATGGCACGACACAGGCCTCTAGGCTTTGGCATGAGATCACTGCACCTCTTTCATAACAAGCAAATGTCTGTTCAACCCTTCCACTGGAAACTAGCCATCATGCAGAGAGCCAAAAACGCCACACGGACAAGTCCCCCCACTCTGTTTTTAATGGTGGTACACAGAGGCAATAATCATAAAAAGCCAAGGTCTCTTTGTGAATTGTTACTGACATTCGTCTCCTACAGTAACCACAGCTCCAACACCGGGCAATTTCCCCTCAACATGCAAAACTGTGGGGACAAAATGTGGGACCTGCCATTCTCCATGCATATTAAAGACACTTGTCATCAAGACGTCACCCAGGAGCTATGAGAACAAGAGGCACAGTTCCTCCGAGACAGACTCACTCACCATCAAAACCATGAAATTAGACCCAGGAAAATATCCTTGTGATGGGAAAAATGCTACACTTTAGTGCATTTTGCATATAAAAAAAAAAAACTGAAACGGATGCATGTAAATTGCCCGTGCCACAAAGACAAATTGGTAATTCAGGTTTGGAATGAAAATGACACTAAAGTGCAAAAAGGAAATGGTGCAGTGTGAAAGGAATAAGGGTTGTTAAAATGTCACATTTGAGATTCTGTGCCTTTAGGAATCGAGATGTATTGTTAGAGGAAATGTGATAAACACGAGCTAAATGTACGGGCAGCAAATAGAGCTCCATGTATACCACGTTGTCTTAGTCAACGCGCCGAGAGCTACGCCCACAGAACAGATACAAACTGATGAATGCACAATTTGTGGTTATATACTTCCTCACACCTTTCTCTTAGTAACGCATACGTTTTCCCTATAATGACAAAAAAAAAAAAAAAANAAAAAAAAAAAAAAAGAACATGTACCCACACAATGACATTCAAAGTGTAATTCTGAGTAAATGAAAAACCAAATGTTGATTTATTCAAAGTGTTGACAGCTTTGAGTAACACTTGTGCATATGTGCTCACGTCGTTAGGAGACACGTCGCAATTTTCAAAAAGGGCCAAATTTACAGCGTTTGTCACTGCCAGCCAAAATAAAATATGTTTCATGCAGCACCACTGATAATGTTTTAATCACCTTAAAACACCATTCATCCCAATTAAGACGGGAACCAGTATCAGAGCGGAAAACAATGGGCTTTGTTTGTTTGTCCGTATTCAGCGTGTGAAAGGAAGGCCAGGGAAGAATCGCTTCCCCCAGATGGGCGCTGGTGACACAAGCCCCCCTCGGTTTGTCCCTGGGCTCCTTGGGGCCCAAGACCAGTGCCCTCCAGGATGACAAATGGCCTTAATGAAATTGGACAACTCAGCATACATGCATAAGAGGATGTTAAATATTGATAGTGAAGATCAACGTAGCGGTGCATATTCCACTCTTTAATATTTTAAGTGTCAGACAGGCCTATTGTCTATCTATTGGGGGGGGTAAATCACTTTCTGTGTCCCCGCTTCTCTTTGAGACATACGTGANTTGTCTATCTATTGGGGGGGGTAAATCACTTTCTGTGTCCCCGCTTCTCTTTGAGACATACGTGATGGCCAGGCAGCGTTCACTCAGCTATGGATGAAAGCACTCAGGTCTGTGCTTTGCATATACGCTCAACAAAAGCGTGTCATGGCAGGACATCTTTTCATAAATTTTCATTCTGATCAAGGGAGTTTATGCAGTTGAAAACCACTCAGGTAAGCAGGTAAATGAAAGCTATAGGCTTATTTACAATGTACGCACCGACAATCAAAGTCTCATCCTGATTGAGTTCCATTTAAGCGAGGAAAATCTGGCTCCACTGATGATAAAAATGAACATTTTGATCTCCAGCTTAAAGGATATGTCTTAAGATTTGATATTAATTTATGCCGTTGCAATTCTTTTCTGCATCCTCTAATCTCTAATGTATTAATCATTTTACATTTTCTCGAGTTATGAAAGAACGTGTAATATCAAACACCGTATGCATGCCAACACTAGCATACACACTGTAGTTATCACAGTGGCGGTGCTGCACCTTGAGGGCGTGTTGTTACGCAGCGCAGTAGCAAAAGCAAAGATCACATGAATAACCATTATTCAAATCGATTCAAATTAGGGGGGCACTCAAAGTAATCGGCTAATATCCTACAAAAAATCAATTCCACTCCCATTTGGACACAATTGAATGCATCTGAAGAGGGCAATTATTAAACACACAGATCAGATCCATAATTGGTGGTGGGGGGGGGCATTGTCATGATGCCTAATGCACTTCCACTGAGCCAAGAGCCAAAGGAGACACTTAGAGAAGCTAGGTTGTATGGCGGGGGCAGATGGAGCTGGCAAGGGATAGGTTGGAGGGGGTAAAGGGTGGTGTTGGTGGGAGGGTACCTGGGGACGATGCCTAGCAGGTCCCGTTCCCCTGCAACCTCCCCCTCAGCTCACACTCCACCCACCCCTCCCTTCTACATCCCCTGGAGGCTTGCTTCACTACGGGTCCCTGACACACCGGAGGGATGACCCTGGGAATCTCATTATGCATACAACCAAAGTGTGGCCCCCACCACCACCTCCACAACCACCGCTACCGCCACCCTCAACCCTACCGCCAGCCACCCCCCACTAATGCATTTGCATACAGAAGACAGATCAAATAAGGTAATAAATCAGCGGCCTATATTCAAATGGTTTGCAGGGAGATTGAAACCCCTGCACATACACTACCTAAAGTAAATTCACCCACATGCAGTGGAGCCAGATACCCATTCTCATCAGCGGACACAGGCACTGCGTCCACCGGACACCTCCATATAAATATATATTCCACTTCATTGCATTGCCGAGGGACGAACTACCTCAATATATCAATATACATATGCTTATATCTCATATGCCTTGGGCAAACTAACTGCCGTGGTTATCAGGCTGGGCTTTCATGGCACCCGAAGGTCAGAGCTCATACTGAGAAAGAGAGAGAGAGAGAGAGGGACAATTTGAATATTGCACTTAATGTGGGTCTTTGGACACCAACCTCTGCCAATTCTCTTTGCCTCATCAATAATGAAATTGCCATGAACATGGAAATCAAAGTAATTTCCTTAAGGTGGGATTACAAAGGCTTTCAGTTTTTTTAACTCACATGTGACAGAGGCTTGTTTTTGTGTTGCCCACAAAGCGATACTTTAAACGGAGATGATTCACATAAGACATGAAGGAAGTCTGTAACGGCATTGTATACGCTTGATAAGGCTGATTATGAAAGTCGGAGAATAAATAAATAGGAATGTCTGGCTGTTGTGCATGCTTGAATAGGACACAGTGAGATGGAATAATAAAATCAAATGCTAAACAAAATAAGATGTATTTGTGTGTGTGTGTGTGTGTGCGTGTGTGTGCGTGCGTGCATGCTGACTGGCACAATAAAAGCAGGCCTACTATGATTGCATTATGATCTGGTGGAAAATGAATTCTGTTTAACAAGCCAAACCCACCACCCAGCCCCACCCACACACACTTACTTCCATTCCATTATTTTCAATAAAAACGGGGAGAAAAAAAGACACATTTTAAGATACATGCAAATAGCTATCCATCAATCAATTTGCTGGTCCCAAAACTACCATCAAAGGGGCAGAGGCTGTGAAGTATGCAATTCCCCATCAACAAATGGAGGATTGAAACTGAATCCTTCAAGCTTAATTAATGGGAAGTCTGCCACCATTACTTGGTTTGTTTAACGCGCCTCACACAGAGGGCAAGTTGTCCTTTTTTGAATCACTGCACTGAATTCCACTTGTTCAACATCACTGAACTGCTTTTCATGCAAAAAAAACAATCCGTCTCATTTTTAATCCTTTCCTCTCATGGGTCGACATGTCATTATTTTGATCCCCACGTACAATGGCTTCACACATTCGTATTGCATCGCTCAGAGTGTGTGGTGGTAATTATCACGAAACAGAGATTTCTATTTGTAGAATAAGTACCTATAGTTAAGCAGAGGCACTGAGGCACTAATTTCTGTTCCATCTGAAAGTTCAGGCTCACACCAAATACCTCTCTGCTCCAGATAGCCAATTACATCTCGGTAAACAGTGCCTGATAATTCTATTTTTACAAGAGCATCATTGCAAATCTATAATAACAGCTAATATGAAAAAAAACACAGAAGTTTGTTCAAAAAATGTCAAGCTCAAACTTTCTGCAGAGAACCAAAATGGAAATAAGTCAATGTAAATAATGGTTTAATAAAGGCCCCTCCACTGTGAAATTCACCAAAATATGGGAAACTTTTCACCCTCTTGAGCTAATAACTGGTGACAGGAAGAGGGCTTAAACAAAAGATCAGTCAAGCGTTCATTTGAATATTCAAATCCTTTTTAATAAAAGTCGGCTTGATTCATTTCCCAAAGATTTGCCAAAAACACTCATTTTGCATTCGAGCGAACATCATTTGAATTTTTTTCTTTTTTTGCAGAAAGAGAAAGAGAATGAGACGGTTGCTGTTAAAGGTCATTGTCCCAAACTGTGAACATTCCTGCAGGTCATATGCTGAGTTATTGATTGCGTCAATAAAGCCTGATTTATAAAATGGAAGTTAAGAAAAATATTAGTTATGAATCTAGTTGTCATTGGGATGTATTAGATTTTCCTTTCAACTGTTTTTAAAGGACTATACTAGTTATTTTGCATGTTTGAGCCTAACATATTCAATTTTCATACATGTAACGTTACTGACAATCATTTCCCAAAGCATACTACTGGAATGGTGAATTAAAAATGTTTTTCCTACCTTCCAGACCACCTTTGGTTTCAGTTCATTCTGGTATGCTATTAAAATCAACTTGTTGATACTTGAAACATTCCTGGGATAGGTAATCCATCATTGCCAACAAGACGTGTATTCAGGTTTTTGTTTTTTTGTTTTTTGTTTTTTTTTTAGAAATTATGTAATTTTAGCATTTAAGCGCAATAAAAAGCATGGAGTGAATGTACGTCTCCACCGGGGAATATAGTCCCAAAAGAAGACCTGCGTTTATGGAAAACTTAAATGACCATGACTTCATAAGGTTGTATAACTATTAGCAGGTGAAACATTGATTTTTAAGGTGGGTGTATCACTTGAATATTTGATTTTGAAAGATTAAGAGATTTTGCAAAATATCAGGAAAGCTGAAATACGGTTTTATCCTTTGGGAAATGATTGTCAGTGACATTACGTGTATGAAAATTGATAGGTTCAAACATGCAAAATGAGTGGTATGGTCCTTTAATGTCAAGATTGAAAGCAATATGAATGAAATTCCATTTGTTATGGAATCTATAGCTGAATCTGTAGCTGACCAACACTTTTACAAACACCTGGTAGTTCTGAGCAGAGAATAAAGTCCCGCCCAGATTCCTCAGAATCAGGATTATGGTACTAAAAAAAAACAAACAAAAAACGGCTATTATGCTAATTTAAACCAAGTGAGAAGGCTACACAAGAATATCTTAATAGTAGGCATGACAGCGTTTAATGTCAAAACATCAAATGACATCTATGGCTGAAAATTAAATGATACACTTCAACAACACTGAAGCAAAACTCCGTGCTGGGATTTCTCCCCTTGTTTGCATGTTGTGAACAGTGATCCCTTTTGACTCTCCTTTTCCCAAGGCCTCAGCACTCATAAACAAAGTGATTTATTCAAACTTTCCATATCAGAATTCTGCTATCTAATTACTTCAGGGGGACAGCATATTCCACTCGCCTGTGAGTTATGGAGAACCTTCTTTATGAGTGAAGTTGATGGAAGATCAGGCGAAGAGCTCATCATAAATCCTCAATAATGCAAACGTTTGAGGAATATCTCAAAATAAAAATGCAAATGTGATTAAGAATGGGTTAGCCTGTGCTGATATGGCAGCTTGTATCATCTAAAGAGATGCAGGGGGAGAAAAAAATGCAACGTACTTAGGAGGCACTCAAATAAATAAATAACATGCTGTATGGTAATATCTCCTTCACATGTGCTCGTCACATGCACGCACACAGGAACGCACACACATATGTAGTACACGTTCGCAGTCACACAGTTCAGAAAATAAAAGTGCGCCCAACATTTTAATCTCGCACCTATAGGCCCTAACGAGAAGGCATAAACTTTTAGGAGGGAGGATGAAGTAAAGGCTTGCAGATGCAAATGGAGTGCGTGGAAAATGGCGGCGGTACAATGGAGAAGCTTGTTAGTGACTGAGAGGCAAACAGTGAGGACGATCGCGACACCTCGTCACTCGCCTTTTATCTCTCGTCACCGGCAGATGAAAAATCACTGTGAATCTGCCACATCCGTCGGCATTAACATAACAAAGCATCTGAGGAGAGACAGACGTAAAAAGAGAAAGAAGAGAGAGAGAGAGAGAGAGGGAGAGGGACCAACTGTCCCTCTCAAATCTACCCCAAGTCCAACCAATGTGCACAATTGACAAATTCTCTACCTACCATTTACTGTTTTTATCTGATTTTGTCTTTCTCTACCTCTCTTACACGCGCGCACACAGCACACACACACGTGGACATTCTGTTTTATCTACTCTTCTTTTCTCTCTTTCATGCACACACATTCACACAGGATACAGACAGTGAGAACAGATGTCGAGCAGACACCTAAAGAAGACCCCCCCCTCCCCCCATCTCAGCATCATCTTGCCACTCAGCCAGACTTGTCAGCACAATAGAAGGACAGAATTACAGACGGGTCTCTCCTTCTTTAAAAGGCACAAAAAAAAAACAAAAAAAAAAAAAAAAAAAANAACCTCATCCTTCCATACAAAGCTCATCGTGTGGAAAGAGAGGGAAGTGGGGATGGGTGGGGGGGAGGTGGAAGACATTATGCATATGAAAATGTCCTGAAAGAGGTGTGATTTATGTATGCATTAGATGCAGATTCCATTACGGGCCAGTGGGCTCAAGTGAGATCTTTCCAGGAACACTGAGGCGACCTGATCAAACTCTGTCTCATTAATGGCCATACGGGCAGCAGGGAGAGTACTGACGGAGGAGAGAGAGAGAGACAGAGAGAGAGAGAGAGAGAGAGAGAGAGAGAGAGAGAGAGAGAGAAAGGCAGGAAAAAAGAGATAGAGGAGGCATATTTACAACCTGGACACACACACCTCACCCACAGGGGGGAAGTAAATTGCAATCTGCCCTCTAAGACCGTGGCGGATCACAAACAGGCATTCACCTGAAAGACGAGTGGGAGAGAAAGAGAGGAGCGGGAGAAACAGATGGAAAGAAAAGTGTGGATTTTTTTTTTTTTTGTTCATCCTGCTGGCTGTGGATAACTGTGGTTAAAAGTGATCAGTCAGTACATTTACATCTACGTTAAATCTTTGATTATATTCAGGTTGAGGCAATGAATTGACCTTTGCAAACATCATCACTGTAATTAGAAATTGGCATAAATCTGAGAAAGTATGACAGACCCAGATTGACTGTAAACCGATTTATTCGGGCATGAAAACATTAAACGTTATTAATTGGAGTAAGCCGCCTGCACACGTATTTCCTCACCTGGCAAACTCTCCTTATACTCATATATTCTGCAAACCATGGAATCCAAATTCTGTCCTTACTCGCATGATTACCTTAAAGGACCATACCATCCATTTTGCATGTTTGAGACTAATATATTCACACATGTAATGTTACTGACAATCATTTCCTAAAACATACTACTGGAACAGTGAATTAAAATGTTTTTCCTACCTTCCAGACCGCCTTTGGTTTCAGTTCAGTCTGGTACGCTATTAAAATCAACTTGTTGATACTTGAAACGTTCTTGGGATAGGTAATCCATTATCATGAACAACACATATATTCAGGTTTTTTTGAAGTTTCATAATTTTAGCGTTTAAGTGCAATAAAAAGCGCAGAATGTATGTCTCCACCAGGAAATATAGTCCCAAAAGAAGACCTGCGTTTCTCAAAAAATTTGAACAACTGTGACTTCATAAGGCTGCTTACTATTAGCACGCTAAACATCGACTGAATATTTGATTTTGAAAGATTAAGAGATTTTGCAAAATATCAGGAAAGCTGAAATACGAAATGATCGTCAGTAACCTTATATGAATGAACACTGAATATATTAGGCTCAAAGATGCATGGTCCTTTATGGTATGGTCCTTTAATCGCAGTACAGATAAATAATCAGAGTACAGCATGTATGTAATTGTACTGATTGTTGGGATATGCGTGTGTCTACCTTTATAACATGCATATGTACAGTAGCTCTGTCATCTAAAAAGACAGAGCTACTGTACATATGGGCTGTATATATATGGGCTGTAATCCATATGCATTCTTAAATAAATGCATGTGCACGCCTGTTGGAGGCATGGGGCACGTGGTGGTGGGGGGAGGGTGTTTGGCTTGATAATCACGTGCCTGTTCGAGATAAGGAAAAAGTGTTTTGTAAAAAGAAAACACGGGCGGCAGTCCTCCATCCGGGGTGACCCCGGCGCTGTAGCCCCTGTGATTGGGGTCAGCCTGGAGATTCCTCTCTGGCNCATCCGGGGTGACCCCGGCGCTGTAGCCCCTGTGATTGGGGTCAGCCTGGAGATTCCTCTCTGGCCAGCTAATGTGATTGCATCGGAGCAATCCCCTTAAACGCCATCAGCTCTGATCTGCATAGTAATTGGCTCGACTCTCCTTGGACGTGACCTTGGGGAGGGGTGCTGTCACTCCTGGCGCTCTCTCCTGTACCAGCAATCATACGTACACACAGGCTCACCTACAGATGCAAGTACACACACACAAAGTCCGTGGAAGCAGGCTTAGACAGACAAGGTGAGGAACGGATGCCCTACGTGCTTCGCTGGATAGTAACTGTATCTGAAACCTGACGAAGAAATTCAGGTGACAGGTGTTAACAAACCACTAGAAAATAAGAAGACATATAGGATCACGGGGAAAAAAAACTTACACTGTTAACTAAACATGGTGAAAATGTGGCGTTTCAGGAGAAGTTTTGGTTGTAACAGGAGGTACAAAGGCGAATGTCACCTTATCGATCTGGTTGTCACCCTGACAAAAAGTGGTGCAAAAAGTGCTGAAAACACCCTTAAATCTGCTTTAAGAAAGAGTTAATCCCTTTTCATGATCAACAGAAACTCAAATCTTCATCCTCAGAACGTGGAATGAGATAGGGTTAAGTTAAGCTGCTGCAATTCCATTTTTCAAACACCCTGTAACCTTCTCTCTTTTTGTCCTCCTTGCATCAGCACTATTTGTTGAAGATCTTAACGAAAGACAAAGCAGCAAATGTATATTTTATGAATGTGCGCCTCTGGTTTATCTTCCTTTGTGGGGCTTGTGTATACAATCGAAACCAGCTCTCAGAGAGAGAGAGAGCGCGTTTCTTCTCCTGTCCCCCGATGTCAACGACAAGGTAAGTTGTGGCTTTGGCTGGCTTTTTGATATGCATTTCAAACAGAGAAACTTCACAACCACAGAAGCTAATTTGCAATGGAGATTTTTTTTTATTATTATTATCATTCTCTGCTTCGGAAAGCAAAACAGAGTGTCAAACGAGTGACAAGTTTGTTTTCCTGTAATGATTTCCGCAAACTTGAGGTCTGTTCTGTTTTGTTCCTTAGACAGTTTGACCTAGTTGGAGTGCGAGCGCGTCCCCTCTCTCTTTCCCTCACTCATACATTGTTAAAGCCGTGGGCCCGCATTAGGCGCTCCGAGTCATCACAAGTCAGAAAGAGCTAATAATAAATAAAAAGAAAATGTGGCTAATAGAAAAACAAGATTTTTAACATCTGTTTTGTGTCAAAAGAAAAATGAGGTTTTAGCTGATGAGAAGCTAATCAAGAATCAAAAAAAAAAAAAAGTTTTAATCAAATTACCTCCAAACAAATGACAAGCGCTGTTGTGAAACTCACGACAATGAATTAAGTGACAGTCCCTCAGCAATAAGTGTGACATTAAACCACCATCAGCCCTCTGCATGGCCGCAGCAGCACTGGATTATTCATGTGAAACATCAGCACTGAAACAGGCCCAATGTCTGCGAGAAAAAGTTTCTGAGGCATCCTCAAATGGCTGAGGGGAAGGCTGGGGCCCAGAGGATTTGACTGGAGCGCACCCAGCAATACTCAAAAAAAAAAAAAAGGAAAANCAGGAGTAAAGCATCCACCACCACCACCACCCACCCACCCTTCCCCTCCCTCCACTTCTCTCACTCACTCACTCCCGGTCTCTACTCCCACCCCCTCCCCTCCCTTCAGAGCGACAGAGGTATAATTGTGCCACAGGGTTTTAGGTGGTGTGACATATCTGTCACCTGGAGACGTGCCATATCGTGCTTTCTGGAGGAGCCTCGCCTTCCTGTTGGGTGTCGTGGAGAGAGAGAGAGAGAGAGAGAGAGAGAAAGAGAGAAAGGAGAGGGCTGGCTGGGGCTGTTTGCTGACTTCTGTCACGGCATTGATGCTTTGTAAACTTTCCACCAGCCAAAGTTTTGTTACCGCGCACCAGTACATGAGGCAGCGCGGCGGCCACAAGCGTGTTCCGTGGATGAGCGCTTTCTGAGTGTCATTAAATTCAATATACAGCCACAATGTCGCTGTATGTTTCCATAAACTCAGAGAACGCCAGGTGTTGTTGCAGACAAGCCTCATGTTTCCCCAACACGAGCCAGATGACGTGGCTGTGCTTGTTGTCCCTCCTAAGAGGAAAAGTACGACTTTAAATCAAAGCCCCATTTTTTACATAAATTATGAAATGTACGCGGTCCTGAACTGTCTCTCTCAAATAGTCCTTCACTCTCTTCTCTTCACGCTCTCACTTCACAGCCAAATCAAGAATTCCATCGGCATTGAAATATATTGAATTTGACAACTCCAAGAAAGAGTTAGCGGAGGATAGCGTTTTTATTTTGGGTGACCTAATTGTACGCTCCCCATGGCTGCTCCTTGTGTGGTATCTCACTCACTCCTGAAACAGCTTCATTCCTACATTCAAATTATTCATCATCGCCCGGATTTATTTCCTCCTTTCTTCACTTTTCATACCTTTGGTGTTCTCCGCGGGGATTTGAGATGAGGAAAAAAAAAAAAGAAAAAAAGTGCTTCTTTGTTTTTTTTTTGCAAGCTATTGTTGAAACACCTTAAGTCTCTGGTGTATGGGAGAAAGCGAAGTGATAGACAGGGCTGCCCTATTTACAGCCAGATTAAAAAGAATCACACAGGAAGACACCGCTAAATGATGATTGCCTATGACATTTAACAATTGATTAAAGAAAGATAACTTTTAATAGTTGGTGGTGTACGTGTGTGTGTGGGAGGGGGGANGGGGGGAGGGGGGTTTCACAGCAGCAATATGTTTTTTTATTCACACCATTTTCTGCTGGTTGTAACAGCGAAATCATTAACATATCAAAAACCATCTAAATTATTGAAGCAAATGATGAGTTTTAAGTTGTACAAACATAGTAGTACTTTTCCCTCACATATTGTGCATGTATACAGAATCAGCATGTAATTGTATGAGAATATCATATTCAATTGGTTGGTAATGAACTATATTAAACTTCTAGGCAGACTGTTTGTTTACTACTAAGCATCCATTTTAATATTTAGATTTGTCATTAAAAATGTGTGAATTCATGCCATTTTTGGTAAACCACAGCATCCTATCAACTCTCTGGAGTCTTGTTATTTTACTTTTCATTGAATTTGTCTTTCATTTGCTACCAAAAAGCTGAAATATTAAGCATTACTTCACTAGACAGAATAGTTTGGCTTGTGAAAATTTGGATTTAGTCTTTTTTCTCTCTTGAGCATGAAGAATTTGCTTACAAATGGATCACATGACAAGAGTGCAAGCATTTTCTAGTCAAGTGACGACAAACTCCTTAGAACAGATGTTTAATTTATCCAGAATAATCTTTTTTCTATCTTTTTTTCTCATTTTGGTAGCATTTTGAACATTCCAAAATTTTCTTTTTTTCTAGGATTTTCTACAGTCAAGAAAATCAAGAACTTTCTTGAATAAACATTTTTTAAAATCATATACTTTTTTTTTTTTTTTTTTTTAGAATTTTTAGATTTTAATTAGGATATACAGAAAAAGGAAAATCTAATTAATTTTTAGATTTTCCTTTTTCTCTATAACCAAGAGTACTCTAGAAACTCGAAAACTGGCAGGTTTGGCAGAAATTTGAAGATTTTCACAAGGCAAAATTTGTCATCCTGTCTAGCAAAGAATTTCAATTAAATGCCAAATAAAGCCAAATAAAATAAAAAGGAAAATTACTTTAGAATCCAAAGGGGTATGGGATGGAGGTTTTATTGATGTGTTTAAAATGTGAGCAAATCTGCAGCTTGGATTAATAAATATATTGAGTATGTGCATCAACCACACAATTTTGGAAGCTGCAAGTTTGGAATATACAGAAAATTTTTTGGAGCAAATTTTAGAAGCTAGCTGAACTAATAACACGTCTGGTTGAATGAACAATTTTTTGTACTTCCACATAACGTCCCTATGACTTACATTTTCAATCATAATCTAGTTGAGTGTGTATATTAGTGATATCTGGCAGCATTGTCAAACATAGTGTCATCCTCTCAGCATGCTAATTACATGCACAAACAAGACCATTAGAATGAAAACCTGATGCGACCGGAGATAGAAACATTCATGAGACACGTGTGCAGACAGACAGACAGACAGTCAGACCTCGAAGAAGTTAGTTCTCTGGCTGAGACTCTCCCGTTTTCACGACAAGAGCACAAAAGCAAGGCTGTCAGAGAAGATGTTCATGTTTTCAAAAATAGACTGAAGAATGCCAAAGACCATCAGTGAGGAGCTTTAAAGTTTAGGTCAAGTCCAACTCAGTCAGTCAAGGTAAAGATTCAGGAGAATGAAACGGTTATGTAAGTTATTTTTGGAGAATTTTTAGCATTTTTGTCTGTGATGACAAAATCCTCAAAATAATAAACAAGGCAGAATAAGATTCTCAGCTGTAGTGAGAAGATGTCTAGAATGATGAATGTTTGTTATGCAGGCGCATGCCTAATTTTGGATGTTAGGGAAATATCGTAAAATTGGATATAGAAATGTTTGACAAAAAAAAAAAAAAAAAAAANTTTTTTTTTTTTTCAAGAACACTACACAATAACAACACTCCAGAAAGTTTGAATCTCAATCCCCTTCTGATCCATGCAAAATTAAAACACAGAAAGCAAACTCCTCACAGATTAAGCTGATTTTTTCTGTGTGCTAGTTAATAAGAGTATGAGGAAAAAAAAAAAAGAACAGGCAAAACTTTAATAACAGGAAAGTGGGAAGTAGAAATCCCACAAATCAAGTTTCTCACTGATGAAAACAACTTTATCTGAGACTTTAATGACTTGGATTGTATTGTGCTGTAAATAGTCCCTCTCCACAGGGCACTGCATTGGCCTGCGGACGGTTCCCGGCATGTCTGTGAAGTGTGGTGGTGCCCTGTGGGGACGGGAACGCTCGCACACCAGCCCCACCAGCATCCCCCTCACAACAGCTGCCATGCTGCAGGAGGCAGCCGTACCCCTCGCTGATCAAATCTTGTCCGTCACATTTCCCCTAATTAACGGGCATCTGCTTCCCCCATTTTCCCTACATGGCTACACACTTTCCCTGTGTAGTTCCAATCATCTCAACGTCATGACCTTTAACCCCTCCAGCTCGGCTGCCTGCTCGCCCGCCTGCCTGCTTTACCTGCCTGCCGTACCAGCTGGAGAGATGCNAGCTCGGCTGCCTGCTCGCCCGCCTGCCTGCTTTACCTGCCTGCCGTACCAGCTGGAGAGATGCAAGGGCTCGTAAACAAATAAAGCAATGAGATTGGATGTTATTTTTGGTACACAAATTATTATTTCTGTGCATCTTCTTGTAGAAATCTGCATTTAGGCATTTTCAAACAACAAGCAAAAACACAAAAACCACACACGAAAAAAAATGCAGGTTGTGTCTTTTCTAATCTGCCATAAAAGGTTTTTATTTCTATAAAGAACTGACATTTACAGCAAGTCGACGTCAAACATTCTAGAAAGTCACTGATCTGAGCAAACCAAGTTGTAGACTTCTGTTACGAAACAAAAGCTTCATAAATTACATTCATCTAAATTTAAATAAAGATTTAAATCCCTGATAAAACACTCATTTCTTTACAGTTCAAGAAAACTTGGCTTACTGTAACGATTTTCACTGGAATGACATAATTAATCTGTAGTAAAAGCCTGGATTAACACAAGTCACTGAAACCTCACAGTCACCCTGCAGTGTGTGTGAGTGTGTGCGTCTGTGTGTGTGTGTGCGTCTGTGTGTGTGTGTGTGTCTGTGTGAGAAAAATAACGTCTTTTTGTGCAAGTGGAAGAGTTTATGTGTTATGGAAGGGACAGGGGATGATGATGATGATTGTGTGTGTGTGTGTGTGCATGAGTGTGTGTGTGTGTGTGTGTGCATTCCGTCATTCACAACACAAGAGCACCTGAACAGGCACCAGCTGGCAATGTGAGAGGTGCGCTCTAATTTAAAATGCATCTCATTAGAAGCAGCCCCATATCCTGTCATAGTGTTTCTCTGTGTAAAGACAGACTCTGGAATTAATGATTTTTCTCCAAAATTCAAGAAATACCTCCTACCCGTGATGAAATGTTTCAATAAATATTCCACACAGAAAAGAGTTGCAGTTAATAGCTGTTATTTTTTTAATTTTTAAGTGTATATTCGTTTTATCTTGTTTGATGTTTATGTAGATTTTTTCAAGTTTGACCTTGAATTATGTGCATTTCTACTGAGCACAGATTGAGAGCTTTTGTTTGTTTGTTGCTATTGTTTAAAACCCATTTCCCATTTGCAGGGAGAAATATACTTAAGAGAAGTGTTTATTCATTTGTAGAGATGGCTCCACTGCCAAGGAGAGGAGACTTGATGGAAGCTCAGATTCATTAAAACTTAATTAATATGCATCATTATGTAAATGAGGCTGCAGTTAATGAGTTTTTAAAAGAAGCATTCCTTAATTAGTTCACTTTTAATGGCATCATCATTTATCTTTTTCTTCTTTGAAGCAGAATGATGCACTAGATGCAGGCAGTTCGAAAATGCTAATCTACGTTTTATCATCTTATTTTTCTGATTTCCGTGTGATAGCGACGACATCTCGAATCTCGTCACTAATGAGGGACGTTTACACATTTTTAATATCGGTTATTCCAATTCAAGACAGTAAAAATTCTGAAAAGGGGGAGGTTTCAAACAACATACAACGCTTATCATATATCCTGAAAAAAAAAAAAANTTTTTTTTTTTTTTTTTTTTTTTTTACAGCCCGTTTTGGGGAAAAATATCTCAACAGTTCCATTTCCCAGCGAACAACACTGAGAGGGTGTCAGAAGACTTGACAAAACCTGGAGACTTCTGACACTGTCACACTTCTGGATAATTGGTCCTCAGCACTTCCTGTAAAAACCCAGCAAACTTCCTCCTTTAGAGGTCCCAGTAAAAGTTTCTTCACAGTGTTGCACCTTAACCAACACATCTTCTTATTCATTGTTATGCATCCCACGCTGCCGGTTAAACGGTAATGTAAACTGCACAGGAAGTGTTTTTTTTTCTTTTTATTGCCTGATTTCAGTCAGCATCAAATCCTTAACTGCATATGTGTGAACAGAGTTGCAGGTGTTGAGAGGTTTTTTTTTTGTTTTTTTTTTCTTAAACACCTTCAGAAAATAATTACGTTGTGTGTGCTTGCACTGGACAAACTGCGGTGCGTTTAAAGACTTAAAGAAAGGAGCGCTTGATTTATTTCGCAAGCGATGCACCTATTTCTGAAGCTTTTTTTTCCAGTTTTATTGACTCATACCTGCTTTATTATCTAAAGAAACACAATGTGAACTGAACGACCTGGGTCTGGTTTGTCCACACGCACCTCCCTTCCGCCTCCCNCTCCCCCCCCTTCCACATCTTCTCCTCTGATGAACATTTTGATTGTTCCACCTCAGAAGGAGTCAGTTGCATCATTTCTCAGAGGGCATCAGCACTGGGCGGTACAAGCCTTTTGCATTAACGATAAATATATCATGCATGAGTGTGGCCCTCTCCTGCCAATTGGTAAGTGGATATGAATGGTGAAATGTATTATTGGAGTGAGTGTGAAAAGAGGGATGAAATGACCTTAATGTGCCTTAATGTCCAAATGTGGCCGTCAGTGTATTGGCATGTCCAAATCTATTGAAGATGCGCCGATTCTTGACATTTGCATTAAACATTGTCATATCAATCTGCAGCGAATTCATGACGGATAACATGCAATTTGCAGAGGTGGCATCAAAATATCCCTTACATTATTAATTATTATTATTATTATTATTATTAAAATGCCTTTCTTTTTTTGCTATTTTTAATCTCTCCGCTCCCTCTCATGGATGAAATGCAGCACTTTCTCTCATTATTTAGACGTGCATTTCTGTGGAATCAATTCTCATAGACACATATAAATTATTGTTTAACGAGAAGCTGTATCCTATAAATTATTCAAAGCACCTGGGATTACAATACGAGATCAAATGATAGGAAAGAAAGAGCACTCTGCTGGAGGCAGCTCGCACACGAGCCATCACATCCCCAGTTTGATGTTCCACACAATCTGCTTATGCAGGAATAATTGGGAGTAACAGACACTATGTGTACAGATGCACCTGCTTTTGTACGCCATATTTGGAGAGAGGTAATTGGGCCGCTGGACATGGTCACCAATGTCACCTCGACTTGCTTACACATTTGTCCTCTGCTCAAGGAAAAAGTTACCAAGTAAGCTCCTGAATAACAAGAAACAAAATCGACGTATTTATTTGCTCCGGCAGGAATCATTACAAAACTTGTAATGAAAAGAATGAAAGTTAGGGAGGAGCTTCCTGTTTACCGCCGTCATGTCGACATATGGAGGCGCAAACTGTAATCATTTTTTTCATGGCCACTTTTCTCATCCGGGTGAATTTAAACCGCGGGTTTCGGTGGGTAAGAATACCGAAACAGTAGAATTTATTGCTGTGTTACTGTGCCCTGATGTGTTGTAAAAAGGACACTCCAGTCGATAAGGAGGAAGCCATTGTGTGGCGTGTGAATGATGGAGAAAGGGGATTTAAATTGAGTCCTCAGCCATAAAATAAATAATGTGTATGTCACCAAAGTGGAGAGCAGATAGAAAGATAGAGAGAAGGAGAGGAGAGAGAGAGATGACAACAATCCGCTCTCACAGGAACCAGGGGCGTTGTAGGCCAGCAGACAGAGGGCATTGTGGGACTGTTACACACATGAGGGATGCAGGTGTGTTGAGGGATTAATGTGGTTTTGCTGAGTGTGTGTGGCTGTGCTGGGATGAGGCGTATTGAAGGGGGGGGCACATAATTGCCCCCACAGATAGGTAAAGTGTAAAAAAGGCAAAAAGCGAGCGCAGTGGGAAGGGTTTGTGTGTGTGCGCACTCTCCTTGGAGTACATACACCGTGTGTGTATCCATGTTGCTTTGGAGAAACCTCAACCAAATGTGTTTATAAAAAAAAAAAAAAAAANAAAAAAAAAAAAAAAAAACACCAGAAACATGTTATGCTGAAATATTATACAGCAACTTCAGCCAGTTGCAGGAAAAAGTTGAAGAGAGGATAAGAAATATGTGCATGTGTCCAAAAGTAGCATAAGGTATAAAAGATTTAAAATTAATAAATTACTTTTTCTACAAAGTTGAACAGGTGCTGCAGTAACCCCAACAGGACTAACTTTCCTTTCCTCATGCATCTGAAACACAACTCTCTCAAAAAAAAAAAAAAAAAAANAAAAAAAAAAAAAAAAAAGCAAAGAAAAAGACACAGAGACACTCGAAAACCCAAGGAGGAAGAGGGACCAAGATGAAGGAAGGACGGGCCGTGGGGAAGGAGAGAGACAGAGATGGAGGGAAACAGATAGAGGAAGCGAGAGAGTGAAGATAGAGTGGGAGGGAAACAGGAAGAGGGAGATCATAGCGATGGAAAAGGCAAAGACAGACGAAGACAGAAAGATCATAAGAGATAGATACGCATTTGCACACAAGAGGGGGGGNTAGGGGACTGTCCCCATTCCTCCACCCCACACTGAGAGCTCCTTTCCACGACCGTGCCACTTCCCATCAGCCACGCAGGCAAGCCGCAGCCCCATGACAGAACGACTGGTGCCAGCTAAAGGCTGAGTCCCTACTGAATACAGAGAGAGAGAGAGAGAGAGAGAAAAAGAAGTTTGGGGCTCTCAGTAGACATGNCTACTGAATACAGAGAGAGAGAGAGAGAGAGAGAAAAAGAAGTTTGGGGCTCTCAGTAGACATGTTCCTCCCTCTCTTATTCATTTCAATTATTAGGGGCTTGTATTCCTGCAGGCCGTGTCGTGTGATCCGCTGTAATGCAGCGAGGACGACATGCAGGAGACACTCATGCAGCATTATCTGCATATTAGATAAAGCTGCGTGCATTAAGGGCTGCAGCATGAGGAGAGCCGGGCAGTAGGACTCTCAAATCACGTTCCATCCATCTGCATGGATGTCAACACACAAATGCCAAACAGAAAACGTAGAGCCGTGTTAGCGTAATGTATCTTTAAAGAAGTTTAGCATTCATGCTGTGTTGAGATTTGATTAGTGTATATGCTAATATTAACTGGTTACACTTTATGATAAAGTACACAAAAAGCAAGACTATCATGGAAAATGTAAGGAACAAATCGTGTGAAGTGGTGCATGTTCTTTCTTACATGGTCACAAAAATGGTGATCAGTGGTGCAATAATTATGAAATAATGATGAAATTCCCAGTGTGATGCATTGTGTCACTACAGGGGACACAAAATAGTGATAAAATCTGACATAAAAAGGAAGTAATTATTATCAGTTACATTCAGTTTAGCACTTGATAAAGAATAATCAGAAATTATTTATTGAATAAAATACACAAATATCTAGGAGCTTATTGCACGCTGTTGTATTAATATAGTATCTATCAGTCTATTCTTAAACATTTCTCATTATTAAAATCTTAATTTAGAGCTCCTTATTAACCATTAATAAGTAGTGAGTTTCTAATTTGTTGCCTGGTAATGAGTTACTCAAGATTTTCTGTACCTTGTTGTAAATTATAACCAAAGTATTATTTGTGTATTGCCCAGTGCAACTACTTTAATCCTGGAAATCATCGTAAAATATATTAAATATATTTGAGTTTACAATACCTTTTAATGATTTAATAGCGTCGTAGTCGTAAATACTTCAGATGCAAATGATTAGCAAAACTTGCATCATTCATGCGTTCTGTGCTACTGCTACAGTTACACACTTGCATAAACTTACACACTGTCACACACACACACACACACACACACACACACACACACACACACACACACACAAGTGAGCATGTGCATCCACACTGCCATCAGAGTGGAGTATTGTTGCTCTTCTACTCTTAAAGTATAAAGAAATAAAAACAGAATCAATGTCTTTATGATTGGTGTTATTATATTTTTCTTTGATTATTAATCTCCCACTCAGACTGTCTGCCTTGGTGGCAAAATGTATATTTAAAGGTTTTTCTACCTGAGCTCTTTTACTTCCTGTAATCTTTAGTTCAATTTCAGAGGAATATGGATGTTTTGTAGTATGACTTCCTTTTCGGTAAGGACGCTCTTTGTGCGGGCAAAGAATGTGTTTTATTTGTATTTATGCATATGAATAGCATACGCTGAATGCCAATGATTAGATGGCTTAAGTTCCCCTTCAGAGTTCATATCCTCCATAAAACTGTCCAATTATCTGTTCGTGAGCTGAGAGGATGTGTTTGCATGTGTGAAAGCATGCCCAACAGTGCCACCTAGCCCCTGAGAGCAGAGGGAGAACGCTTTTTAATATCTGCTTCTGTTCCTGCATCAAGCCCTCCTCATCTGTACCATCCATCAGCAAATTGCTATGAAGTCAGCATTATTTTGTAACCTGTCCCAGTGTGGTTTAAATTCAAACTTTTGCCCAATTTTCATATCTTACACCTGTTAGTTGTTTGGGAAAATGTATTCTATCCAACTCATAATGACAACATTTGGGATTTTTTAAAGATTAAAGTAACACTGATGATTTTCTATCTGGAAGAAACGGGAAAGCAGGGCATTCTGTTGTGAAACCTGTGGTGAAATTCCAACGCGGCATGTAATATGCATACCATGTCAGCAGTGCAATATAATACCTCACTGCGAGCGAGTGAGTAATTTTTCGCTGTGTGAGTCTGAGTCTGAGCAGGGGAGTCATTCTCTGCCTGATAACTGCCAAAATAACAGCAGATAATTAGGCCCTTTAGAGCGCTGGGTGTCTCTTAACAAAGGCACCTGCGTTTCCTGTGGTGTTTGCCGTACCCCGAGTGATTGTCATTTTTAATCTAGCACTCCCGCTGAGACTTCTTCTGCAGCAGCCGAGTCTGTAGGGTGCCAAAGGTACCCNTTAATCTAGCACTCCCGCTGAGACTTCTTCTGCAGCAGCCGAGTCTGTAGGGTGCCAAAGGTACCCGCGTACACCGGGAAAGCGTGTGCATGCATGCGCACAAGCACGCATGCATGCACTTGTGCGTTTATCCGGTTTAAGTGTGCAGTTGAGCATGCATCAATGCATGTGTAAGCGTGCACGAGAAAGTCTATGCGTGTGTGGGTGTTTACACGCGTTGTGCAGATAAAGAGTTTAAATATGATTCCCATCGTAACTATGCAATAATTGCCACAAGATGAAATGGTTAACATTAAAATTGACATCACGCCAGAGGTTAATACTATCAGTCAGCCCCCGCAAACGAAAAAGACTACCCACATCCAGGTTTGTATTTTCACAAACAGCTTCCTGAGAACTGGAAACTTCGGCAGCAAATGTGCAGAAATGATTTTCCATTCATCAGAATGAAACAATTTGTTGCGAACATCCTCCCTCATCTACCTCTGACAGTGACGAGAGACAGTCAGTCTCTCTCTCTCTCTCTCTCTCTCTCTCTCTCTCTCTCTCTCTAAGAAACAAATAGAAAGCCAAACAAACCCATTGCAATTCCTCTCCAGTGCAGCCATGCACATCCCAGACTGTGCCAGGTTGGGGGGAATCACTGGAATGGTTCACAAACACACACACCCACCCCATTTCCAACCCCAGTACAGCTGCACACACGTAAACACACATGCATCTCTCATCTTTTTCTTCCTCACTCCCCCCTTCTCCTCTACAAAATGAGATGCCCGTGTCTGATCGCCTGAGCCAATTTGCAGACCCATGTGGCACCCTTCCCTTCAGACCTGGGCATTGTGCCTCCCGCTCCCTGGCAAAGAGGCGAGGAATTATTTTTATCCCCCAAACACGCGGATATGCACCAATGATTTCAAATGCCTGCCTCGCGCATTGTCAGGGATGATTTTGGCCAGGTGCCAAACCTATTATATTGATCTCTCTTTCTCTGTATTTCAATAGCCACAGACAATGCAGATTTACTGCAGAACATATTAGGGAAATAAAAATCAGTCTCAGGCATTAAACTCGCTGAAACTGATGGCATGCGTGTGTATGTGTGTGTGTGTGTATGATGTATCTGCGCATACTAAAGGCTACATTTTGTCAAAGATAATATGGGTCTGTCTCTATTACAGCATCCAAGTCACTTTGTGGTTTAATACGCAGATCCTTCTTGCAAAGATCTAAGCAAATGTCTAATTACACTCTAACATATTCTCATCATGTCACTGAGTATCATAACAGTTGAGCCATGATTTTTTTTTCTACCTCTGCTTATTGCTTTGGCATCTCGATCTCGTTCCTTGGAGTGCTTCGCTGGCATGCCGGCTCTGGCTTTGGTTGGAAACGATCAGACCTCCGATGTTTTCCGAGGTACACACGGGAATATTCAAAAGTTGAAACTGGCAGGGAACAGGCTGTCAGCTAATGAGCATGTCTATGAGAAAATGATTTGGTTGTTTCCTGAGAGGGAAATCACAGAGAATGGCTAAATGGGAGCTCTCTGAAGAGATTCGGCAGAGGCTCGGTGTACTGCGATGAGACCCGTGTTGGGAGGATTGGATGAACACTGTCTGTCTGCCTCGGTGCCAATGTCATTAGTGCTGAGGACTGAGGACGACCACCATGTCCCTTTTGATTGCCATTAGAGCCTGGAGCCAAACAAAGAACCAAACAAAAGGCCCACAATGCACTTGGAGTGGAGGTCATGCCAACCATGGGGAGATTTCAATAGCAGAGCTTTTGGTGTCCTTTAAAACGCCAGTTTTAGCCTGTTTGGTACATGGCACACTCTCACAACATAAAACAGACTGTGTTCATCATACACAGCAAACTGTTTGATCACACAGTTGGAAGTTTTCATATGAAATCTATTAGCCTGATTCAATAACAGCAGACATGCTGAATAAAGATTTTTTATATGGAGACACAAATAATCACAACTTAAGGTTTTTTTGTGTTTTTTTTTTTTTTTTTTTTTTAAATGGATGAGTTCTTGGGTAAGAGCCAAGACTGAAGAAAATTTTCCTTTTTGTGTGAATTTAAAGGACAATAATGTATTTCTGAATTTGAATTACTTTGAGTGGCATTCTTACAGGTAAAATATTTTTATTTTTGACATCTTAATTAACTAACTCTGTGCTTAAAAGACCATATTGGTAGTTTCTATGTTTGCGCCCAATAAATACAACCTGCATACATATTATGATACTGCCAACTATTTTCCAAGAAATATGACTGGAGCAGTACATTTTTAGAATTGTTTTTCCCAGCGTATCTTCCAGACAGTTTCAGTTCATTTCAGTCTGCTATTAAAATAAACTTATAGAGACCTGAAATGTGCTTCAGATAGGTAATCACAGCAAAACCACACCCATTATTATTTTTTGTCAAAATTATGTAATTTAACTGATCCAGCAAGGAGCTACAACAAAGAAAAATGTATGTCTCCACCAGGGAATATAGTCCCAGGAGCAGGCTGCTTTTACCAGAGAAATTAAAACATCCGTGCCTTCTAAAAGCAAACGTATGTGTTAGGTGAAAAGTTGAATTTTAAGGCAGGTGTATCACCTGAACATTTGATTTTGAAAGATTAGGGGATTTGGCAACATAACAGGAAAACTAAACCATGGTTTTATATTTTGGAAGATTGGCAGTAACGTATCTTGAATGCAGGTAATATTTGTTGGGCTCAAACATGCAAAACCATTGGTGTGGTCCTTTAACTTGGACTAAAGAGAATGTTGTACACAAAAAGTGCAACATTTTAAGCGCCACATCATAAGAATCTGAAGGAGGTGTGTATTCTGTGGAGAAAATGGCGTGATTATCTGTCACAGCAGCAGGATAGAGACAGTGGCCACGCATGGTCAGCAATGAAGTTAAACGAATAATAACATTTAGCCATCACTTTCACTTAATTTACTCTATAAACGTACTGATCCTGTGAACTGAATTACAAAAATGACCAAAACTCAAAGTATGATCTAGCGCTCACATTAGTCTAAATAAAACGGTAGTTTATGACAGAGATGAACAAAAAGGATGCTGCATACATGTGTCAGATAAAGGGAGGATGCCTGCACGCTGGCATTGGCCTCCTTTTTTAATTACGCATTTAATATTTAATCAAAATCTGTTGTTTTGTTCTCTTGGCACAATGCTCGTGTCCTGATTTGAGGATCCCTTTCAAGATCTATATCTATATATATATATAGATATAGATCTATATAGATATAGCTCTATATATATATATAAACAAATTATATATATATTAAAAAAAAAAAGCAGGGTACATGTCTGTTTTTCACATACAAATATGTTATATCATCTTTAAGCATTTTCAAAGCTGTACATTCAAATATGTAAGTAACGTCTATTTAAAAGGGACTAAAATGTTTTCAGATTTGCCTGTTTAACTGCTGATTTGTAGAACAGATGAAGGGTTATCTGTGCCCGGTTTGAGAGCAGACGCAGGTTTTTCTACATTTTTCGCCTAACGCAAACATAATTCATTGTGTTGCGTCTCTGTTTGATGTAGCATTTTACTGTATGATCTCCGCTACAATTAGATTAGAAGGGTCATCCCTGTTGTTTTAAGTCATTTTAAGTCATTTTTTAAGTCATTAAGTCAAACAGTGTTTTAAGTCATTTTAACTCCGAAATAAAGAAAACTGTTATTGTGGCCTTTCTCTGACCTCTAGCCATTTTCAAAAACAGCAACACCTCATTGTTTGGCCTTGAGTTTTTGTTTAGACAGACATCCTGTAATAATTGAGGTCAATATGTCTTCAGAAAAGCAATTTCATACAATGCAATGATTTTGTGTTGATATTTCTCTCTTAAAAGCTGACCAGGTGCTATAATTGCCTGTATGATTGTAAACATAATATGCAAGAGGTTACTTTTGCTTGCGCCCTGGCATTCCCATTTTATTAATACTTATTATATGAATAGCTGCTATAGATCGCTGCTACATCCTCAAACCTAGCAGAAATTTAATGAAATATTTAAAGGACCATACCAGTGACTTTGCCTGTTTAAGCCCAATACATATAACCCGCATACATGATATGTTACAACCAATTTTCAAAACATGAAACCTTATTTTATTTTTTGTATTATTTTGTTAAATTTCATAATGTTTCAAAATCAAATGTTCACCTTAAAATTCAATGTTTCACCTTCTGGTTAGTGTTAGCTTACTTTTGCACGATTGTAGAAGGCATGGTCATTTTAAGTCATCTTCTTCTTGGACTATATTTCCTGGTGGAGACATACACTGTCTTCCCTGCAGCTCCACGTTGGACCGATTAAATAAAGATCTTAAAAAATCTTAATATAAATACCTCAAGCGTGTTTCAAATTTTAATAGCGTACTGGAATGATTTGAAACCAATGGCAGTCTGGAAGGTAGGAAAAACAATTTTAATATTTACTGCTCCAGCACTATGTTTTCTGAAATGGTTGTCAATAACATAACATGTATGCAGGTTGTGATTCAAACATGCAAAATTACAAGTATTATCCTTTAAATGACAAGAAGAAGTGGAAGATGATGATAAAGATGAAGAAAAACAAGAATACTGACAATATTTATGCATATAGTACACTACGCTAATCACTATGCATTTTTGACTGTTTATGAGTGTACTTCCTTGCGTCTGTTTTGTGTAGGATTTCCTTACAGATCCCGTAAGACCCCTCTGGCTGGCGTCCCATCAGAACTCGTCTCTTGAATGCGAGATGGCTCGATGGTGCTCAGATGGAGAGAGTATTGTCAGAGGAGCTGCATGTGACTAATCAGGACTGGGCTCGGCTCCCTGCATCTCAAACCATATTCTGCTGATTCAAAAGGCCACTGAGACTTGATGGTAATGGAAAAGCATGATGGGGCCATCAGAGAAACTCCAAAATATTGTGGCTGATATTGCTTTGGTTGATGTCCAACACAATATGGTGTAATATATCAACAAAGCTGCTGAAAGTTATTATAGGATTCACGACATGATGCGCATAAACTGACTACCATTGTACTGGGTAGACCTGTGCGATCTAATGTAAACGTATGAAGCTGCATTGTATCTGAAGATGTTGGTAATGTTTTTCCAACCCCTTCTATGTAACTCAGACGGACAGAATATTAGAAACAACCAAAACAACTGATGTCAGCAATCAGCAGCTACGGATCAAACATATGGGTTTAATCAATCAGTCACTGTTGTTGTTGTTTGTGCCTTTTGCCATATGCTACCCATCTCTCTCTCTCTTCCTTCTTCTCTTTTCATTTTCTCTCTCTCTGGTCATTTTGCTTTGCTTGCTGCCTCCAAACACACATAAAATGGAGGGCAGTGCTGAGGTTCCAATTCAGAACTCATTTGTGGTGCTGCCGGCCCCCTACCCGCTCAGCAGTTGCCGAGGGGACCCAGGGGAGCCCTATCACAGCTCTATATGCAAATGTCCTTGCACCTGGGCAACAGCGCGGGCATGCTGGGACTGGGAGCTTATTTATGCAAATCTCAGGGAGACAGTCACAGCACAACACAGAGCCGGCCACAGACACTGGTGGCCATATCTCACCGTCAGCACAACTCATTGGAAAAACACGGAAAACATCAAAGATGTGGACAGAGTACAGAGGGAGAGGGAGAGAGAGAGGTGGAGGGGGAGAGGACGAGACTGACAGAGTCAAAGAAATGTGGTGTTATGGTAAATAAAATGCAAAGCTCTGGCAGGTAGGGATTTGTCGGACCTTGTGCCTATATTTCAAGGACATGTGGTATGAAGATCCTGAGCATGAGGCATCTTGATTGAACGTGCGAGGAGGGTGACTGTACAGGTATGTGCAATGTGCAAAACACACCTGTACAGGCTACCTGGCAGAAAAGCTTGCTTTCAAGTAAATGTGATTTTTGGTTAAGTCAGATATCAGCATTTTCATACATACAGACACACACACCCCAGAGAAGTGTTTTGTTTACTATCACAACACCACGACAAGAGGCTACAACGCTGAATGTGTTAAAGTGCTCTATGGCGACTTGGAGAACAAAACCAATCTTGGAGTCTCAGCTGGCCTTGCCTCCCAACCGGGCCGCACCACTGTGTGAGACATCACACAGGAAAAGGCTCCCTCGCTGCATACAACAGACCACATTAATGTGCAAATGTATGCAAGACATTTTCCTAAATGTAGAAATTACTGAGCCAAATGACTTAGCTACACTCAAATTGTTGGGATTATGAATAATTACCACATAACTTTCCTCAATGTCCTGTGAAACAATGATTGTGGTGGTTTAATTGCGTAAAATCCAAATGTTGTGTCAAGTTTTCCATAGACACCATGGAAACAATCATGTTGCTTGGTTTTCCCCAAATTATGTAAAATTTGCTTGTAAATTTTGTCCATTCTCCAGTTAAACCACATTAACAGCTTTGTCAGTTCCACTTACAAATCTCGTTACACCTGTCTCATAGATTACCTTGTGGCAGTGGTTCCCAATCCCAATCCTGGTCTTTGTGGCCTTCTCCACATCTCCCTGCTCTACCCACACCTGATTAGCTAAATCAGGTCAGGCGCTGGTTCCTCCCAGATCTAGATTGGCTAAACACACACCTGATTTGGCAAATCAAGCGTGGGTAGAGCAGGGAGAGATGGGCGCCATGATGACCAAGACTGAGAATCACTGGGTTACAGTATTAAAATTAGTACAAGTTCTGATGTTAACGGGTAATTTGGTCCAGAAAAATGGATGAATGAAATGGGAGGAAGAATGCTAAATGCTAGGAAAATGCTAAATTCTTACCCAACACCACAGAGATCTGGATTCAACTACCTCTGGTTTGGCCATGCTTTCCAACAAAGACAACTGACTTGAGATGAGAAGCAGCAAGGGTTTACCTCATGAAATAAGCAATTCCTACTGTTTGGACAAGGAGCCTGTATGGAGGGGCAGCATGACCCCACCATACCCATTCCATGCCCATCCCAGTGAAACTCAACCCTGGCAGATGCAAAGAACGGAGTAGTACGAGCTATGGGAAGAAGACAGGAAACTGGGCATTCCTAAGTGGGAGAAAAAGGGAGAAAATGTGAAAAAAAAAAAGTTTTGATGCTCCATTGGTAGCTAATGAATGATAAACTATCGCTAACATCTCAACATACATGCAGTCCCTGACTTACAAACAATCCATATTCACGAACCGACCACCATAAAACCTATTAAAGTAAAAATTCAGGTTACATACAATGTTTTGTAATAACGAACAGCGCACTACTTCGCGACGCACATCAAAACATTGCACATCGTCAGTGGTTCAGCGGTATTGTTATGTTTAAGATGTTTCAGTATATCTGGAAATGTTTCTTATGCATAAATAGGTAAAATATATAAGCTAGATACGCACCTTACGTAACTGTTCCGACTTACGTACAAATCCGACTTAAAGACGGCCATAGGAACGGAACTCGTTCATAACCCAGGGACTGCCAGTACTCCCATTTCAAGGAAAACTTGAGCTACACCCCTTTAATCTGAGAACTTGCAGAGCAGGACAGGTAAGCAAAGGCTGTTTCCACAGTAGGCAGTGGTTCAGATTGTGTGTTTTAAATGGTGGACATGGAGAAAGGGGGTCTCAAAGTGCCGTAAGCAATACCCAAGATGATGCCGACTGGCAGCTTTTGATGCTCTGATCACCAGGATTCTGCCTCTCACCTTCTGGTTCAAAACCATGAGAGTAGCAATGAGGCAAGAGACGAGGTGGTGAAGAATGATGGCTTACGACTCTTTGTGGTTTGATTGAGAGCAGTAACAAACACAAGCTATGACGTAGGTTGTTTAAAAAAATGTAGATGGGTCCATATAAAAAAAAAAAAAAAAANAAAAAAAAAAAAAAAAACAGATGAAAGGAGTCTTTGGTGATGTGGACCAAGAAAGAGAAATGTCAGAGAAGAAAATGACTTAAAGAAAGAAAGAGGAAGGGGAGGGGATGAAGGAGGGCGAGGATGGCTGTTGTTATTGTGTTTGATGTAGTGCTTGACAAGAGAGAGAGTTTAGAAATCCTTGTGTAGTACGCGGCAGAGGAAGAGAGGGTTCATTTAAATGCATGCTCACTCAGGGCCCATACGGAGTGGGTGTCTGCTGAGAATTCATCATGGCCTCAGTGATAAAGCCTCAGCCTCTTAGCGAGGGGAAAGGAGAGACAGATCACTCTCTTGAGGTGAGATTGCCTCGTGGATGGACACTTGTTATGTAGAAATACACAACCCTGACGGATATTACTGTGGCACTTTCGGACCGGTTAGTCATCCTTCCATCCTCCATCCATCCGTTCCAGCGTTTCCCCAGGTTGAATATGAAGCACTCTCTGGAGACCAAACTGCAGACTGCATCGTGATTAAAGCTCCAGAACAATTAGGAGGAACATTTTCAGAGAACTTTAGGTAGTTTTTCATTTGAAAGAGCAAGTACAATAGCTCCTACATTATAAGCTTTACCTGCATTATTCTAACCTTGGATACTGCTATTAGCTCTACACTGCATTTTACACTGCAAGCTAACAAATGCTGCTTAGTATAATTCTTATTACTTAGCTGGACAAAAGAAAATTTGCTTAACAGAAAAGTTGTTTTTCCAGCTCAGTTGGTAAAACTCAGTGGTGCCTGTAGAAAATATTTATAGGGGGCCAGATGAGGCCAGTGAAAATCTTAGGGTGGCACAATAAAGACATGATACAATTTACTATGGTGTATAAAAATTTAAATTGAAATAGTTTCCTATGCAGCTTTTCAAGCATCGTTAGAAATAAATGCCACAGAAAATTTTCTTGAAATTTACATTTCAACAAATCCTGATATTGTTTGTCATATGTGAGTATCATATTATTGAGACTTAGCAGGAGTGCATTTGGAAATGGAAAGGAGAAATCAGCTCTTATTCAAAGTCCTACACAGAATGGAAGCCTTTAAAAACAGATTTTAGTATTTTTAGGAACATTTCATTCACATATGAAAAGTTGCTGTTTATCATTTCATGGTTATTAGAATAGAATAGAATAGAATGGCTTTATTGTCATTATACATAACATATAATGAAATTACAGGTGCTAGTCATTATATTTTCTGTACAGGAGACAGGTTGGAAATGAATAAAGTGTGCCTTTATGCCATTTTTAAGGTGGTCTGCAAAATAAGAAGCTTGTTAATTTGTGCTCTTGATAAGTGTCTGTAATTCTGTGGCCTGTACTTCAATAGATCCTCCATAAACTATGACATTTTTAAGGATAGTCAGTTGAGATGGCAGTAATTTTAACACAATGCACATGGCCACCCCTTGCCACCCCTTAGGGGCGCCACTGCTAAACCTTATGGGTTTTTTTTTTTTTTTTTTTTTTTTTTTTTGCAAAAATAGATGTCAAAGGAGGACAAATCTGTGGCCTTGGCGTATCTGTGACAGGAAGCAGGAGGGTTTGTGGGAGATGCAGTCTTACTTATGAAAAACTAGTGGTCTCAGTAATAGCGTTAAAATTTATCTGCCAGCAATATATCAATTTTAAAAAATACTACATCAACCGCTTTTAATTATGAGTGGTTTCAAGTATTAACAGAGTATTAAATGTTGGATTCTGAAACAGACAGATATAGAGTAAACTGAAGGAACAATCGTGTGGACCAACATAAATTAATGACAAATCATTCAGCTTTGAGTAGCAATTAGCCCAGATCTGCAAACACAAACAGACAGGAGAACAATGGCATGCAGTGGGAAGTATGAGTGTGTGTGCAAGTGTGTGTGTGTGTGTATGCAAATCTCATGGCACTACAATTTTTATTTGCATCTGCAGTTGTGAAGCTTGACTTGAAGTTTAATTACTTAACGTGGTTTTTCCAGTAACATCTTATCACATGATCAAAGAAAGTAATCTATATTGAAATTTAGATTATTTGTACAATTGATTTATCTATCTGAATGGCATGCACCACAAACATTCATTTTAATTTTGGTTTAGTCTTGATTTTACATGATATGTTGTTTTGTTGTTCTCTATATCATGTCTATATTAATTCTGTGTGCACATAACTCAAGTTTACTTGATTCTGATTGGTTTGTGACTTCATCATTTAGCAAGATGCTGATAACATGATTACAGATGAAGTTGCCTTTAAGCTGAATCAGCGCTCATCCTATGCCTTTTTCTTTTTTTTTTTGCTTGCTCCGACAATTAGCTTTCAACCTCCATCACCTGCTTGGACACGTCGCTCTGCAGAATATTTACAACCAAAACAAACCTGTCCCTCTTCTCCCTCCCTTTTTGTCTCTCAGTCCACCTACTTCCACTGCAATCCCGTTAAATCTTAACAATTTTGATTATTTCTTTAAGTCTCTGATGTGATAAACTTTTTTCGAAATACAGGAGGTTGTGTGCTGCCATGGTGGTGGTGGTGGTGGTGAAGTCGGCAGCAATTAGCATGTGGATAATGAACTCCCGCTCATTATCAGTGAATCAACAGGCCTGTGCTAATTACGGTTAGCAGGACAGACTCCTCTCTCCCACTGCGACGGGTTTCAAGGTCTCTCCGGAGCTGCGACACACCGGATGGTCTGCCAGCAGCCACAGGTGCAAAGCGCTCACTGCCAATGTTAAAAACAGAACACAACACACACAAACATGGACCTGACAACCACACATACACACACAAAATCCTCTCTCTGTCGTGTTACGGTCATCTCATCCCAGATGGCCCCTTACACAGTCTTTTTTCACGTATTTGTTAAAAATTAAAGCGTCATTAGCCCTTTACCACCCAGTAGTACATGAGGGAGGTGATGGTTGGTGCTTCAGAGGAAGTCACCTGGACTGTTAATTGCGAGAATCTTTCTGTATCTCTCAGGGTTTAGTTGATGCAAAATCTGGAAACCGTGCAGTCAGTACATTTTCATGACTTTTAATCTTTGATTCTACTCCAATTAAAGCAATAAGTTGATTTTTCTAATGCCAAGTAAACACCGTAATCTGATCTAAATCGCCATAAACTGACTTTGGTGAACATCAAGTAACAGACCTATACACGACTGTAAATTAATTTACTCAAGCATGTAAGCAATCTCCACTTTCAGCTCCTTACCTGGCGTACTTCCTCTCATAAGCCAGATAAGTAATGGCAAACAAACAATATACATCAATTCCATCCATGTACACGTCTTGCTCTGCATTTCTGCCTTAGAGACAAATAAGATAAGACAAAAACTGGAGTACAGTTTGCATGTAAACATACTGACTGCCTGAATTTTGTAACTGCCATATTACCACAAAATCTGTCATCTTACAACAACGCCCTATTATTCCCCTGCTTCTCAAACAAGTGTTTTACAATAGCAACAGCAAGATTCATTAATCAAACGTCACTTGTTAGCTAACAGCGGTCCTCGCCTATCAAACGCCATTACTGAAACGTATAGCTTCGAAGCCGATTGATAAAAGAGCACTACTAAAGGCTTTTTAGTGAGTCATTGAGGTGGACAAATAATAAAATGATTCTCGGTGACAGACCACAGCAAGATTGGACCTGGGCATGTAAAATAGACCCCCCCNCCCCCCCCCCTCCCTCCTCCAACATCCATAACTTAAACAGAGATCAGTGGCTAACACTCTTAATCCCAAGGGGGTGCTTTCTGAGCTGTAATTTAAAAATAGCGTTTTAATAACACACCACTGCTACAGTACATTAATCTCAGAATTAATTATCTACCCCACCCCCAGCCTATTTGCTTGAAAGACGCTCTTTGCAGCATTTCTTGTGTTTTAGTTCTGTTTATTCCACGAGTGAGCGGCTAAAGAGATACATGTGGAGTGTCTTGTGTGGAGTGCAGTAATTATGCAGTCGCGACTATATTACCAGTATGTATATGAAAATCAGTGAATGAATTAGAGCAGCAGGTTGTTGTCTGTATAAATGGTCAGCAAGGTGAGACGTTCTTAAACGCTTTGCAATTCAACTCACACTGTGCAACGTAAACAAGAAACAATTCAATTAGAGAATGCATTAGACAGAAATGTGAGAGTAATCTAAACTTATTGTAGCAAACAGGCACGGTACTGAGGCATAAATGCATGTTCGTTTACATTTTATGCAAAAAAATGTTTTTAATCAAACGTCACTGCGAGCAATAGAAAATCAATTCCAAAGAGAAATTAAAGAGCAGAACGGGACTGCAAGCCAGGCCTAAAGGCACCACAAATATTCAAAAACAATGTTAAACCGCGATAAATAAAATATGAACCATCGTTGGTAATATAACATTCAGGCATCAAGGGACACGGGCACTTTAAATGCAAGTTAATGAAACACAAGAAGCATGTTTAAAGGCACAGCGATTGCCGAGCATTTGCAGAAAGGTGATGATAGCGTCGCTGAGCCCTCTGGCAGGAGTTGCAGGCTGACAAGAGATCAAGTTGAACAGTGACAGTGATTATTAGTATATGAGCGTGCAACGTTAATAAAAAAAAGAAAAGCCTTCTCTTTCTCCTCTCTCTTCTTTCTCCTGGTTGACTGACTGACCTCTATTGTCACAGCTCTGCAGCTGACAGTGATCGCCATACATACATCACTTCGTATGTTCTCAGCTGAATAGCAGCGACGTGCATGAACTCGGCACGAGCCAGGTGCCCCCGGGTCTGTGTATCGCAGATAACCTTTATAAGGAGGTGTAGTTCACGCCTCCCAGCCCCACACCTTCCCGCTATCGCATCAAAGGATCTGGATATGGTTAAATTCAGAAGCTGGAGAGACAATCTAGGCTTGGCATGCATGATTGATGTCGAGTTTTTTAACATTAGACATCATAAGGTGGAATATAGGAGGCAGCATGAAGTGTAAGATTGTGTTTGAGTGTGTGGGAGGAAGCTATAAATATGAAACTAGGCCTGGACACCTCCTGGCCTTTTTGCTGTATTGCACATCTGACCACGTTTTGAAGAACAACATAGATCTGACATTAATGTGTTCACTCAGACTTCCTCTGTCTGCATGACTGCCTGTTATTTCTCTGGCTTTCTTACTTTTGTCTGTCTGTTTTGCTCTTAATTGCCCTTAAAAAAAAAAAAAAAAAAAAAATCACTTGCACATGGAGAATCCCTCATAGACTTCCATGTTTCAATTAACGTTTGATTGAGTTATGAAATATACAAGTCTTCAAACCAAACCATGACAAAATGACACACATTTGTGTTGTTTGTGACATGACTACACTCCGATTTCTGTGTCTCCTACATGACATCCTATTAATTTTGTTTATATCCAGGCAGGTGGCTGTCAGTAAAAGTCATTTCTTCGGACTGACTATTTTTCAGATGAAAAAATAAGTTGCTAATTTTGTCAGTGCTCTTTCTAGACACTGCAGGTTTAATTGCTAATTGTTAACTGGGAATGAATGAATTTGCATATTAATTAGTTAGCCCATTTGCATTTTTAATTTGCTGCCTTCAAAGGGGGTGAGATAAAAGGTCGCACAAATCTGAATAATTTAAATAATTTATGCTCCGTTGGTGAAAAGAAGCTGAACAGAAGTGTTCTGCGGATATTAACCCCTGAGAGCTTTTACCGAATAAAGCACTCCAAAAATTGTTTTAACAAATCTAATTAAATGGAAAAAGGTCTGAACACACAACCACCCAGAGCACTAGGAGCTAGAGTGTGTCCTCGGGAACAAGAAAAAAAAAAAAAAAACNAAAAAAAAAAAAAAAACGCTCAGGAGAGACTGATGGAGGGTGTATGGATATGGAGGACGAAACTTCCAGCCCTCCATCCAGATATGAAGGCCTCTCTTAGTCTTTTCATCATTCAGATTGATCAAATATCCCTACAGGAAAGCTGAGGGAATCAGCACTCGGTAATAGTAATTCTCTCTGAAGTTAAGCTGCTCTTTGCAGTGTGTCGTGCTCATAAGCAATCAAAGAGATGCATGTACTGTGGCGGATCCTTGAAAGTTATCTGGGACTACATGAATTTTAACTCTGCATCCAAGTCGTCACTCTAATGAATCATCGCTGTCACAAGTCAATTCTTCAGATGATCAGAGGGACAGTCAGGTGTTACCAAATCTAAAGTATTTGTCGCCATGTGTTCTAAACTCTTAACTTTCTTCTGCTCTACCAACTACTGAAGTGTCCATTTAAAAAAAAACTTCCCTTCCATCTTTGGGAGTAAGGAGCTGATATTTTCTCTCCCTCTTCTTCAACCAGGTCCCGACTGCATTGTGAGACTGTCTCCTCTCCTTTGTCCCATTGATCTTAATTATAGGCCCTGGGCCCTGAGCAGAGAAGCCCATTTAAATCAGAACACATCCAGCTTCCATTATGGGCTTGGCATTTGGTCTTTGTGCCCATGCTCTTAAATTACATGCTGCCAATCCTAGTGGGCACGGGAATGATGAGGAGCGGAGGATGGGTGAGAGATGAGGTGAAAGGGGGATGAGAGAAAGGAGAGGGGGGGCTGAGAGAAACAGAGGAGGGGGCCGCAGGCTGCTCTCTGCGCTTGTAGACAGATAACACCCCCTCTGCCCTCTTTATCACCAGATAACTTATGTAAAGTAGCAGATGAAACCCATTCCCATTCACGTCGGCCTGATTGTCAGAATAAGCTTGCATTCCTTTGAAAAGTGATTGACCGTCTGAAAGGGTACAAATTAGGGGCCTGTTCATCTTTTCTTCTCCGGTCGTGGGGCTTATTTGCGGCAGATTCACCCAGGCCCAAAATTAAGTGAACTCAGGCAGGGATGAATGGGAGAGCTCTGATTGAATAATTGATTTCCTTTGTGCGGCCTGTGTTTAAGAGGGATAACTAGACATCCTTTGGAGTGTAATGATTGTAATTACTGCGATGACTGGTCATGTCAAATATGACACAGGAAAGGACTGTTATTAACCTTTATTCTCAGCATGGAAAAAAACTAACCCAATATCCTCTCGTCTCTCCAGTCTGCATATGGGTTTCACCTCTGGTGGAGGCATGGCTGCCGTAGGTTGAATGCATGGATGAACTCATTTCCTGTCTTCTGCTCCTGGTCCATGAAAGGTAGATGGATAATTGACTGTGCAGTTGGAGTCACTGGTGTGTCAATGACTCGCACAGTTAGTAAGCCTTGGGGTAACTCTCAAAGTCCAATTTATTATCACTCCAGAAATTAAGTGTATGAGATAAGAGTTATGGCTGTGTTTCATGAAATCTGTCAGATTCTCATATGCTCTGAACTCTCAAGTAGGGGTCCGACTTTTGCCTTAACACAGTTGATGCATTTGAAGGCCTCAGTGAAACAGACATTCATCTCATGGTGACCAGAGTCATCTGAAGCTGCTGGACCTGATCATCTGAATCATACAAACCACCACAGATTGCCCAAAGAGTTAACTAGTTATATTGTCTGTTGTCATAGTTACTGTAGTTACTGGAAGTTTAACATCCTTCTGTTCATTCATTTCTGACTGACGAAGCCATTGGGATGAATGGTGAAACATTTCAGAATTAAAAACTTGAACCTGGCTGACTTGACTCAGTTCTCATACAGCATATACCTGCCTGGATGACTGAGAATCTTCATCAAAGTTATATTGTCCTTTCACAAATCATCAATTTAAACGTGACACTTTGACAGCTTCCCAATCACTATCCATACCTTCTATCCCCAAACTATTCCAACATCACAACCTTTTCCTTTTATCCACTTCTTCCTCATTTCCCAGCCACAATCTGAAGCTGCATGTCCCATCTGAAACAGCAGTCACAGGCCTGTCCACCTGCAGGCAAAACTTCTTTGTCCCAGTGTTATAAGATTTTGTCATTCCTGCCTGAATTCCGTACAAAAACCCCCAGGCCTTGTTGCCCTTCAGATGAACCTCTGGAGTCAGAGCTGCCAGCCTTGCCAGCTGCAGAGACAAGTGAAAACCTTCATTTGCATATGAAGGCCTTAATTAGATACCACAAGCATTTGTACAGGGAAAATGTGACCAGTGAGCATGAGGTGGTTTGAGATTGGAGGGTGGAGCAGAGACTGATGCCACGAGACAATGAAACAGGACTGACAGGGACACAGAAATAAGTTTTCAACATGGCCCAAGAGAGGCACGACTTATCCAAAAGACATTCAAGATTCTACTGTTCTTGTCCAAGAACAATGAAATTTGACAAGCAGGAGCAGATTCAAGAGAAAAATATGAGCAAGTTAAAGAGAAATAAAAATAAGTACAGAGGTATATAATGAGAAATTGAAAAATAGATGTCTGAAACGAGTAGGATGAAGTATCACTTCATATATATATATATTTTTTAGATATTTGCAAAACAGCATTTGCCATAGAAACACTGAAAACTCGTATTTAGAGTTCTATTCTCTTCTTTGATTCCCCTTTTCTCTGCTTCCACAGTAAAAAGTAACAAAAGTATGGGCATCCACCATTTATCGATCATTACACTCTCATATAATCAATAAATCAGCACATTTTACAGTGAAAACAAGCAGTTATATTTCCTGATTTACACAGTATGCTAAGAAAACAGACGATGATTCCTTACCTTCAATGCAGGCTAGAAGTTGGATGATGGAACCAATCCTGATCATTTATATTCTTTTTCTCCTTAAGAGTTCACCAATCAAACTGTCAAACATGTTTTTCCATAAAATCCAAGTTGGAAACATTATCGCTTGAAGTCCGTTTGAAGTCCGTTTACTCCCTCTGTCTTCATTGTACGTCCACTATCAAAAAAAAAAAGTATTTCTTGTGTAGAAAAGTTGGGTTTGTTTGATGCTAATTACTGCTACAAAATAAGACCATTCCCTACATTTTCACAGTAGCATTAGCATGTCTACACCCTCTAAAGTAAAACAAGCGGTTCTGTTCAGAGGACCAATGAGCTCTGACTATGTAGCTTTGTGCCCTGTAAGACAAGCTGTTATTGGCTATCCGTAAATCAGTCACATGGAGATAGCAGCCAATCGCCTGCTGTTTCCACCTGTGTGTGGCAGCCATTTTTAGCTGAACTGGAGTCAGTTTTTCAGTGAAATAAAACTTGAGGTTTTTTTTGCCCTGAAACTTACATCAATGCTACGTCAAAAAATAATGACTCACAAAGTTTTAAGTGATAGAAAGATATTTCAAAAGTAAGTAAAGTGAGTTAGAGTGAAGTTTAGAAGAGGTTTGGGGATGATACTGACACCACAAACTTAAAACTTATTAGCTCCTGTAAACGTTGGCCCTGAGTTTTTTGTTTTTTTTTTATGCAGTTGTAGTAGACATTATGTAGAAGACATGTGATGACCTTTGGCCTAGTTAATGCTTTTCAAATATGACTTACTTAAGCAAAGAAGACAAGAATGAAAAAAACTGATCAATTATATCTTTCCTGCCTTTCTAGAGTGAGTGAGCTGATCTGTTTACCATTCCAAAGTGTTAATAAGGCTGTACAGTAGAATAGAACGTTTCTGCACAGAATTGCACAAATGGTTGTGTGATGTGTTTTGGAGAGATGTTAAAGGACCATACCGGCCATTTTACATTCAATTTGCATACATGTTACGTTACTGACAATCATTTTCCAAAGGATAAAACCATATTTCAACTTTCCTGATATTTTGCAAAGTCTCTTAATCTTTCAGAATCAAATATTCAAGCGATACACCTACCTTAAAAATCGGTGTTTCGCCTGCTAACAGTTACGCAGCCTTATGAAGTCATGATTATTTAAATTTTTTGATAAACGCAGGTCGTTTGGGACTATATTCCCTCGTGGAGGCATACATTGACTCCATGCTTTTTATTGCGCTTAAACGCTAAAATTATGTAACATCTAAAAAAAAACAAAACCAAAAAAAACTTGAATACACGTCTTGTTTGTGATGATGGATTACCTATCCCAAGAACGTTTTAAGTATCAACAAGTTGATTTTAATAGCGTACCAGNGATGATGGATTACCTATCCCAAGAACGTTTTAAGTATCAACAAGTTGATTTTAATAGCGTACCAGACTGAACTGAAACCAATGGCATTCTGGAAGGTAGGAAAAACATTTTTAATTCACCATTCCAGTAGTATGCTTTGGGAAATGATTGTCAATAACATTACGTGCATGAAAATTGAATATATTAGGCTCAAACATGCAAAATAGGTGTTATGGACCTTGAATAAAATCGCGTTTGTGGGTCTCTGCTTGCTGCTGTTTTGCTCTGTTTCGCATTTTGGCTCTCTTAGTGTAACCCTGTTGCTTTCCCTTTTGTATTTTTTAATTCTTTTAGTTTGCCTGTTCTAATTAACTAGGATTCTTTTTCTTGTTTAGTAATGCTGTGTTCGCTGTTTTCTGTTAACCCCAGGACTTTGTCTCTTACCCCCTGCTTTCTTTAAAGAGGGCAAATGTTGGTCTGTTTGGAAAGCTTGTCGCCCTTAAACCTGTTAAACGCTGCTTCAGACAGACATCCTCTTTGGACATTACAAAAGGGATGAAAATCCTATTTCCTTGTATTAGGTGTTATACAATGTTCCTCAGCATTAAATCTTTCTTGGGTCAATTTTTACATTGTAAATTTCTCAGTCTGCCGTATTTGGAGTTACATGTCCAATCTCCATATCATTCTATTAAAGTTTGTTTGCACTAGAGGTAGCCCCAGCATTGCATAAGGAAGTAGGATATAATGTTTGCACAGTTGGAGTTTCCACAAATGGTGGATTTTGAATTTTTTATTTTTAAGTGCTGCATTTACACTTAACATACAGATAAAACTGAACTTTTGCATATCCATATTTCACAGCTTTTAATTTATTCAAAGTCTGATGTTCAGACTCTAAAAGAATTTAAGTTGAAATAAGTCCCTGTTATAGCCATTAGGTTACCTTGTCTTTGAATGGGGAAAAATATGGCTTTAATTAAAGGACAAGGGTGGACATTTTCCTGATAAATTTGAGAAAGAATTCTGTCGTTTCTCTCATCACAAGATGGGACCACAAAATGCATTATAAAACATGACTTTTTTTTTACCTTTACTTTTGCATATCAAATAAAATATTTCTAAGCAGGATTTAATGTAAGAAAAGTTCATGCCCAGATTTTTTTTTTTTTTTTTTANTTTTTTTTTTTTTTTTTCATAATTCTCTGAATGAAGACATAAATCGAGTCTGGAGTTGGTTGCAACTTTGCCGTCTTGCTATTTGTGTTCCGTAATGACTTTCTAATTCCTCATCAGTGGGTATCTGGCCCCCACAGCAGGCAGGCAGGGAACAGTGGCAGGGTGCCATCCAGGAACAGGTGCTCATCCATGTTGTGCTTATGGTGTCCATAGGCCTCAATTACATCCTTTAGGTTGCTTTTAAACTGGGCGCATTTAACTTTCTATACTTGTGCATTAGAGAACTTGACTTTGATTCTGGACTCTCATACATCTGTGACTCAGCCAGGCAAATCTATTTTATAACAAAAATAAGCAGAAAGGAAGTAAACCTGCTTATAAAGGCAGTTAATGATATCTGCTTTTGATCTGTGCAGCTTTAAACCTGGCTTCAGTCCATTAAAGGACCATACTAATGGATTTTCATGATTAAGCCCAATATATACAATACAGAGAAATTAAAAACGACTTTGCCTTTTACATTCAGACGTATGTGTCAGCAGGCGAAACAATGAATTTTAAGGTGAGTGTATCACCTGAACATTTGATTCGGAAAGATTACAGGATTTGGCCAAATAACAGGAAAACTAAAATGCGGTTTTATGTTTTTGAAAATGATTACATGCAAAATCACGATGTTGTCCTTTAAAGACTTTAATATGTATGTATTCTTTTCACAAGCTGCCACAAGTGACCAAATCAGCTCATTGTAACACACTTCACTGTGGCCCTGCTCTCTAAAAAGGTGTAAACACTGTGGGTTGCCTTGGGAATCCCCCGTTATATCTCTTGAGGTTATTAATTAAATATCAAATGGAATCATTTAGGCTTATGATATACCCCTGTTCTATAGCTTATCTCTTTTAATTTCTCCAGCCTGTCCTCCACTTCTGTGGTTTGTGCAACTTCTTCCTTAATTAAATTTTCTTCATTGCAGCTACTAGGCTAAATTGCAACGTTATTGAATATCATGCTGTTAAGGCTCCCTAGTGTTCAGATTCCTGCTCTGCTGTCTGTAGATGCAGCCTGGGACTGTTTATCTGTCTGCGACATCAATACACAAAATATCAGTGAGAGAAACAGCAAGTTACGGTATTCTAAAAAACAGGATGGATTTATCAGAGACAGTTTGTCAGGCAGGATGATGTCTGCTGTCGTCTCTTCTCGGTGGATCATGTCGATCACTTGGCCAGGAGTGAGAGAATAATATAATCCTCATGACAACTCAATCAGTGGGGTTCAATTAATGGTACTTCTGTAAGAAAAACTGAGAGGAGTCAGGTCCTAATGTGTAAAATAACAAGTATGCAATACCCCTTAAAATGTCACCCCTGGGTGCCATAAAAAAGGCTTGTGGAAAGGAATATATCTATAGAGTGTAAAGGATGAATTAATTAATAAATTATGATGCCCTGAAGTCCCTGCATGTGGATTCTTTGTAAATACACAAACTTGTATACAACTAACAATACCACATTTTCATTGCTGATACTGATAGTGATGTTTTAAGGAGTAACTCATTACTTTAAATCCATAAAAACCATCTTGTGTCTGAAAAGGCAGAAAATCAAGCAGTGTAACCGTTATTGATAACATTCTCAGGTTTATTATGAGGAAATTGGTCCTTTAATGGCAAAATTTGCAGGTATATTCAAACCCAAGGTGCATATTTGAAGCACTTTTTTCCATATTTACTGCCAAAAAATCATAATCTACAGCAAGAAATTTGGCACAGGGACAGCAAACTTCAGTCCCTGTAAGAAAAACTGACATAAATCCCAGTAGGTTTGTTCTCCATGACACCTCTCCTCCACCACACGGGTCAGATCACTCGCAGCAACATAACATTATACTGTACATCCACCTCCTCTTATCTCACCCAAGGAGACAACACTTTCATATCAATAATCTGTCATCTCCTGGTATGGCATCTTCCTCTTTGAAGGTACAGTAGGTTTGTTGCAGTTGCTCAGATGTGAAACTCTGGCTTTTATCATCCTGTTTGGGGCGAAGAGAAGAGTTGGAGATAAAAGATTTCTTTTTAACTTAGACCCACCAAAGTGGAGAGAAACAGCGTGTTGACGGGTGTGTGAAAGGGGTCAACTGGGGAACTTCAGAGACCAGTTTAGGCTCCATAAATTCTCCCTGCGGGGAAGGGTTAATCGTCAGCATTGTCACTCTTTCAATTCTGTTGAACCCACATTCTACGGATACCAACACTTTTTTTTTAAACATGGATTATGTTTGGTTCAAAGCCACACGAGGCTTGCTTGCTTACTTGCACTGATGCCAGTTCTCCACCGAAAGGTCTTGAAACAGAAGCCAGAATGATTTACTTCTTGCTCTGCCAGCTGTAACCTACAAGTCCCACTCCACAACGGGAGGATGACTTCTCCCATTAGCCTTGGCACGTTGCCGACTACGACTGTGAGGTTCATGGTAGTAAGAGGCCCATTTGGGACGAGAACCTCTGTCACTCATGGCGACACGTCATAAACTCATTGTCTTGCCATCAATCGGTGGACCTAACCACCTCCATAGCAGATGGAGGCCCAGCAGGAAGACAGGGGCCATGCCCTGAGCCTGCACCCCACACAGAGTGCAAGTGGCAGGAGGAAGAGCGGCTACAACTACAGGGAAGTCCCACATCCCGGACTGGACCTCCTACAGATAAACCTCTGGATGAAGTCCTAATGTTGTCCATGATTAATGAGACGCACATGTAAGCATGCCAGAGCGACTAATGGAAGAAAATAAATGCGATGTGGGGAAAGTTTTAAAGCCAAGGTTTTACATTTATTCCCCCTACACAGCTTCTCCTTATCTCAGCAATTACTGTGAAGTTAGAGCGTTACGTCTGCATCTGTCTTGTAAGGTTTATAGTCAGGGTTAGCATAGATATGAAGCTAAACATCCTTCCAATATTTAAGAGTGAAATAGCGATAAACATGGTCTGGAAGGGATAAAGATGCCTTGCCTTCCCTGAATAGGGAAATGTAATGATATTCATAAAGAGACCACCTACTGAGGGCACAGAAAAGACTGTTCCTTAGCAACAACATACACGCTCTTACAAGCTATGTCTTGGGAAATTTTGACCGGATTGGGATGCAAACAACAGAAAACCTTTAACTAGGCCATGTTATCAGTCTGCTTCCTCGGCTGAATATCTGGGTGTCTCGTCTGGCAGAAATCCCCCCCAGCTGATAATACATATTTCACAGATTTCATCTGGCTTTTATTTCAAATGACTGTGAACAACTGTGCTGCTCTGCTCGATGAATGAGGATTCATAGTAAGATGCCCCACAATATTGTAAACCTTTATTTGTGAAAAAGTACAATACCTTGTCCTTACAAATAAGCCTAAGAAAAAGTTGAACTAAAAAGGAGTTTTGTAAGAACATGAGTGGTTCATTGAAAAAAAGTGATTTATACAATTAAATTTACGAACAGTCAGTGGTTTTAGTTCATTTTAACATTTAGCACGAACGAGTCAAACAGTCGAGAATACTGAGATGCATCAACTAAATATTGACAAGGAATCTTCACATGTTCTTAGACAGTACAGAGAACTAAATCAAGCTTATGTTGTCAAACCAAAATAAAATCTCATTTTCTTCTATAGTCCTTCACATTAAAATGTTAAATGTGGCCAAAGAAGCAAAACAATAAAAGAAAAACTAGAATGGTCTTCTTCATCAAACTTATATTACATTTTTTTGTAATAAAAACAAATAAAATCATTAATGCCACATTCAAACATCCATCGAAACTAAAGCCTGCATCTTATTTCTACGAAAAAGTACCTCTTTATATTCTTTCTTTTTTTTATATATTGTCAAGACAACGCACAAATGGATCATAAATTGATCAAATCTGCTATCCAAATCCTCCAACACTCAGGAAACATTCAACATTATCAGATCATTCATGACACGTAAATTAGGTCCTACGATGCTATTTAAGACAATGTGAAGAACATTATGGTAGAATAGGCTGCAGACACTTTAATGCGCCCTGTCCATCTTACTGTCTGCATGTCCTCACAAATGCAAAAATATGACCATAATTTTGGCCAGCTGAAAACGCAGACCTGGTTTGTTCCTGTTAGACTGAGTGTTGAGTTTGCTGAACTCAAATCTTGAGTATTGTTGCTCCTATCCTCTTCATCCACAAAAACATTAGCATTAACAACATTAATTATAGTTAATCAATAGCAACAAATGGTCTAAAAGCATCATTCACAGAGCTCAAATGACAAAAATATCTTCTGGTTGCTGCATTCTTTTTTTTTTTTTTTTTTTTTTTTTTTTTTTTTTTTTTTTTTTTTTTTTTTTTTTTTNAAAAAAAAAAAAAAAAAAAAAAAAAAAAAAAAAAACAACACATTGTGGAATTCTCTCCTTTCTTTGAAATGCGTTTGCAAAGGAATCATTGAAGGTAATGAAGCTCCCTTTACTCTAATCAGATACTTCCCCTCAGTGCTTGATGAGAGCAGCAGAAAGGCTTCACTGCCCTCTTGTGGTGACTTCTGTATTATTAAAAGATATGACATCTGAGCAGCTGTCTGTCAGCCTGGAATCTTCATGTATGTGTGAGGTTGTCTGTCGTATCTGGACATGTAGAGGTAGGAACTAGCTGGATATTTTTATTCAAGTTTCTATGCTCTACCTACTGAGGCGAAGCTTAATGGAGTTCTTCACCACGGTAACGGGGTTGGTGAGGAGGGCAGGCACGTCAGACAGGTCGGCAGTGGATAATTTCTGAGAGAACAGAGAAATAAATAGAAATATAAATTGGAAAATATGAAAATCTTTCAACCATTATTCAGGAGGGAGATTTCCTGCTGAATGATTCCTCCAAGGCTGGTTTCCTGTATCGAGGGTTAAAGGGACAAAACCACGCCTCCCCCTTTAAAACAAAACAAAAAAATTGATCCAAGATTCTATTGAAGTTTGATTGTAAGACATATAATCAACAACAGTACCGGAGGTTGTGGCCCATTCTTCATTTCATCTGGAGATGAAGGCATCTTCTCAGTTATCTGCAATAAAAACGTCACTCTCATAAATGACATGACCACAGTAATCCACAGGGTTTCTCAGTGGCACGCCTAAAAGAGTGACGGTATCTTTACCTCCGCCTCCACTGTCATGTGATCATCCCCTGTTGGTGACTTGGGGAATGGATCCTATTAAGAACAAAAAGGGGAAGACGATTTTACTTTTTGAGGTCAAAATTCATCATGAACATCCTTTTTCAATTTTTTTTTTATAACAAAGAAAAATTTTCCCCAAAATTTCTGCAAACTTTGCCTAAGACTAAAGAAAACAGATCTGACAAAAACACTTTAACACTAATTCCAGTCAGTGTTTGGTTCTATATGGTTTTTCTACCTTCTGTCACTTGCAAGATAAGATAAATCAAGACTTGCTTCGTGGTGCTGCTTTAACAACATGACTGAAAATGAAACGTAACATATCAAAGAACAAACTGTCTCATTAACTTAGTATAAAAACTTTGAAGACAGTGCATCAAACCTGATCAGATTTGATATTCTTGGTTGGTGTGTCTGACTCAGGCGAGCGCTCTGTTTCGGTGTCTGGCAGGTCTGCGGTGAGTGGGGGGCTCATCCTCACCGTGACATCCACAGTGGAACCTTCAGTGTCTGTGCTGCTTGTCTCCTGTGGAACATATAAATCACGTTTACTATTTATTTTTTTTATTTTTTTGACAGACTGGCATCATGACATGTTCTACTTTGGTATGAAGACAGGACGAATAGCAGCACACATAATTATATGAAAAACAAAATATATGAAATACAGCAGGAAGTTCAGTTTGTTGCTGGTTTTAACATTTAAGAAATTCTTCACGTCTGGTTGAGCAAACCTTGTCTTCTTTGAACTTCTTGGATGGAAACTGTGACTGAGGGCAGCCGTGTCTCTTTGTGGCTGTGCTGGGAGGAGGCGTGTTGCTCGATGGCACTGCGGCAGTGATGGACTGTTGGTGGCACACTGTGGACTCCGTCTCTCCTGAAACCTCTGCAGGAAAGACTGTGGCAGATCCAAAACTGACCCTACAAATGTTAAGAAAAATACAAGTTAGAAGTTAAAAAGCAAAATTTTTATTCAGCTAAAAGTTTAAAAACAGATAAATATCAGCGAATCCTTCAGAACACTGACTACACAAATTGTCACATTAACTAGAAGGCAACCATTAAAGAGCATATCACCAAGGCCAAACAAGCCCAATCCTGTTCTAAGATGCTGGACGAGGGCTTCGAACCAAGACTAACCGCTGCATCATGTGCTGTACTAATGCAGTTATATAACAATGATAATAAGACTTAATTGCTTTATTTCTCATAAGAATCAGCAGTTTTAATTTTATGTATATGGATTTGGATTAAATTGCACTTATTCATAGTTTATCGTAGGATAAAAATAGCACTCATTTTTTTTTTATCATTGAGATTGTTACATTACTTTTGAAAAACAAAACTAAAGNGTGATGTTATGAAATTATTTTTTTTTTAATTCTTGGATCTGCCCTGGATTTAGATTGGCACATAAATATAATACGCTCTTCCCTGAGCCACGTGCACTCTTCCGCTAAGTTTTGTCAAAAGAGATTCAAAACTTTTTGATTAATCTTCCTAATAATTAAACAAATAATTAAATAAATAAACATCAACCACTGGACGCAGGTGAAAACGTAACATGCTTGGCTGAGGTTGTTAAAGGTCATAGTTACCACTTCGTAACAACACGTTTTTTTGTCTTTCAAGAAAAGTGTTTGTTACATCATACACATTTTTCTAAAAAAACAAAAAACAAAAAACAAAAAACATTTACACTATGTATTATTAGATGGTACATGAACTATCTGAGGCTATTACAGTAACAGGGTGCAGCAGCAGTACAGTAAGAAGTACATGTGTGGTAAGTTCTACATGTAACAGGAAGTACAGCACTTACCCAGTAAGGCTGTGAGGGGGGTCAGGCGTGGCAGAATTGTTTGGGGGGGCAGAGAGCGTGGCTGTGGGGGAGGGAACAGACATGCTGTTGTCGCTGTCGATGGACAAGTCGAGGCTGCTGTCGTTCATGTGGCAAAGCCCTTTTGTGGAATGCTGCAGAAAACAAGGAGACAAGGGAGTCAAACCGTCAGACACCAGGACACATCGCAGATAAAGGAGCGTCTCTAATTTTAGATGAACCTTTCTGCGTTTGAGATTAGGCAGCAACTGGTGAAGCCGTTTCCTCTTCACGTGCATGGCTGATAGCTTCATCTCCTGCTCAAACATCTTGCTGCTAATTGCCTGTCTGTACACTGAAAAGACACAAAGTGATGACAAGATGATACAGCTTTTCATTTCCTAATTCTGCCAATTCTACAGCATGTTTTTTGAAATAAACTCTTACCAGTGTCAGTGAAAGACTGGATGTCAAAGGTCAGGTCAATGTTCAGGTTTTCAGAGCCCTCCACCTTCTTAAAGACAATCCCGATCACCCACATCGTGCTCAACTCCTCTCTGGAACAGAAAGACAAATTAACAAAACACACTTAACTTTCAATATACCATATATTCATGTTTTAAATAGTTTTACTACTAAGAACTCACATGCACTATAATTCAATAGTAAAAATGAACAACAAAAACAGGAATTTTCAGAATATGGGAAACTGCTCGTGTCAAGATGCCTCTCTCGTTAAAACATAAGCATAAAGACACGTGTCCTCACTTGTCATTGGCTTCCTTGGGGCCAGGAAAGGATTGTGGATTGACATGGGCCAAAGTAATGTACTCATTCTTCTCTAAATTTCCCACCAGGATTCTGATTTTTGACTCAACTAAGCCGACCCTGATGAAGCAAACAAAACATCGTTATGACAGACGAATGCACAGTTGGACATAATTAGAGGTTGTTCTTTTTTTCTCACTCTAAGAGCAGCTTCACCCAAAGAAGTCAGATGATCTGCTGCTTCTTTTCATCGTTTTCTGTACTCACCATGCGAGATGCTGTTTCTCTGTGGCTGCACTTGCCACCAACACAATGTAATGCCTTGGAACATAAGAGAACAAGGGGAACCGCAGTCACAACTGTGTACTTCTCTATTAATGAACTACAATCTCTAACTTTACCAACAGATGTGGCTCAGATGAATTTCTGATTGATATTCTAAGAAAACCAAGCTGTAGAACAAAGTAAAATATCACTGTTATTGAGTATTTACTATCTTCATTAACCTGCAGAATGATACATCTTCATTATGTCCATTACGGAGATTCTAAGACAAAAACTAGTTTTTTTTTTAATCTAAATTGTCAGTTCTTCCTGTAATGAATCTGTCAGTGCATTTAATTCATAAACCCAATTTTTGTGCAGGCTTTATACCAAATCATTGGCCTATACTCAGCTTCCAAAAGAATGATCTCAATCAAACAAAATTTATAGATTTTCAGGCCACATTTAGAAAAATAACAAATACTGAGCCCGGAGCACACAACAGATTTATTCAAGTGACACAATACAGTGAATGCAATGAGAGACAGAAGCTCCAGGCTGGACTTAAAGGAGAATTAAAGAAGACTGCTCAAGTGCAACATATTTAACTCAGACTCCATGCATAGAACTTAAAAAATGACTCATGAAAAGCAAAAACAACTGGAATGAACTATTAAAGTGTTTAATTAAAGGGTAGAACAAATGCTCAATTTACAATTAGGAGCCTATATTCTATATTTATAGCAATTAATCTGAAATTAAAACTAAATAAGGAATCAAACTGCTGTTTCAAGCATGCACAGTACACAACCCGCAACTTACTTCAAGTTACCAAATAAGCTTAAAAGGCCATACCGTCCATTTTGCATGTTTGAGCCTAATATATTCAATTTTTAAACACATAACGTTACTGACAATCATTTCCCAAAGCATACTACTGGAACGGTGAATTAATTTTTTTTTTTTTTTT